>CM031580.1:18352907-18442907 GCA_018467065.1 Ephestia elutella | reverse complement strand
TACACCAGCTAAAACCGCATTAAATTTAATTCAGTATTTTTTTGCGTGATGTGCGTAAATCCACACAGACTAGAAAATCTAAAAAAAAACATTTTGGCTTCTATTTTTTAAGCCATTAAAGACCCCTCATACATTTTCAATTATATATCTCCTCGACATAGACTAGATACAGTTTTATTAATAGATTCCTTAAGAGAAATAAAAGGAAGCTTCGAGTTAGATTCGTCCTCGGCATTTAGAATAAGGTGAAGATGAGAACGTGTATTATAAAATGCAGATATTTAGTAGGTATCATGACCTCACAATAGTTCTAGAACTTATCCAAATAAAATGAATATATCTACGAAAAAAAAACAGCAACATACAAATTGAAAAATATAATAAAACGCACAAAAATTTGCTAAACATAGACAGGTTTGCAAGGAAATGGGGGAGACCTTTGTCCAGCAGTGGGACAAAGTAGGTTAAAAAAAAAACATTTGTTAATCTGTTGAACTTACTCACAGATTTGAAAAACTTTTTTTCAATATAAGTGACACTATAGAATCTTTCTCGAAATTTCCACGGGATAGATTCCCAAAGAAAGTTCTTTATCTCCAGCACCATTTAAATAACCAACATAAATTGAAGCAAAGATAGTCAGATACGAATGCAAATGAAACTTGAGTCCAAATTAAACCGTCACTTAATTAGGACTTTGTTAGGATAAACAGCTGTGACGAGGAATAAACTCTGAGTTAAGTTAAACTTGCACTTTGTACTTTGAGCAGAACTGCAAAATGTTTAAGTAACGTTTTAACCTAGCGCAGTGCATTTTGTAAGTAAAAGACCTAATTTAAAAAGTTGTTAGGGTTCCGTAGTTCGACAAGGAACCCTTATAAGATCGTTCAGTCCGTCCGTCCGTCCTAGTCTGTCACAGAAGAATATCTTCTACGTTTATGGACTGATTTGCATGTAACTTGGTTCGAGGACACTTCACATATAGATCTCATTTTAAAAAATACAAAAAATTAAAATTACCCCTTTTTAAGGGTACCTCCCCATACATGTAAAGAGGGGGGTGAATTATTTTTTTGAGTGCACCCCCTTGTGTGGGGTATCATTGAAAAGGACTACGAAAATAAAGTAGGGTTTCCGTACAACACTTTTTTATCAGCTTTACCATTTGCGAGATATAGCCCGCCAAAGTCGTTTACACGGTGTGTCCCAGTAATTTCGAAAGTCTTGGACCTATAAACTTCAAATCACTCACGTAAAGAAGAAAGCGCGGAAACTCTTATTTAAAATTGTTTCGGGTATCCTGTGATGAATACTTTTGAAATTATAAATAAAACAAAAATATATACTAAAAAAAAATGACTACGGAACCCTACTTTATGCGTGGTCCGACACGCACTTGGCCGGTTTTTTTTTAATTATTTTTATCTGATCGCTCTTTGTATATAAGCACATATCGACAGCTTTTCATGCTGCTTCTATTGGCCATTATAACTACCCATTCATCTGTAAGCACCAATTTGTATCGCACTGATTTCGTGCGTGCATTGATTTAGCTGATCGATAAATAGCTTAAAAAAACCGGCCTAGTGCGAGTCAAACTCGCGCACCGAACTTAGATCTCTCTGATTGACAGATTCTCTGATTTTCAAAAGGACGGTAATGGTTTGTATACAGGTTTCATAAGTCTGTTCTCCTAAATTATAATCCAGAAATTAATTATTCTGTTTACTGTAACTGTGACTGCATTAGGATTAAGTTGGACAATTATTAAGTATTGCGAAGGTCCTGCCCTGTCGATCATCACGAATAGTTGCGTAAAAGACTAACAATTCTAAGTTAGGTCGTTTTAACGCTAAACCACGACTTGGTTCTGTCGTGACGTGACGCAATTTGTTCAAATTTAATAATTTTGAGGGATTTTTCTAGTGATGTACCTTGATTATTTTTTATCGATTTGCTATATTGTTTTATTAAAATGATGCAAATTCTAAAATGATATTAACTACGCTACGGAGCTTTTGGTAAAAATTTGGAAACCTTGATAAAATATTAATTTTATTATATTTACTGAGTCAATTATGGAGTAAAAATATATCAATATTTCTGTAGGTAAGTATACCTATATTTTTTGAAATATAGAGATACATTAACTTACCTACAATTAAAAAATCATAAACTTAGAAAATACCAATTCGCGTCATTTTAAGTATAATTTAATACTGTCTACTGAATTAATAGCGTTTTCGTATAACTTATTACAATTTCAAAATAAGAGCAGCCGAATATAAGTCAAGGTTTTCATGACACGGATTAAAATGTCAACCATGTTGATTTCCTAAGACGACATTAGGAAAAATATTTAATTTATATGCAAATTATTTATGATGAATTTTAGTAAATTAGACTCTAGAAGTGTACACTGTTGATCAGTTTTAGAACCGAATTCATTATATTAATTACCTACATCAAGTTTATTATCTCAATTATCTCTATTTGTCACTGGCTGTTACAGTATTTAAAAAAAAATAAGTGAAAATAATATTCTCTAGATTCTTTTATTTGATGGTCCTGGTGAGAACGTGATAGGAATTGATATCCACTTATCGATTCAAACCACTTAGTTCTTCTGATACTTACCTCGCACATGGCATGAAAATGATTGAATGAGGATAATTTTTATCGTAAAACTCTTATCAGATGTTATAAAAATTATGTACTCATACAAATTTGAATATATATTATTTAAAAAGACTGAAATAAGGCTTCTCCTAATGGTTTTCACATAGATCGATTGAAAGTAAATTAAGCCAATTTTTTTTTTTCATATTATTATTTTTTTCAGCAACAAATATCATAAAATATAATGTCAACAACAAACAGTCAATATATGACTCGGTGCGTGCGATGAAAACAATAAAATACATGTATTTCCATTAAAATTTTGGTACAAAAATAATAAAAATATTTTATGCGGCGCGGCCGGCGACAGGTGCAATCGAGCGCGGTGACCGGCACAGTCTATCGATATATCGATAAATTGTGTTTTGATAACGTGCAGCACTAAAATTGTTAGAAGCGACAGTAATGCTTTTTTGCCTAAATTCAATGATTCCAGATTTAATTTTTATACTTAGATTTATCCAGTATCTTGTTACGAGTAGTGTAGATGACGCTTGATTTTTTTTTTTACTGGCTTAGGAATGACCGATTTAGTAGGGTGATTATTATAATTGCATGGTTCTTTCGTATAGGCGTATGGTTCATGGTATAGATATCAAAATTCTCAAGAGCTCAGGAATAAAAAATGTTCATTCCTAAAGCTCCTGTGAGAATTTCGCATGTGCAAGTTCATTGAACATCTTTTTGTAAAGAAAAAAATGAAAAATATAGATATCGGCGGCGTTCCGCGAATCTTCTTTCGTGGGAAATGAGAATGTGATAGGTTGTATTCTATCAAGTTGCCAAATTTTATCAAAATACGTCAATACACCCTCATACATATTATGTGTACTTTTTGCATTTAAGTTTAATATTTTTTTGAAAGCTAGCCAGCGATAGAGGTAGTTGGAGAGATAAGGAGGAGTCTTTTGTCCAGCAGTGCCCTTTTGGCTAAATTTTTTTTTTTTTTAAAGACCTCTAAAAGTTTTAAGACCTGTGTAAACAGAGCACCTGCCTACTGCGCGCTGCTGACAATATTTAGGCGACCGTCGCCCGCAGAGGTCGCAATCTTTCCTGAGATTACATTTAAAATGAAACTGCCGAATCGCAACATTTGTTGAACAACAAAACTAACATGTTATTGGCTGTTTGGATGCCCGAGAGATATTGAGAGTATTTTGTTTTAGATCTGAAGTTAGAACATTCGAATCAGTCCCTTGTTATCTAGACTTTGGTCGCTCTAGAGAAGCCACAATTTGAGAAATGTTTTATCTTAGATATATTTTGAGATATGGAACTTCGGAAGCAGTTTCTAAATTGCTAGATGTAGGTCGTGTAAGAGACTTGAATAACAATCTGGAGATTTTATCTGTGTCAATACATTTTTATGGTTGCTTAACAGATATAGACGTAAAAAAAATTAAAAATGTTTTTTTTCTAACCTTAAAGTTAACTTTTAAATTTAATTACCTATCTAAATTAGAAAAAATGCAATATTGTGAAAAGTTTCAAAAACATAGTTTGGACTGTTTTTTAAGAAACGGATAATAACTCAAAATCAAATGAAAACTAAAATTAACTTTAATTTTGAATGACTGCTTTTGATTTTGAGATACTTAATTCTCAATTTTGCGTTCCCATCTTTTTATAAAGTATTTTGACAAAATATATTCCTACTCATATTTTTTTTTGTCAATTTCATGTCGATTTCTTTATCATTAAGGCAAATAATTAAAAAAACTTACCTTTCAGTAGCAAAACGTAGTTTTTCTTATCATCTCCACCCTTAGGGTACTCCCAGTCCACATCCAGGCCATCAAAGTTCCTATCCCTCAGGTACGGGATAGCGGAGTATATAAAGGTCTGCCTAGCGTATCTGCTGGCTGACATCTCCTTGAACTTCTGGGTACCGAAGGACCAACCACCTGGAAAGAATGAGGACCTTAAAAAATGTATTTTTGTGACTTCACACAAGTCAATATTGTCAAGTCATGAATGAATGACAATTGTTTTATTTAAATAGGCTTAAATAGCACTTTTAAATCGTCATATATTTAGTTGACGTCAAAAAATTACTTAAAGCTAAGGTTACTACCGCCTTCAAAGCGCAAGTGGAGAAGAGACGGCGCAACAAAAGCCACTGCTACATTTTCTCCAAAGACGTCACTTTACAACATACTGTGGAACTCTGACACCAGTACTTATCTATAACAACCTTGAAGAAAGAATAGTGAATAAAACTGATCGCTCTGTGTCCAGGACCCGCCTAACGAAATCATTTTGAAGGAAAATGGTTCACCAGAATACATTATTTCCGATATAATAGGTCAATAAAATACAGACATAGTATTGCATTTGTTCAAACTGCTTAACACAATTTAAGGTATTAGTTACCTAATTATGATAAATTCCTAACTAATTAACAAAAAAACCGAATAAACATGGATTAAAAATTGGTTTCTATTGTGTTGTATGAAATTGTGGTCTAAATCCCAAGAAAAACTTAGACAATGGCTATTATTTGACGCAGAGACATGGCCGAGCCCGTCACCAGTCACAAAATAGTTCACTCTTGGTTAATGAGGGGGTAAATAAAAAATGGCCAAGCGTGGGTCGTGTTTTATTCATTAGTTCTTTAAGTAATCATATATTGTTTAATTATGCATTCATCTCAGAAACGACTACCAATTTTTAAAGAGCTTTTAAAGAACTGTCAAGTGTCAGTGTTTTAATTGCACACAAAAATACCAGACGGATTATGGATACGATTAGTTTAAATACTAGCGTCTATTAAATACTTTAAAAGCATTGTATGTGTAGCGAAGTATTGTTTGAATTAGGACATAATATACTGAAGAAAAAGGTAATGAAAAATAAAGTTGGCCGTCACGGGATTTTAAATATCTGAGCATGATGATACGGGGTCATGCCATTTGCCGTCACGGTATTTGAATTGATTTACTGCCATGCTAAGCCGCGCCAATCAAAAACAAAGTTTAAAAATCCCTTGACTCCTTTAAAAATCGTGTTCTAAAATCCTTTTCCTTATTCTGACTTTCTATTTGTTTTTTTTTCTCTTTTTCTCTTTTCTATTTGTATATTGTTGAGCTTTACTTTCATTACTTTTTCTAAATTAGTTTAGTAGTAGTATACCTAATATTAAAGTTTCATCAAAATCAGTCGAATATCCATTGAAACAGAACCCTAACACAGTCATACATACAAATAGAATGCCAATACTGTTTCGTACATAATAGAGCGGTTGCGCCACTTGTTTCTGCTCTTATGAAAATGTACAGTTTTTGTGAACGTTCCCGTGAAAATAGGTGAAAACGCGCCGACAACTCTTTGTGTGGGAATCGCGCTGTGTAGCGTTCGCACATGCTCTAGTGATGGGATGAGATGACAATATCGATATATTTGCCCCTTTTTCTAAGCATATTTAGCTTTGTGACGTGGGGATCAAGCTGTAGCGGCATGTAAACTAGTTATGGGAAGAAATCAATATATCGATACTTCCATATGTTTCAATTTATAATTCTTAACTACAGCGGAAAAAGATGACACATCTAATTTAACTGCTTTTGAATCAAGGTAGAATAATGATCTTGATTATTCCGCGGACTCTGGATTATATATTATTGTTCATATGAAAGATGGTTCCCGTATCTCAAATGGTTCGTGTCATATAGCTGGGATTATGAATATACTTGTAAGAAAACCGGATTAGATATATCGTTAAGCGGATATTTAAAAAATCAAAGAATGTGAATAAATACAGTGAACTAACCAATAAATAAAATTATTTTTGTAACTTTCCAACTAAATATTTCAACATATAAAACCAGATCCTAAATAATCATTCAGCAGTTGCAATTATTTTTATATTTTTTAAATTATGCAAGCCCAATAAATCAAAAATACATTTTGATTGATTTCAATCTACAGTAGCGAATTTGACATAAATGGCATGTAGGCATTTAATTACATAAAATGATGTCTGTAATAAACCGAAACATAAAAAACTAAAACGAGTTTTTTTAGAAAGTAGATGTGTCATTAGTAGACATAATAATATAGTCAGTAATAGTTCAGGTATGTTTATTATAAGTTTCTTTATTTCTTTTTTATGATTTAATATATAATCAGCGTTAAGTCATATTATAATGTTAATTACTTGAGATATCAAGTAAGATAAATTCTGTATGTGTTGGAAAAAAATGAATGATTAATTGAAGCTGGAAATTAAATACTTTATGTATTATTTACAAATGTCTAATTTAAATACCTACTTAAATAGCTAATTGCAAAAATTAAAATTAATAACTTTTCCTTATAAATTAATCAAAACTTTTGCTGCTTGTATTATTTTGTATAGAAATTCACGACGGTTGTTTGTGCAGTAAAGGCTTAAAACAACACTAACTTTACTTAAATTTCTCATTGATATTTGTTCAACAAGACTTTCAACAAAGATGCTAATTTTAACTATTGTTTATAGTCGTATCAGCGAAATAAATTTTTCTGCTTCATTATATCGACAATCGATATCTTTCTGAACTCTTCCTCATCCCTACTGGCGTACGTACAGTAAGTTTTCAGTTCGTTACGTAGGTATCGCATATCGACACGTACGGACTTATGATTGAATAACGTCAGGAAGTCAGTTTGATCACAGCTGACTTACTCTTTCTATAGTCGTTATCTTTATATTGCTTAGGGTCGTGGTCATTACTTGGAATGAAACACACACAAATACTTTTTAGCAACGTCTGAGCACGTTTCGGGCATCGTCAAGTAAGGTGCAATTTGTTTCCCCATTTAGACACTAATAATTAATCATTAACTAGGATTTAGCTTTTCTTATAATGACTTCTTCTAAGGATATACTCATAATATAGAAAACTATACCTATATGAGTCAGATAATTTACATTACCTAGGATTTGAAGCCAAAGTTTTCAAATACAAGCGGTTGTCTTATTTACTTCACTATCTCCTCAACTAGATTGGTTTAATTGTTAGGATTCAATTACTACGAAACACACTTAATCACGAAGTCGAGATGTAATTGAACTTGCCTCCTCGACTATATTGCTATTTGCTCTTTGTCTACTGCTACTTCCCACGCAAATTCAACTGTATTGGTTTATGAACTATATTACTATTTGTTTTGGTTTAGTATCTCGGTATAATATTATTAGTTACTGCAACGCATTTCCCTTTCTGTACAGCGAGGGAACGCTGCTAGCGTCATGGGCACTTTAGCGCCCGGGGCGGCCTCTTTGACTAATGTTTTCTTTTTAAATTTATTTTGTTATGACTTGACATTTATTTTTGTTTTAATTAATGACTGTGTATAAGGTTTATTTCTAGCTTTTATGCACTTCGACCAGATTGCGGACCTCCTTAAAAAGGGAGATATTAGGAGCACCGATGACCGGAGAACATGTATAAAGAGAGTGATGAGTGTAGAGGAAGCAAGAAAGATCTGTAAGGATCGTAGCAAGTGGAAATCGCTAGTCTCTGCCTATCACGGGAAAAAGGCGTGATAATATATATGATTGTTTAACCCGCCACTTCATACGCGCAAAAGAATCCAGTTTTTTCCCTGTTTCCGTAGGAATTTTACTAGCCTTGAATAATCACTCCTGATGAGTCCAAAAGTTGGCAATTTCCTACATATAAGTTGTTCTTTAGACTGAACGGCTCAAATTTGACGAATCGCGGCACGTAAGTTTATAATAATTAAATTATAACATTCATTTTCACTATCTTCTTCTTTAGTCGTATTCCTCAAGTCTGAGGGTCGTGGTCATTATATGGAATGAAACACACACAACGACTTCCTTGGTAATGTTAAAATAGAGTGGTTTGTCATCGCCTTCTCCATTTCACACACTCGCTGATAATTATCAACCGAGTGCAGGTTTTCTTACGATGTTTTCCTTCACCGGAATACTTATTTCCACTCACCTATTGCTAAAAGAGTCTTCAACTTAGGATTCGCCTTCTTCAAACTGTTGATCCTGTCGTAGAGTCCCGTCTTCCCATCTTTGGTCTCGTCGTTGGACTCGAAAGAGCTGAGCTTTCCCTTTTTCAGCCAACCGAAGGCGAAGATGATGTGGGTACAGAGATCAGGCTGAATATCTTCCGGCACAAACTTGCCGAGCTTCGTTCTGTACTGCGACCAGTTGGTGTAGTAACAGACAATCTGGAATAAAGATGTAATTATTTAGTCTGTGCCGAATAACCGAGGTGTTTTATGGGTTACTAGCTTTCTTTCGTCCGCGTGGATTTCCCAAGGGAACAGTGCTTTTTCCAGGGATAAAAGGTACACTTTGTCCTTCTCAGTACTTCTAACTATGTGTATGCGAATTTTCAGAATGATTGGTTTAGTAGATAAAGCGTGAAGAGGTAACAAATAAACAAATACACTTTCGCATTTATAATATAAGTTAGGACTAGCATACACCCGGGATTTTTTCCCGTAGGAGTTTTGGCAAATCATCTTTTAGTGCTCCCCTACACTTCATAAAGAACCTACCAAAATTCAGCTTCCTACGCCCACGCCCAGTAGTTTTAGGGGTGCCCTTTGTTTCGCTTAAAATTTTTGTCTCTAATTTCACTTCGCCGAACCTTATTGGCCTAAACATGTTATGCACAATTATTGTCTCGCCTAATTGATGTTTTTGCACAATAATAATTTAGCCTAATAATTATTAGATGCAATTTTTGAGTCTCTATTATTAGATGTTCTAAAATCGTTTGGCTTTTAATTTTTTACACGTAACGATATCCTCGTATAAATTTGTTTGAGATAATTATTCCTTACTGTAATAATCACTTCTTATAATGATAACTAATTGAATATTAGTAAATTTAATTATTACTAAGTATTAGCTATTTCTCACCGGCATGGGTACTGTGACATGTCTATCACAACAGTGCCGGAGATAAGAACAGTCCAGTCTGTCGTCAATCATTTTCAGAATGATGTTAGTAATGCACTACTAATAATAATTCCTAAAAATCTTGATAAGTCACAGATCCGACTTAGAGCACCCCGACTCCACGTGGCTCAAGTTTGCCCTATACTAGAGTGTTATTCCTTCGCGCGGAACCAGAAGCTCGCGAAGGAGGTCCTGAGAGAAATGAGGGCACGAGGCCGAACCGCAGCGAGGGGGGGAGGTGGCGAGCGAAGCGAGCCGGCGACCTCTCGAGCGTAGCGAGGTCGAGTGCACGAATGAATCGAAGGGCCGACGGAGCGAGTCTTCTGGTGGAGCCACCCAGAAATACTTGCATGCTGCATGCTTGCTTGCTTGCTGCATGCCTGCTTGCATGCTGCATGCTTGCTTGCATGCGGCATGCTTGCTTGCATGCTGCAGGCTTTCTTGCATGCTGTATGCTTGCTTGCATGCTGCACGCTTTAGTTCACATGCCTAATGTAACTTTCTTTTACTTCTCGACATTTATCAAACACAAATCCATCAATGTTTAATTTTAGTCCCCCCCTATTAGATTTAAATACTTTGTAATAATTATCAGAAATTATTATAACAGAAATAATTAGGTGTTACAATTTTGTGCTTAATTGCTTTGTACGAAATATTAATTAGTATTTGTGAATATTAGAAATAATCAATTATTAGGCCTAATGACTTATTTGAAAAGTAAATATACGGCGATAAAAACTTAGGCGAATCAAAAATAGGCTAAACTAAATTAGAATTCATAATAATGTACGAAACAATGTTGTACTAAAAGTTTGTGCACCAAACTACATTAGGAGTACAAAAAATTAGGGGAAACAATAGAGACCCTAGTTTTAGCTGTGCGTTGTCTGTCAGTCACTCGGTCAGTAATGAAATTTTATATGTTGATTGATGGTCCCAGCAAGCTTCCACCGCTATAAAAAGATATTTAGTCTGTACTGAACGACCGATATAACTAAATATAAAAAATGGGATTCAATTAGGATTTAAGCTGTTAATTTCTTAATAACTTATTAAAAAATATCGTACTTAAATGATTTTACAGCAATCAGCAGTAGAAGTTGTTAACAGCTTACTAACTTTCGAGTTACTTTTATGCAAGTGTTATAAGAGGTATTAGTCAACAGAAAATAAAAAAATAAATATATTTTTATTTTACTTTTTTATACTTTAAAATCATTAGAAATTGGTTACCACTGCATAGAGTAGAACAAGTACAAGTACTCAATATTTTTTTTATTTTGCTGAACGTTCCAGCACTTTTACAAAAAAGGCAAAGGTACGTTTAATACCTTTAACATTACGTAAAGAATGATTGACATAGCTTTTGTCCATTTTACCTAAATAGAAATGCCAAATGCTGCCCAAACTAGTTAAAATACGCAGGCATGTTGCCATCCAATCTATTTAGGTCGAACTCAGATACTTGAAATATTCATTGAACTAGCTGCAAATGCAACCACGTAATGCATTTGAATAACTAAAGGTGCATAATGGCTGAAAATACACATTTCAGAATTTACTATTATATTATACCAGTTACAAAATATACACTACTTGGTACCTACGAGGTATTTAATTATTATTTAACCCTACAACCACTCCAGGGTAAAAATAGAAAGAAAAAAAAAACTTTACAGAGGCATAGAACGCTAGCTGCACTGCATACCAAAACTTATGCAAAAAAAAAACAGATTTTTTTTAGTTCTTTAATGTGTAAGAAACTTCTCCAAATCATCCCGCCAATATATATTCATCCACATATAGATAGTTCTTTAATTATAAGACACATTTGTTGTAAAGTGATTTCTATGGAGAAAATGCAGCAGTGGAGTTTGGTGCGCCGCCTGTTCTCCACTTGCGCTTTGGAGACGGTAGTAACCTTAGCTTTAAGTAATTTTCTGACGTCAACAAGTACCTTTATGACGATTTAAATGTGCTATTTTTAAGCCAATTTAAATAATTTTATTTCATAAGAATAAGATTTAAGAAAAATATCACTAGAAAAAAGGATGCCTCAAATATGTTTACCATAACACATAGGGCAAATGTTATTGAATCTAATAACTGTTATATCTCAGAAGACAAGAATCACATTTCAATAAATACCGTCTCACAAGGAAAATGGAGCAGAACCTATGGGAATGAACGTGTTATACGCAATTCAATATGGGGCTTAAAAGGAAAATAATATACAGAGACTACCATACCTAGAATAAGAAAGCAAAGCAAAGGTATTTCATAATCTCGAGTCGAAAGGGCAAAATTATTTTTTTTTTTTTACTAAATTTCATAATGATCAAACTTTAATTGCCAAAATAGTAAAATGGATCAACAATGCTATATTCGTTCGACAATCTGTATAAAGAAACGAGGTATGAGAAATATGGTCAGATCAGAGCATAGACAGTAAATAAAGAGTTCAATATAAAAAGCTTTTCCATTTAAAGTCTTTTTCTATAGACACGAAAGTAACAGAAATCCACCCATGGCAAGTGATGAGCAGATTAGACTTGACATAAAATATATTCGGGAGAAGTGTACGCTATTACTTTAGGTACTTTGCGCCGCGTCAGCTTAAAACGCCGCATTGTTGTAAATTAATATTTTTCAAACTTGTTTGTAATCGATCATCAAGCGCATCGTACGTTTTCACTATCTATCACATATCCTCAAGTTTTTGGACAATATATTTAAAAAAAAAATATATATATATTTTTTCTATTAAGTAACCTGTATAATAAGTAAAAAATAGAGATATCCAAAAGTGTGGTAGTTTCCACGATAGTCTCCTCTGCAATATAAGCTTATAAATTTCTGATGAAACATATCAATCGTTTTTTTGTCATCAAAGCGTGATAAATATTGATGGAGAACAACTTTCGGTGGAAATTGAGTTGAGATTTGAACGTTTTATAAGGTAAGTAATGTACTTGGTGTCGAAATATACGGAGATTCGGATACAGGTATGGAAAATATTTTCACAAATATTGAATGTGAATTTCGAGTTTATTTTAGAGGTGGGTAATGAAATACGAAGAAAAGGTGTGGAACTGACTGGATGCGACAGGCAAGAAATAGGGAAAAGTGGAAGAAACTGGGGGAGGCCTACGCCAGAGAGGCGACTTCCAAAAGTGAATAAGTTCCAAAAGTTATATACCTACTTATTCTAAAATGTAAAACAATGATTTTTTTGGTAGAATAAAGGATTTTTTATTTATTTTATAATGAAATACGAGTATGAGTGAATGTCTGTCAATTAGTTGAAATGTTTATATTATGTAGATTTTTTCGCTGGCTCATTTTTACAGTTGGGCTGTTGAAGATTGTTAAAATTATCTATACATATAATAAGATAGTAAAAATATGTTGTCTGTACATTTTGTATTTTTGACTGAAATGGATAGAGGGACACTTAAAAAAAATAGAAAGCAAAAAAAAATTTTTTGAATTTTTTGTCTGTCTGTATGTATGATCACGCTAATCTCCGAAAGTACTGAACCGATTTGAATGAAACTTTTTTGTTGTATAGCTATTAATCCTAGGCAACATTTAGGCTATAAGTTATTTTGAAAACTGGAACACCTGATGAAGAACCTTAACAGAACAGCTAAACTATAAGAAATATGGAAATGGTGCCTTAACAAAAGTCGTTCAACCTGATGAGCATTTTCTGATGACGTATAAAAATTGAAGATCTGGAACATCTGATGAAGAACTGCAAGAGACCAGCTACACTATAACATATATGGAAATGGCGCCTTATGAAAAATCGTTCAACCTGATGAGCAGTTTCTGCTGACGTATAAAAATTGAAGATCTGGAACATCTGATGAAAAGCTGCAAGAGAGATTTTTCATCTAAGCGAAACTCACGCGGGCGAAGCCGCGGGCGTCAGCTAGTTATAAATAATTTTGTATTTATTATAGACGAAACCCTCTAAATTTTAGAATAATTAGAAATTCTTGTTGAATTAAAGTTAATTTTAATTAATATTATTTTATAAATAATAGATAAGTTAGCAAGTAGAAATCAATTGTCTCTACATATTACTATGATAATTAAAATTATGTACTTGTTATTTGGTGTATGCACAATTTATGTCTTCAGAAACGATTAACTCCCTCTTTATATTATGATCGTACAATCTTAGACTAGACACATCTACTATAGTAAATGGCAAACGATTATCGCAACAAGTAATCAATTTAGTGTTTTAGCAACAAAGTTGACAGAATAGATCAGGAATTTGCATAACCTAATTTGGACACTAAGTTCATAATTAATGAACCTCTACTTTAGTGATTTGACTAAAAAAATCTTAATGTTTCATTAAGAAATAAGCTCAAGCAGAAATGACCCCTTTTTCTTTTATAGTAAGAGCTAATAAAGCATGCAAGTTGCATGCAAATATCAGTTTCGAAGGCCAACTACTCACTTTGGTCTGGTTTAAAAAGCTTATTCATATCCGCATTGGACTTAACCACTACACTGGTTTAACAATCATCGATTACATCTTCAACTTTATCTTCACGGGTTTAAGGTTGAAAATTCTTTGAAGGTAATTAAATATGTTGTTTTATGGGCACCGCAAGGTTCAATGCTAGGTCCGCCACCTTTCCTGTCATGTCAAAGGAAAATACAGCCTTTCTAAATGCCGAGAGGAAATATATGACGAGTTTTTGCTAGAAAATACTATGTAACGTGTATGTTACTGTTAACATTTGTTAGTGGAAATTATTTCCTATACGTTAATGATTCAACTTTTTTCTAAAAATTAGTACCTAACTAAATAAACTTTAATGTTTTCGTCTAAATTATGAACTAACTAGACGCGCCCTGAGGCTTCGTTCGTGTGGAAATTTCGGGATAAAAGTACCCTATGTGCTATTCCCGGTATTTTTCTATTCGTGTATCAAATTTCATCGAAATCCATTCAGTAGATTTTGCGTGAGTAACAAACATCCTCACAAACTCACATCCAATATTTACTATTGTCAATATCTTAAGTTGTAATCGGCGTATCGAGATGAAACCTACATCAGATTTTAAGTTAGACCTTCAACAATACAACTGTGAAAACCGCATCAAATTTCGTCTAGTAGTTCTTGCGTGATGCGCGTACAAACATACAGACAGACAGATAAAATTTCAAACAAAATCGTTTTGGCTTCTATTGGCCCTATAAAGATATTTTTTTTCTTTAATATCTCTTATGTACAGACACAGACCAGTTACAGTTTTATTATATGTATTGATATATGTTTGATACTATAGATATAAAAAAATATATACTCGTACCTTATACCCATCCTTGTCTTTATGGTCATCAGTGCCGACAGAGTTGTCTATGGCAGCGGAGGACTTCCGACTGGCTATGCTTGGTCGGCCACGGATCTTGGGCCTGTTGACACTAGCTGATATGACCTGGTCAGTGGACCTGGACACGCTGGTCGTCACCGAGGTGGACACTTTGGTTGGCTTGCGTAATCTTCTTCGTACGGCTGGAAAGAAACACAATTTTAACATGGGTTAAAGTTAATAGTTTTTATTTGTTATTTATTTATTTAATAGCCATTAATGTCCCAGTACTGGGCAAAGGCCTCTCTCTTCTTCCAAGACTCTCAATCTAAGGTTATATCGTAGTTTTAGTCTTGGTTTTTGTAGTTTTCTTTTAAAAAAATCTGATTGTATCAACAACGTATTCATGTTATTAGTCGTAAATATTGCAAACCAAGATACAATTTTAATGAAAATAAGTAATCCTCATAAATATCTTCCGAACGAAGTCTCGTTGCCTATTATTCATTCTATTATATTCTATATTAAATAGGTATTTCACAAGATATCACATTTTCATATCATCCACCCATAGGTATAAAATTAAAGCACCCTATTTTATACCTTCTATTCACAAGAGCCATTCAACAAAACCAAACATAAAATTTTCAATTTTTCTCATAATTACGTTCCTTTGCACGCTCTCGAATTTGAATAGAATTCGAAACGTTCCGTTTCAATTGTTCCGCTCTTATTTAAATTATATTATCAAGAACGTACGTGTATCGTGTGAAACTTCACCTGCCGTCAAAATTTGTGAATGGAGTAAATTTTCAATGGAAACTTTGGACTGTAAATTCAATGAAATTGGAAATTGTATTATTACACTCGTGAAATAACTTTATGTGATTACTTTGCAAGTAATTTTGTACCTTTTAGCAAGTTTAGACGTTTGGTAAATTTTGTTTCATTCGTTATTAAAGTAACGAGTTTTAAAAACATAGAGTTTATTATTATTTGGATACCTGGTACGGTTAAAGAAATATTGTTTGTTTGTTTGTAAACTCTTTATTGCACATACACATAAAAAAAAATACAAAAGTTAGATAACAAATAATAATATTATTAGTTATTCAAAACTGATTTCGAAACTCTAGTTTCGAAAGTTACCGGAGGGACATCGACATATCCATACACACATCATTTGTATTATTAGTTTGATTTTTTAACATCTTTTTACTTCCCAGTACTGAACCCTAAAAACAAAACACTCTTTTTATGGTCACTACTGTTGAACAAGCTAATTATTTAAAAATAAAAACACGACTGACAATTTACATAGCCTTTGTCACTCGGAGGAATGCAAGGAATCTAACAATACCTCTCACGTCAAAATCTGTTAAGCCGTTCAGGAATTATGGTGGAATTAAGAAACTTACATACGTGAACCCAAAAAACATAACACTCCTTTTTTGGTCAGTCGTGTAAAAATTAGACACAATTATCCTACTTCCTACTTATATATATATTATAAATGCGAAAGTTTGGATGTGAGTTTCTGAATTTGTGAGTTTGTGAGGATGTTTACTCAATCACGCAAAATCTACTGGACGGATTTCGATCAAATTTGGTATACGGGAAGACACATACTGGGGATAGCACATAGGGTACTTTTTATTCCGAAATTCCTACGGAAGCGTAGCCCTGAGGCGCGGCTAGTAACTCTTAATTTGCAAAATCGGCACGCTGAAATATTCACGGTAAAACATCGTTATAATTCGTGTAATTAGCAAAACATACAAAGTATTTATAACCCACGTATAATATATACAACCTTTATTAAATAATAATAGATTTTATCCCTCCATTGTTTTTCAACGAAAATCATATATCACTCCACTCGTTTGCGCGTTACATACGGCATACATTTTTATCGCTTGTGAAAAACGTGAAAAAATGCTTTGACTTTGAAAGTCGGCTAAAATATAGCTGCATACGGTTTTAGTGACAAACCGTCTGTCTGCTAGATGTATTGCTGATAATCCGACGATTTATTTGGCTCAAATAAAAGGGATACGGGTGTCAACCACGACGTTTTAATATGGATACGACTAAAATGTATAAATCTGTTTATCTGTCTGATGACTGATTGGACGTAAAGACGTCTTTCACCGTCTTCTTGAAAGGCCGGCAACACTCTTGTGATACTCTTGGTGTTGCAATTGTCCAAGAGCAGCGGTGATCGCTTACCATCAGTGGCCTTATTCTCATATTAAAAGTCGCTACGACATCGTGGCGACTTGCGGTGTGTGAACGGTATGACAATAATCAAAAGTATGGCAGTATATAATGTCTCACCGCTCACACACTGCTTGTCGCAGCGACTCTGAATTCGAGAATTAGGCCGCAGGTGACCCAATAGGGGACCGGACAACTTGTTTTTTATGCTTCTTTGAAATATCTCAAAATAAAAGAATCATCCGTAGAAGAATCACATCAATAAGCAAAGTATTTCCCAAGATATAGCAAAAAACAATTCACATTTTTAAGCGATTTTTGGACAATACCAAAACGCCCCTAACTAAACGTACATTCATACGACGTCACGCGTAGAAAATTGACTTTCCCAAAAAGTTTGAACACTAATAAATTAGCTCAGGAGCATGAACTCGTGCTGAAAAGTCGCAAAAGGTGTGTACTTACATAATATGTATTTTATCATAAAATTACATATTTTTAACAATTCTCAGACCTTGTCCGGTCCCCTATTGCTCGTTTGCTGCCCTATACTATAAAAGAAATGACAAAACCGCTAAATATAGATACTTGAATTTTTTCATAGAGGTTCGTTACATAGCGTAAGTGGGCACTAAGACAGGAATTTTGGAAATTCCACCCCTTAGGGAGTGAAATGAGAGAAAAGTGAAATTCACTTGGGCAAAGCCGAAGGAAAAGCTAGTTAAAAACGATGGTGTATAAAACTCCTTTTTAATGATACTTATGTATACTACTTATGTATTTAACTTTATGAGGCAATAGGTGTTCATTTGTATTCTTATCAGTCGTGTTTATAATGTATAAATAAGCTTCTTCGTAAAAAAAAGCTTATCCCTATTATTCTTTCATCAAGATTTATGGTTTTCATGAAAGTACACAATTTACACGTTGATTTGTTTGAAAGCATTCGTTCACGGACATTTATGGGTTTGGTTATTAGATTCCTCAATTGGACAAACGCCTTCTACATCTTAGTTATTGTGTGTGTACACATTGTTAGTGCAGTGAGTAATTGCTAATTATAAAGAAACTGGCTTTTGCCCGCGGCTTCGTCCGCGTGAATTTTAACCACTTGACCCTCACCGCTTCAAAAACGCCTAATGTGAAGGAGTAAGTTTTGGAGGTCATGAATTGATATGAGGTTCTATAAAGTTCAAGTGCTAGTAGTTTGTAGCTTTGATATTTGTAATTGAATATAATTATGTAATTAGTTTTTGACGTGAAAAGTGGCAGTGAAGGCCAAGTTTCAATAAAATATTTTTGACTTTGATTTTCCAAAGTAATCTTTAGTAAAGGTAGGTACATAGCTTGTAAAAATAAAACTTACCAGTAGAATTTGATGTGGGGGCAATAATAGCTACTATCAATAGAATGACGAACGTCCACCGAAGCAGTCTTGGTGGCCACTGTAACAAACAGAAAACATCTATTTAGTCAATAATAATAAAAGCTTTATAAAAGATTGTAAGACTTGAGCACGTTGACAAATTATGCATATGCGTCTTTTTTTTATAAAAGATGGGTTTGCTCTCTCAATCTTGCCCGAGGACAGAGATGAGGTCTACGGTGTAGCGAGCTTACCCAGAAGCAGCCTATTCGCTCTGGTTTTGAAGAGCGTCAGGTATGTGCTCGGGAACACAGACGCAGGCAGGGCGTTCCATTGCTTCGCTTTGCGCATTAGAATTTGACGAAAAGCGCTTCTCTTCAAAACAATCAACATAGTGACCGAACACTATACATACGCGGATAGCCGCGGTAGGTCCCATATACTTTCACTTCGGACAATACAATGGCTTATGAATAATTCATACATATGCGTATCCTGATTGGGGGCGGGCGCAATTTGTTGTAAATTTTATTACAGGTTTGGGATATTGTTTATCTTCACCTCTACAAATAAAGTATACCATTCCTTTGGTGGGCAACGGTTATGTTCGGAAAAAGGTTATGACGCTCATACGTCTGGTGGGCAAACGGTTCCAGAATCAGGAAAAAGCTAGCTTCAAAGTAAATTTCGTAATTTTTTCGATACTAACTCAACAATACTTTGTAAAACATCAGCTGTGCTCTGGGGCTTTGTTCCTGTAGAAATTTCGGGTTATAGTACTATATTTGCTAATCAGATTATGTTCTATTCGTGTAGGTACCAATTTTCATCGACATTCGTCTACTAAATTTTGCGTGGTAGTTAAGGAGTATTGTAGTCCAGTAACTACGCGTACCACCCACCCACGTACATTCAACTTTTGCATTTTATCCCGACTAATATTTTAAATGCGAAAGTGAGTTTGTTTGTAAACAATTTGCTTTATCTACTGAACCAATCTTCCTGAAATTTTTCTTAAACAGAGAAATACTGAGAAGTACATTGAGTACCTTTCATCCCCGGAAAAAGCACTGCTTCCGTGGGAAGTTCACGTAGGCGAAGCCGCGGGCAAAAGATAGTAGAAAGTGGGATACTCATATACAGGGTTATTTTTTTGCCCAAACTTTTACAATATTCTTAGTGCTTGGAATACAACTACGTCCGAAAGAAATTTATAGTAAAAGAATAACATAAAATTTCAACTTTCCATACTAAGTCCCATCAGATGATCGACCAATTTGTATGGGAAGCAAAAAAAAAATATCATTTTTTACTATAGTTTTTTTTGGAAACCTACTCAATTTCATCAGCCAAATCTGCTGCGAAAAGTTGGCTAATGGTTTACAAATAACCCTGTATACTATTATATAGTTTAGCACCCAAAATTCAGGCCAATTTGAAAAAGATAATTTTCCATCTTCACATAACATAATGGTCACTACTGTAAATAAATATTATATCTATAACCTGACCATTTTATTTCTACTCTAGACGCAAAAATTAAGTTGTAATATTCCAAAGGTATTTAACAAATTGTAAAACATCAAACAGCGACCTCTGATCAGCTTAAAAAGCTACATTCCAGTGAACATTGATCACTGTTTGAACAAAAGCTCAAAACAAAGCTTTTGTTTCGTTATCGGCTGGTTGGAAAGGTTCGAAACGTAGCTTTTAAGTTAAGATATTTGTGAAAGTTAATGTAGAAATTAGTTCAGTCAAATGTTAATAGATTTAAGATAAGCCATGAAAATTTAATTCAATTGAAACATTTACTAAATTGCCTATACAAGTTAATTCACAGAAAAAAAATTACTCAAAAAGTAGATGTGGTAGGATTTTTAATTAATTACCTACTATTTGCCGGTTCATATCTGATCCAAAGGATTTCTCTAGCCACCCAGCGAGGCAATGCTGCTGGGGTTATGGGAACCTTTGCGTTAGATATGAGATCGGACATTGTTCATTTATGATTTTAATTGTTTTTTAATAAATATCATTATTGTAAATATATTTCATTTTAGTTTTATTTTATTTATTATAATTAATTTATAAAATGTTTTCAATATCTCTTCTTAAGATAAATATATTATTATTGTACTACTTTGTATGTACCTTTCTGTAAATGGTGCAATAAAGTATTGATCTATCATAATATCATTATTTAGAATTTGGACAATTGGACACCAAGAAAATGAGAAACCAATCTCACCTATGTGTAAATGGTTAATAGGTATGTGAACTCTATTTAAGTATTATTTTTATGGTTCCTTTTAGGAACTAACTAGAAGAAGCAAACAATTTTTTCTACAATGTAAAATAATTTCAATAAACCTGCAAAAAAGCTGATGCAATAACGATGTATAGCGCAGTAAATAGAGCGAACCTTCCCTAGGGGTTAATTACGTGCGGTCCAGTAACTCAATTTTTTTTATATTATTGTTTAGGATGGTTGTAAGTATTTAAAATAAATATGGCACAATTGAATAGCTTTTGCACTCGCCGCCAAATTGGAAAAATAAAAAAAAAAATCACCACTTTGTTCGGTTTTTCGCTTATATTTTCTTTTAAGTGCATTTTCGCTAGAAAAGTGTTCTACACAATGTTGTAGAAAATTAAATTTGCCGTTATTTACATTTTATATTTTGTTTCTAGGATTGACAGATTCCGAGAAAAAAAAAATCCTTTGCCTTAAAAAAATCTCATTTTTCAAACATTCGTCAATTTTTTTAATTTAGAACGATGTAATCCAGTCATGACCTATTCTAGGAGAAAAAGTAGCAGAACAGACATCATAGGGAATTTAATTACCTGCAAAACGCAATTGCATATTTCTTAACCAACCCTGCAAGGTGGAGAGTAAAACTAAATGATAAAACAACGGAAATTGTTTTTTGCTATAATATTTTACTTTTTACTAACTGAACCTCGCTCCTATGGAAATTTCGGGATATAAAGTACCTTATGTGCTAGTCCTGATATTTTTCTACTAGTATACCAAATTTAATCGAAATCCGTCTAGTAGATTTTGTGTGATTAAGCAACAAACATCACACCCAAACTTTCCCATTTATAGTGTGATTCATTGCAGGTGAGTAACCGGTACCTGATTGGGACACTGTAAAAGTGTCTGTGGACACTATCAAGTACAGATATTAGATAATATTTGCTTCATCAGCAATAAAGATTGGGACAGAAACCCGATTTTAAAATGAAAAAGTTTGGATGTGATATTTCTTGCTCAATATTAAAAAATCTACTGGACGGATTTCGATAAAATTTGGTATGCCAGTAGAAAAATATCAGGGCTAGCACATAAGGTACTTTTTATCCCAATATTCCTATGGGAGTAAAGCCCCCGGGAGCAGCTAGTAGACAATAAAATATGATAGCAAAAACGTAATATTTTAACTTTTACTTTTACTCCCTCCTCCGTAGGGTTGGTTAAAAAAAATTACATGTGTTTTGTAGGTAATTAAATTTTCTTCAAATTGTATTCCAATATATATTTTCCTAGAGTAGGCTATAAATGAATTACAGCGCTCTGAAGTAAAAAGTTTGTCAAATTTCCAAATGCGATCAAAAATGCGATTTTTTTTAAAGTGCACACCTCCATAACTATTAGTCCTAGAAACAAAATATAAAATGTACATTATAGGAAATTTATTTTTATAACATTGTGTAGAACTCTAATGTAGCTAAAATGCATCTAAACGAAGGTGAGAGCGCAAATCTGAATAAAGTGGCAATTTTTTTTTGTTTTTCCAACATCTGGCGGGCGTGGAAGGGGGGAGAAATTGTGCCTCTTGCATTTTAAACACTTACTAACTATCCTAAATAACATATCAAAAATTCAGAACTATTGACCCATTTGTAAGTAAACCCTACCCTTAGCTCTATTTTGGTCTTTATTCAATCAACTATGGACGGATTTGTATTAAATTTGGTATACTAGTAGAAAACATACCAGAAATAGTACATAGGTTACTTTATATCCTGAAATTCCCACGGGAGCGAAGACCCGAGGCGCAGTTAGCAGAAAATAAAATATTATAACAAAAAAAGCAATATTCCGTAGTTTTAATATTGAGTTTTACTCCCCATTCTGCAGGGTTGGTTAAGAAAAATGCAATGGCGTTTTGTAGGTAATTAAATTCCCTACAAATTTTGTTCCAATACTTATTCTCCTAAAATATGCCATAACTAAATTACAGCGTTCTAAAGTGAAAAGTTTGACAAATTTCAGAAAAAGAAGATTTTTTTAATTTTTTTTATGAGCACACATCTCGGTAACTATCAGTCCTAGATACAAAATGTAAAATGTAAATAATAGGATATTTAATTATCTACAAGATTTTGTAGAACACTTTCCTAACAAAAATGCATCTAAACGAAAATATGAGAATATGGGAACTTGGCAATTGTGCCCTTTTTATTTTGAATACTCACAATAATCCTACACAACATTTCAAAAAATTCACAATTGCTGGACCGTTTGTAATTTGATTCTCGTCTATTTACTGCGCTAGTAGTATTACAAACAGTTACTGAATTACAAACAAGCAATACCAGCTTTCCGATTCCGAGCCAACTTCGGAAAACAATTTTCAGACAATAGGAAAACAAAAAATCGTTGCTAATGAATGGTTAGTCAGCGTGAATGTTATTGGGGGAGAAAACTTGCAATACGCTTTTTGGTCAAAGATAACTTCGGGGTAGATACAGCAACTGCGTAGAATTTTAGTGCCAAAATCAGAAGCGATGATAAACCATAGAAATAGAAAAAAAAATCATTCTTAAAAAAAAATTCTAGCTCTATGGATATGTAACCCCTTCGAGCAACAAGGACTTCCGCGCGCGGTAGGAGTCCGTGTTGCTCTATGGATAACCCTAATAAAATAGAAAATGTCACCGTCAAAATAAATAACAAAATCAAAAATTCTTTTTTGAAACTTGCCTTCAAAGAAGGCTTTTTTTTCATGTCGATAACTAATTATAAAATCATAGTGTAAATTCAGTCTCAAAGCTGAAAATTACTAGCATTTCGGAACGACCACTGATCAGAAGAATTTTGACGATGACATTTTCTATCAAATAGCATATTTAGGAGGGGGCACGAGGCACGTGCTGTTTCCACAACATGTAGAAAATTTTCACCCGTATGACAGAATAAGTAATAGTACTAACGTACCCGTGTGAAGCGGGGTCGGGTCGCTAGTAAAAATACTACAGAAATGGCCGTCCATTCGCTGTGATCCCGCCTCACACAAGATTGCAAGCAGCAATTATATTAGTATTGAATTTTTGAGCTATTACGAGTTAGCTTTATATATATGTGTAGGTACTAGCTTTTGCCCGCGGCTTCACCCCTGTGAATTTCCCATGGGAACAGTGCTTTTTCCTGGGATGAAAGTTACCCTATGTCCTTCTCAGTACTTCGAACTATGTATGTGAAATTTCAGGAAGATTGGTTCAGTAGATAAAGCGTGAAGAGGTAACAAATAAACAAACAAACTCACTTTCGCATTTATAATAGTAGTTAGGATTAGGATGTGCACGTACAGGGACGTAAATGCGGTGACTCAAAATCCTTAAGGCGCTACCCAAGGCTAATCAGAGGGGGTGAGGGGCGGTACGTAAGCTCTGCCTTAAAGCAGACACAATAAGGTTACTTTTCGAATTTTCTATAATTTGTGTTTTTACACGACTGATTGCTAACGAGTTTTCGTCAGGCTCTTAGGGTAATTATTTTAGAGGTTTTCTTTTAATTGTGATAAAACACTGAATATATTTAAACAAATAAGCTGATATCGTTTTAAATAATCGTAGTCTTTATTAAATTCTTTAAAAAAATTCTACTGTTATCTCTTAAATTACGGTGATTTTCGACGATAAAGGAAAAAAAAAACAGGATTATGTATTTTTTTATCAAGTCTTATTTATTTTATTTGTAATTTGATTCAATATAATTCTAGTTTAGTATTGTTCTCTTTACGGGATATTTTTCCTGCTTCAGTACTTCTAACCTATGGTTCACACTTGACGTTTAAAGACAAGTACGTTTTTGTATGTATGTGTTTGTATTGGGTATGTCCTTAAAACTTCTATAAATTTTTCGGAATACCTGTCCTCGAAAATCCACCTTTTAAAGTAAATATTGAACGAGTTTACCTTATTAACCGATAAATAAGCTTGCCAACGCATAAGCCGAAAAGCAAACATCGATTAACCCCACTATGTAATCCAGAATATCATAAATTTTATACAAAACGCTTAATAATTTACCATTCACCCAATTAAGCTAAGCTAACGAAACTCCAGCCCTGGTTTTAGGGCCGTCGCTCATTAGAAAATGTATAGTAAATCTTGTACAGTTTGTAAAAAAAACCGTTTGGATTAAAAAATCGCTAGTTTATGAGACAATCAATCTTTCACGAATGTGTGTATTTAAGATGCCACTTTTAGAGGAGCTTAATTGACCAATCACAATGATCGAAATCTCCGTCGCTCTGAGATTGTGATTGGTCAATTAGCTTCTCTCCGATCTACTCCGCGTCAGTGGAGACATACCCTTAGCACCCTCACACGGCCCAATATTGCCAACTCCACAATTGCACAGTCACTCCGTATTGCGTCGGACAAAACCATTTATCTCATGCCATTGTTATTTCGTTATTGATTTATTATATTTGTATGCACGTTTGTTTTTGTTAAAAAGTTTAAATGGTTTATTTTTAGCAATTGCATTGGACGTGTTGCAAATGCTTTAACGAAAAATTTTCATGACAATAGAACGCCACTGTGTAAATGTTTATTGATATGACAGTATTATTCTAATTTTTGAGTGTAGTAAGTAGTTTCAATCACTGTCTCAATCTTTTTATTGCGTTCATTTGGTACATTAGGTCTTATACATTTAACATATAGGTGCGCACAAATGAGCCCTGAAAGGGCGTTGCAATTAAATTGTCATTACATTACTATTACTACCAAGTAAGTTTTCCTAACTGATCCAACGTATACTCATATATAACTTATTTTTTTCAAATATTCAAAAATAATAGTAAATATGTATAGCATTACTTAAAACTCTAGACTGCACATGCAGTAGACAAACCACCCGGTGCCGTAGTACACAAGTCTTATGCATTAAAAGTGACAATTAATTATTAATTAATTGTTACAAGTGATATCTCACACATCACGCTATTTGTCAAAACGTTGTACCTAAAATCAACATAATCTTACCAGTCCTATCATGTAAGCAATCTTACCATGTCTTTTTATGATTTTACACCAATATAAATTAAAATAGACTTTTAGGAAATTACTTTCGTTTTTATTAAAAGTTTTACTTTAAAATGTTTATGGTTTGAACTAATATTTGATTTTTTTTTATCAAAATTCAACAAAAAGTACTATTAAGATTGTTTACATGATAGGACTGGTAAGGATAAATGAAGTTAACAAACACTGTCTATTTACATTCTCTGTACTTTTGCAAAACTCAGCTCAGGCCTCGTGGACTGGCATCATAAAATCACAGTTATATTCCATATTTGCCGTCAATGATCGTAGATGTACTTTATTAAATAATTATGAGCAACTAGAATACATTTAATTTATGTGTCATTTTAACATTCAGTTCCAATTTGTTTAGAGCCAAATGGACAAATATACAGACTAGTATGCGACATTCCTTACACTACGTTGCGTAAATTAAGGACTACGCTAGGGGCTGTTTTAATTTAAAATCACTATTATACCGACTACAATAAAGGTTACAGATTACAGAAACCGGAGAAAAAGAGGGCTACGAAACGACGAGAGTAATAATTATACAGAGTCAAAGCTGCGTATTTTACAATATTTATTTTTTACTTGGAGCGCTTACCTATTTCAGTTTGTTCTCTTTTGGTTTTTTCCTGCAATTTTTGTTTTTGTTTTGTTTTCATTTTAAGTTTTATTTTAAAGTAGAGTATTATTCTTTTTGTTCCCTATATATTATTGTTAGGTATCATTATAATAAATATTGTTATTGAAATTGATCAAATAAATCACATCAACACACTATCACACTAATATAATAAATAAGTGTTCGTAAGTTTGCGAGTTAATTTGTAGGGGATAATCTTCGGAAATACTGGGCCGACTTTACTGGAGCGTCTTTCACCAATAGAAAGCTACATTGACTAAGAAGCTTTGACTCTCATTATTTACCTGCTCTATGACAACACACCAAAACGGAAGCCATTGTTTTAGAGTTAATATCTGTGAATAAATTTCAACCATTCTCTATTTTTCGTGTCGCTATGGGAATTTCGCGAATTTAAATATTTCATTTTTGTTAAATATTCCAGTTTCCTATTTCCTTTATTATGGGAAAAAAATTAACTGACTTCCAAAAATCAAGATCCACCTAACCTAAGAAGACCTATCTAGTTTATGGAAAAACAATAGCTACTAAAGAAGCTCTATGAAATTATTGGCTCTATAATCAATCAATGTTGTTCAATTCATATTGGTATGTTAATCAATTCATATTGGTATGTTATTTATTTTAGGCTGACCTCAGCCTAAAATAAAAGTCCGTAATACATATCTGATTTAATTTCGATACACTATGAAGAAGGCTAAAATTAATCTAAATATTTATTTAGTTATATATATATATTATCATTAATTTATTTATTATTATGTTCATAGGATTTCGAAATTAGCTGTCATCTCTTACGTTTAATTACAACTACTATTATAAATGCGAACGTGAGTTTGTTTATTTATGTTTGTTAGCTCTTCACGCTTTATCTTCTGAACCAATCTTACTAAAATTTCGCACTGCACACATTTAAAATTTCACACACACAAAAGTACTGAGAAGGATATAGGGTATCTTTCATTCCGAAAACAGCACTATTCCATGGGAAATTCATCCGAGCGAAGCTGCGGCCAAATTCTGGTCAAAAATAAAACTGGTTTTATATTATTATTTATATTTATGTATTTATATTTATTATGTACTAGCTTTCGCCCGCGGCTTCGCCCGCGTGAATTTCCCACGGGAACAGTGCTTTTTCCCGGGATGAAAAGTACCCTATGTCCTTCTCCGTATTTCCAGCTATGTGTATGCGAAATTTCAGGAAGATTGGTTCAGTAGATGAAGCGTGAAGAGGTAACAAACAAACAAACAAACTCAATTTCACATTTATAATATTAGTTAGGATATATAGTACCTTTGTAACATCATAATTGTTGGTTTCGAGAAATAAATTAACGGGTTGTTAAATCGTTGTGTGCGAGTAACATTCTTTCAAGATCAATATTTCGATTCGATTCGACTCAGTACTTCTAACTTGTTGAATATGAGGTTGTATAACATAAGGTTAAACTGGTAACTGTATGCAGAGTGCACAGGTTAGAATAACGAGCGGACAGATGTAAAGAACGTTTACGAAAACAAAAAATATTCCATATTGTACGTGAATAATTTCTCTATGAGTGATAAACAGCGAACAGTGATTTTTATTATTAATATGAATTAGCAGCTGCAAAATTTAACTTTATAAGATCTATTTTAACATAAAAATATTTTTAATGTTAGGTTTCAATATTTAAATCATCCAGTTGCAACCAATAATACGATGTTTATGATCGAGTTTTTCGATATCGTGTTAAAATTAATATGAGAAAACTGAGGTAAGAATTATCATAAAAAAGTTCAGTTTACGATAATATTTTTTGAGGAGAATATCGATAAAATGTATCACACTTCTATACTCTGAATATTTTGTGGCAAGACCAGTGTCCGACGCAAGGCCGAATGAAAGGAAAAGGCATAGAGTACCGCGGTATGCAAAGAACGCAACGCAATATGGCGGAAAATACGTTTAGGCGAAAAAATACTGTAATAATCTACCAATAAGCTGGTAATAAGACATTTTGGCTCTGTGTAGATCTGGCTGTTAGTTCAATTTCTTTTATCGGTTTGTTTTTTGATAAAGTACCTATATCCACCCTATATAACTGCAACTAAATGAATTGTATTAGATACTATTTTTAAATGTTACAAAAAATTGTAGTAATAACAACTTGATTATCTGTATTTATGTCCTTTAGTGGTTCGAACTCAACTATAAGAAGTTGAATATAATATAGATATTGAAATAACCCAAAACACAATATTAAAACAGTATTATTTCGATTGTAATTCAATAAAATACAATAACCATAACTGCCTTAAATCAAGTTAAAATGATTGACGAAGAAATAAGTGGGCGTTATCTACCGACAACCTGTCAAATGAACGTCACTATATCGACTATTAATTTGAATCTTGTATGTATGTAAATATTTATGTAACTAGGTTCTCCGTATACAAACTCGTTTTGTTCTTCTTCCTACACTCGTTGCAATGTTAAGAGGTTCTAGTGGGAAGTCCGTTCCTTCCTGTTGCAATAAATATCAAGATCGTAACATTTAAAAGAGAAACTATTTAGTCATTTTAAGTATAATTTTATAACCCTGTAAATAGACTTCTAATTGCTGTAAATGTGTATAATTACCTTTAAATGTTACTTGGTCAATGATCACATAAAAGTCACAATTCTCACTCGTACAATGATAACTAGAATATAATTTATCTTATTAATCCTTTAACAATGATGTTGACCAATTGGGCAATTGTTAAAAAAATCTTATCGATAAATCCCATGTAATTAATCAACCAGCAAGAGAAAAAGTTATTTTTTTCTACCTATGACATAATTTTAGTTTGTCTTTTTATAAATAAAAAAATACAATTTGTATCATGATAGCTCTGTCACGTAAATGCTCTGCGTAAAGTTAACATCAAGGTCACTGTTCTGATCTTATTTAATACCTAATACTTACATAATTTATGTATAACAAACAGCATTGTTTCAACAAGGTATGAAGAATTTAATAGTATTTCGTAGAAAATAATATATTATGATCTAAAATGGCTGAAGCAAGAATTGCCCATTGCCCATCAGTAAGTACAAGATTGACTTAGGTGTACTATAGAAAAAGATCGATATAACTGTGTGCTTAAGTGGATAAGGTCCAAAGTTTTATTTATATTCATGCCTCATGAGTTTGTACTCAAGCCATTTATTACTCAAGACTGGCAATTTTTATCGACTATTTTCGCATCAATAATTTTTACATCCCTATCGTGATTTATCAGGTGTGAGTTATATTATCATTTCTAGAGGGATTGTAAAATTTTAATTTCAAGTAATTAATAAATTTACATAATTAATTTTGTTATTCCTAAAAGACCTTAGCGTTGTTAGGTACGTCTACATGTTCTTCAAAATAAGTTTATGCAAAAATATACAATTTTGTAAGACTCACAAGTAAGATGTCACAAAACCGGTTCACTACAACTTTAAGGTTGAGTTTATTTACCACATTTTGATAGGTGATGGCCAAAAGTAAAGTGAAAAATGTTAAATTTACGGAAATCAAAGGAAACACACGCTGTTGAATACGCGCTCATTTTTCTGACAACTTTTTCATCATTCGTAACAGTTTTGATTCCTTTTTCTTAGTGGCCAGTCATGACACAATGCCAGTTTGAAGCATAAAAAAAATTAAATTATTTTATAAAAGATGATTCTTTTTTGTAACTATTGTTTGAAAATATTAAAAATGTTATAAATTTTATTCATATTGAAATTGTAGATTTTAAATTTTATGTTTGTTTACGTTCATTGTGTTTATTTAGCTAAAATGAGACTTGAACAACATTACATGTCATAAAAACTGGTTGGTCTTATACCAATGCTATAGTAATTATTAAAAGTCCTTGCTTTCTATATGTGCAACGTTCTGTCTTCATTAACCGTAGTGCAAGTCATGACTAGACACATCGATTGATCTGAATATGGTAGAGTTACAAAATTCATTTTATTGTATTACTAATCGCGCCCCGGGTCGCCGCTCCCGTAAAAATTTCGAGATAAAAAGTACCTTATGTGCTATTTCCAGTATTTTTCTAACCGTGTACCAAATTTCACCAAAATCCGTCCAGTAGATTTTGCGTGTTTGAGTTACAAACATACATCCTCTGACACTGACATCCAAACTTTCACTTTTAATAATGGTAATGAGATAGGTTGTGTGATAGAGTGGTATAGGTTGTCAAATAAATATCTAGCTATATCAATTATTGTCTTGCTTTTTAATGTAATTTACTAAACTTAGATAGTATATATCATTGAAATGTAGGTAACTAACAGTTATTAAGCATATTCATATGATCCAAATGATGTTAACATTGCTAAAATAAAACATTTTCTTGTAAAGAATTAAAAAGCTCCAAAATTCTCTTTGCTAATAACACGGAAAGAGAATAAACGTGGCCCGTTCGAATTTCATTAGTGTCTGACCGTCTGTCCGTCTGTGGATGCAGTCAAAATGCAAAAACATTAGCCCGGGGCGGCCAGATAAATTTGCAATGCCAACCGTTTTTTGTTACGATGCACCCTGACTCCAAAATGTCGTGTGTAGTGCTTGCTGTTTATCGACAACATTTTATCGATAAAAGTTACGCTACTTAACTACAACTACTTTTAATATAACAAGTTATATTTTTGTGTTATGCCATGTTACTGAACGTAGAAACTTGGATTTTTGCGAAGAGGTTCGTTATATAGCATAGGTAAGTGCGCGCTAAGAATGGAATTTTGGAAATTCCATCTCTACTGGGGTGAAATTAAACAGAACGTATATATAGATTAATAAGTACGCACATACTGCACATTTGAATAGCAACTTGAATAATTTAATACAAATCATTAACGAGCTATTTACACCTTATGTAACAAAACTAATGAAATTTGAATGGTTTTGCTTTATTAAGTTTCTCTAAATAAATCTGATCTGATCTCATCTGATCTTTAAATACAAATTTACATATTTGAATGAGGTTATATAAACAACCTACCAAATATAAATTACAAAGTAGCAACTTGATTTGATAAAAGGATATCTTCATAAATTAATTGTATATAGTTGCAACGATTGTTGAAGAAATATCGTGATTGTCTTACTTCATCATACTCTTTCTAACAATCATATTCTCATCTATTGGTTCATATTTAAATATGCGTGAACTATGTAAGTAAGTATTAAGTTTCAAAACTCGGAATATTTAAAGTGATTGTTACATTCCGCTTAAGTACTTGTTTTATTTTATTTGTTGTCCATTCTTTTTAAAGCAAATTGCATTTTGCTCTTACACAATATCGCAATTTAGCGGTAACTTACTAGTTAAGTTTAATTTGACCGTTTGCCGATTCAGTTTTTTGCCAGTTCTTCAATTTGTTTTGATGTCAATAAGTGATACTACTACTTTTTGATTACTTTGTTGCTAGATAATAATATAGGATGCATATTATCATGTATTGACATCAAAACTACCATAGATAGGCTTGAGATAACTGCCAAAAAAATTACATAAAAAAAGTAAATTGAAAATTTATCGATACAATTTTATGAACATTCCCCGTCCCTACCAAGCGACATGTTTGGCCAGAAAGCATTGCAGACTCACTGCGGACTGTGGGTAATTTGAAATTAGCGCAGTTGGTATAAAGTATTTATGGGTGCCTAATGGATGTAGTGTCTCCCGAATGCCTTTTGACTAGTAACGGATGGTGAAATTTTAATTGCACCACTTTAAAATAAAAGATAGCTTTTTCTATATCAGTAAAAAATATATACATATTTCATAATCACTCTTGGGCATGCCACAACTATATTTTATCATGATAAATACATTTGTTATTATAAAAATCTCTTACAAATATAAATAAACTAAACGAAGTAAGTAGGTAGGTGTGTGAGTAGATTTTATTATAATAGTTTTGATATTTTTTATATTCAATTTCAAATTTCAAGTTCAAAAGTATGACAGTCCGTCTGAAAATAGTTTAAAATAAGTCTTCGTTGTAAATGGTATTAAAAAAATTATAACAATATTAACTTTATATATTTATTAGCAATATTTATTTAAAAATAAATATTGCTGATAAAATATATGGGTTTAGCCAACCTAAAGTAAGTTTCCTTATTTTATGGGATACTTTAACCTAACGAAATTATGTTGTATGTGGACTTCATTGTACCATAAAGTTAATATTGTTATAATTTTTTTAAGGAGGATAACCTTTTGAAGGAGTAATACATACAGGACCATTGTTCGAGAGCCAGGGTTCTTTCAAACAGGATCCCTTAGTGGGTCAATGAGACCCAGAGAGGTAAGGGAAACCTGTTACGGTTACATACGGGGACAAAATATAGCTGTGCCCGTACGGTTATTATTATAACATTTTATTTAGAGAAAAAAACATGAAATTCTTATTTATATAGGTACCTACTATAATCATAAATGCAATTTTTTATGCCTATGCAAAGATTACTCTACTACTACACTACTCTATTTATACATTTGAGATTAAAATTTTAGCTGTTGGTCTTCCTATAAAAAACAATAAAAGTAAAAAGAAATCAACCATTTTAATGCCCCACTGCTGGGGGCATTGGCTATACATAAGGAATAAAACGGATGCAGGTTCTTGAATGATAAATGTTATTAATTCTAGACCAGATTTTCTTTATCCTAAAAACTAAGAGCCGTTTTTATATATAGATATTCTTAAAAATCAATAGATACTAAAATAATAGGCAATCTTTCCCAAAATTCCAATAGGGCCAAGCTCCAGGGTCACAGCTAATACAAGGTTCAAAATGAAATCCAAAATATACAACAAAACATTTTTCAAGTGAAATCTTTATGCCCTTAATGCAAAAAGGTACTCGTACGTTAAGCCTCGTATGTTAAGTTACCTTAAGCCGCGTTTTGTTCTTCTGATTTCACTTTATGATTTATGTTTGACTTTCTAAGTATGAAACAATACGCAGAAAACCAACAAAAGGTACGTATGAAAAATAATGAACGTGAATTGTTTTTTTGCCGTATGAGAAACGATTTATGCACACTTTTCGTTCGTGCGTTATTATGTTTGCTCACAAAATAGACATATAAAAAAAAAAACATTAATTTTTTTTTTCTTTTAACTTCATGGCTCACATAGAATAGGGGACCGGACAACTTTTTTTTTTGACGCTTCTTTGAAATATCTCATATCAATAGAATTATACGTAAAAGAATCACATCCATAACCAAAGTATTTCCCAAGATATAGCAAAAAACAATTCACATTTTTAAGCGATGTTTGGGCGATTCCAAAACGCCCCTAACTAATCGTGCATTCATATAACGTCACGCGTAGAAAATGGACTTTCCCTAAAAGTTTGAACTCTAATAAATCCGCTTAGGAGAATAAACTCATGCTGAAAAGTCGCAAAATGTTTTTAATTATATGTATTCTATCATAAAATTACATATTTTTAACAATCCTCATACCTTGGCCGGTCCCCTATTGTCAGTATAAAAGTTGGCATACTAACTACTCGTAGATACAAAAATTGTCGTTCGGAAATCAGAAATTCTTTATTGAAACTTGGCCTTCAATGAATGCTCTTTTTCACGTCAAAAACTAATAATATAATCATAGTATATTATGTCTCAAAGCTACAAACTAAGTACTAGCAATTCGGAACAACCACTGCTGAGAAGAAATGCCAAAAGTCGTTCGGTAGTTTTGAAGCTTTCATAACCTTCAAGTATCATATTTCTTTGTGGATGATCCATTGATGAAGTGCCTAAGTAAGTAAAAACATTTTATTGCACCAAACATTATGGACAAAACTTGTGAATTAATACATACTTAATCATTAAACAGCATTTTTGATGTAATTATCTCCCTTGATCACCCATTTAATGGAAGGGCTTTGCTTACAAACCGTGACTCAGCGTTATAATAATTTAATTCAAGTCACTCTGATTTTATTTTGTTTGTAACGAAAGGTGATGGACGGTTAAAATCGGATATTTAAGCTTACTGCATACATGTTATGTGTATTTTTGACACTACGAAGCCAAAAAAGTGGCTGAAGAAGACCGGAAACGCGACGAGTTTAAGGCTAAACCACCTGCAGTCTATAACTACAATTTCGTTAACGGGGTCCTGACGTGTGCACTATGCTCTCGCACATTTGTCAACAAGCTGGGCTATACTAGCCACTAAAGAGCTCATTTAACCCCAGCAATTAAGGGAAACAGTCGCCGAGGCCGAAACCGACCAGCACTATTAAACAATTTTTAATGCGTAATTAGGTATTTCAATTTTTTTTTTGGGCCTGATAATTATGGGATAAATGTGAAAGGTAATTTTAATCTCGAAATTCCCAGGGTATTTATTTATTTAACCTTTATTGTACAAAAATACAAAGTAAACGTACAATAGGAGGGCTTAATGCTAAAGCATTATCTACAACACTGTACAATTTTTAAACATTTTTTGGTATTATACAATTTTTTAATCTTCTTGTATATCTTATATAATTGATGTTTATCCCGAAGTTTGACTGGTAGAGAATATTGTTACCGTTAAGTCCACCTTTTATACCATTGTATTATTTTGGTCTAATAAAGTTTTAAATAAATAAATTGCAAACTTAGTAGGAAATAGGGCGTAAAAATATACCCTATGAAATATATTATTACCCTACAAAACATACTATGATTCAGACCATTTGTGTTCCAATTGGCACAGAATAGAGTGGTATTTGAAATATTTACTTAGAAATTGACAAGCGCTACAATTGTGATAAGTAGAGCGCGACAGATTCCGTCACGCAGCCAAAGTGTGTGGTTCAAGTCATGGGAATAATGTCAAATTAGGGACCCCTTTTTTATCATAATGTTTTTTATCCTAAAAATAGCCTGTGCCCGCGACTTCGTCCGCGTGTTATTTTTATATATCAGGTTCTAAGCGGCGTATAAAGATGAAGCCGACGCCAGATTTTAAGTTAAGCCTTCAACAATACATCAGTAAAAACCGCATCAAATTTGATTCAGTAGTTTTTGCGTGATGTGCGTACAAACATACAGAAAGACAGACATAAATATCTCTAAGTACAAACACAGACCTGTTACAGTTTTATTATATGAATTGATACTTTGGCATATTTTTTTGGCACGATATTACTATTGCATAAAATTAATTTGCCATGTATTGTTTGGTTTCGCATATCTATTTGGACTATTTTGTCGCACACTGTAAGCTGCAATGATTTTGTACAAACAGTCATGTCATGGCATAACTTATTACATATTGTACGTTACTGGCATTAGTTACCTTGTGACCAACACGAACGCGCATGAGCGTTCCAAATGTGCGTAAATAAATCTAGTCCTCATCATCATTATCAAATTTAAGAGCGAGGCTGTCGGTGGAATTCCTTCCATTTTATTTTTTTTCATTGCCAACTCTTTCACTTCCTCATACGACCCGACGCTAACTTCTTCCTTTATTTGTCTCATGTAACTCTGTCTTGGTCTTCTTGGACCCTTTCTTCCTTTTACCTTTCCTTCTATGATGTTTCGTAAGAAGTCATCATGTCGTAAGTATAAATCTAATCCTAAAAAAAATTTAAAGATTTTATTCCATCACTTTTTTGCAATTAAGTTACATTTTTGCAGCTTTTCAGTCCTGATATCATCTTTTTTATTTAATAAAGTAAAGTAATGCTGTATGTTTATGTTTTAGACCACTCGTCACTGTGAAGTGTCCCTATTAAGTTCCTTGAGTGTATGAATGAGAATAAGCTTTTTTACGCTTCTTCCATTTCCTAGACATTCAGCGAATTTCCTTTAGAAAAATCGAGTTCGAAAAGATTAAAATTCTATTTCAACTTTTAGGGTTCCGTATCTTAATAGATAAAAACGGAATCCTTATAGAATAACTTAAAACGTAGTGTTGTAAAGTGACGTCTTTGGAGAAAATGCAGCAGTGGAGTTTGTTGCGCCGCCTCTTCTCCACTTGCGCTTTGGAGGCGGTGGGTAACCTTAGCATTAAGTAATTTTATGACGTCAACTAACTAAAAAACAAGAATGTGACGATTTATAAGTGCTATTTTTAAGCCTATATAAATAAAAATAATTGACTTTGACTTTTGACTAAATTATCCGTCTGTGTGTAAAGATGTTTTTCTCAGGAACGCGTAGTTATCAATTTGTATGTTTTGGCTGGTCTCTATCAGCAATGAAACAAAAAAAATAGTAGGTCAACACAGTCAAAAGATATATAAGACCGTATAAGTATAAGGTATTTTCGCAAGAGAAATATGACTCATTTATATACCTAAGTAGCTACATATTATAATTTAAATTAAACAATGCTTCCATGCTGGTCTGGGAGCGAAGAAAAGAGATTGTAAAAGTCAATCGAGGGAAAGGGCTTAAAAATGGGGATTCCTCCACTCATAGGCGATGGGCTAGCAACCTGTCACTATACCTGAATCTCCATTCCATCAGAGAGCCCACTATTCGGCTAAGCGTGGACTCTTGGCTCTGTCTAACCCGTAAGGGATAAAGACGTGATTCTATGTCTATATAAATTAAAGAATATATAAAAAACCAACACAGATTTTACATTAGATAGGCTTTAAAATACTTTCGTGTAGCACGACTATAATAAGTAAGCGATAATACCGGATTTCCTTAAATTCTTACGTGAGCCGAGCCGCAGACAAACACTTGTATAATACACTGCTTCCTTATTGGGAAGCTTAATAAAATATAGTTAATAATGATCAGAAAATTGTTACGTTGTCAACAAAACAAGTGTGACTCAGCTTGACGATTGAATATGCGTGATACTATACCAATAAAATTTAATAAATGATGGTTGGTAACTTAGTAAATTGGTAAGCTACTAATGTGATGATTCATAATAGCCATCAAAAATCGAGTGCTTCTCATCCAAATCTATCATCGGCATCAGCCGTCCACTCTATGGCCCCAACTGCCCTAGAAGATCTCAATGTGGCCAACGATAAGGTGGCAGTGGCCAAATATTGGTAAAAAAAATCTAATTTTGCCATTTCAATTCGACATGATGATGATTATCATCATATAGAGTCGAAATAGCTCATAACATAATTTATAAGGTTTATTTCTAAATACTTAGGAAATAAGAAATGGATCATATACAATTTATCAAAGTTGCCTTTTTGACCCCCTCTCCTCCTTAGCCGTATTCCTCATGACTGAGGGTCGAGGTCATTATATGGAATGAAACACACAACGACTATTTTGGCAATATTAATGGAGTGGTTTGCCATTGCCTTCTCCATTTCACACACTAGCTGATAATCATCAACCAGAGTGCAGGTTTCCTCACGATGTTTTCCTTCACCGGAAGCAAGTGGTGGTCGATGAAAAGTAACATAGGTATATGAGTCAGATTGGTATACAAACTCATGTTCAACACGGCCAGGATTCGAACCTGGACCTTTGCAGCCACAGGCGAGCGCCCTACCACTCTGCTACCACCGCTTCCAGTCCTTTTGACCCCCAGTGCTCTTCAAGTTTCCTTCTACGTTCTCAACCGTTATTGAATGAGCTCTTTATGTCGGGTTGAGTGTCGTCTATTTTTTATCCCTTGACCGCACTTCTAGATCACTGAATTTGTAGTCATTTCGATCATTTTATTTCAATTCACGCCATAGTAAAATTGTAACAGCAAATTAACCGAACTGACCACAATTCACAGTTATCCAACTCGGTGTGTTTTTTTTTTAAAGAAAGTAAAAGTGGCACGCACAGACAGACAGGTTCTATTGAGTTTTCGTTGCGTAATCTTTTGTGTCAATCACCACAGATAGGTTAGGAAGTTTTGTATTGAAAACGTCAACTTGCTCTGATGGAAGATTATTAAAAATAGCAATTTGCAGGTTGAAATATCTTTTTTTTATTGAAGGTGAGTTTGCTCTTGACCACAATTTTGCCCGAGGACAGAGATGAGGTCTACGATGTAGCGAGCTTACCCAGAAGCAGCCTATTCACTCTGGTTTTGAAGAGAGTCATCTTAAATCTACTCGACGGATTTCGATGAAATTTGGTACACGAGTAGAATAGAATCTGAAATTACACACAGGGTACTTTTTATCCCGAAATTCGCACGTGAGCGGTGTCACTTGTCGAATATAGCAAGTGACTTATATGGTTCCGATCGTGTAACAAGGAAGCTGTAGAAATTCGCAATCGGTTGGCTGACGCAAATGTCAAGCTGGTTGGAAACCGGTTACCGACGATTTTGTTAAGGCAACCCACTAGTTTTGTGAAATGACATTTTTAAAACTTTATCGTATCGTATGATTTTACAGCCGCAGATACGCCGCCACATTTCTCTACAAAATACCTATACTAATGTAATAAATTTAATCATAATCGTAAATTTCATCATTACATGTTATGTAAGCATTCAGATTTACATGTTTTGCATGCAAAATTTCAGGAGCTCCCTATATCTGAAGGGTTTGTTATTTATTTGTTTGATCTAGATTTAACAGTTCGATATAAAAAATTCTTTCTTGTTATGAAACTCACATTTAGATTAGATTTAGAAAAAGGTTTATAAGTACTAGCTGCGCCCCTGGGCTTCGCTCCCGTGGGAATTTCAGGATAAAAAGTACTCTATGTGCTATTCCCGGTATTTTTCTACCCGTTTACCAAATTTCATAGAAATCCGTCCAGTAGATTTTGCGTGATTGAGTAACAAACATCCTTACAAACTCACATATTCACAAACTCACATCCAAACTTTCGCATTTATAATATTAGTAGTATTCAGAATCCAGAAATTCCCACGCGAACAAATCCGCGGGGCAACCAGTTTTAACTGTAAGTATATATTCTTAAAAAATATTGTGTCCCTTTTCCACGTGTATATAATAAGGCAACAAAAAATAATTTGCTTCCTAACAAGCTAACAATTATCAATTAAATTGTTCATTAATTACTAATAACACGCTACAATCATTATTTTTCTAAACATGATTGATTATCTCCTTAGAAGGTACAACTCTATTTTTTCTACGAGCTGAGACCCGGTGCTTCGCTCCCATGGGAATTTTGGGAAAACAAGCTAATTATTAAACAATAAAAACATGACTGACAATTCATATAGCCTATGATACTCGGAGGAATGCAAGGAATCTAAAAATACCTCTCACATCAAAATTTGTTAAGCCGTTTAGGACTTATGGTGAAATAAAGAAACTTACTCACACTCATTTATTGGTTAGTCGTGTAGATTATTCCCAAAGTACTACAAAAAATGTTTCCAAACTACTCCATGAAAAAAATAATATTTTAAATAAAGTTTCATTCTACTCTGCGGTAATATTAAAATGTTCTCAAAGTAATCCACGCGATTTTAATATCAAAACGCATTAATTAGAATAAAAAGAGTAGCTGACGTATAGTACAGTCAGGCTCAAAAGCTTTGCAACAATATTTTGTATGTATAAAAAAAAAATTAAATAGAAGAATTTACAATTCAATAATCAATATTTTGTATATCAACATTTATATTCAAAAAATAAACAATCAAAAACATTTTCATAAATGAGCTTTTTTTTTACATATTTTCCACCAACGAGATTCATGATTATTAGGTATATATTTATGTAGGAATTTGGCTTAAGAGTAACTCAAGAAGTAACTGATAAAATTATATTTAAAAAAAAAATTAAAATATTTACATAAAAATAAACATCAAATTTGCATCTTAGCAGCAAGGTTGCGACTCACATTCGTTCGTACATCCATTATAACAGGCTAACATGCACACATTTTCAATTCAAACTTGCTTTCAACTTTTTTCTCTTTAATTTAGAACTTATTCAGAACTTTAATCAGAACTATATTGTTTGAACGATTTTGTGACTGACTGTACATAGGGAAATATTTTATAATTATTTAGATGGAGTAGTTTGAGAATTGATATCAAATAATCTGCGGAGTACATTGAGAATAAATCAAAATACCTATGGAGTAGATTGGGAACAAAATAATAAGTATTTTTTAATAATAATAATTTCGTGGAGTAACTTGGGAACTCATGTATGAGATTCTTATCTTTTTAGAACAAAAGAATGGTGTACTTTGGGAACAACCTGTAGAAAGTAGGGGTTATTCCCAAAGTACTCCAAAAAATGTGTTCTATACAGGGTTCCAACACATATTATTTTATATAGGTAATTATCTTTTGGTGAATATGATTTTGATTAAATTCCCGGTATTTTTCTAGCCGTGTATCAAACTAAAATCCTTCCAGCACACATCCATACTTTCGCATTCTCTATTTTTTAAACTAGCGCCCCACACCAGCTTCGCACATGGTACATTAATAATTTGTAACCTATATCACTCAAGCATAATGTAGCTTTCTATTGGTGAAAGAATTTTTGAAATCGGTTGAGTAGTTTGGAAGCCTTCGCAGGACCGGTCGTTGTGGAAATCCTTGGGGGAGGCCTTTGTCCAGCAGTGGACGTCTTTCGGCTGAGAGAAGAAGAAGAAGAAGTTCGGAAGAATACCTCCTATAAACAAACTTACAAACACTTCCTCTTTAATGTTAGTATGATTTCTGTGGCTTTTCATATAATGTACACACACATACACACAAATAATTATACAAATCTGACCCAATACTCAATACTCAGTACTCAATATTTTATTGCATCCATAAAGTTGATATGGTGACAAATTTGATAGTACATTTATGGACCCTGTCGGGCACAGCAACTTGGGTAGAAAAGAGGAGGTCGCATCATCTCATTTTTTTAATAACATAATAAAAATCATCATCATCATATAGCATAATATAAATAGTCAGTAGTAGTCCGGTCGATAGTTTCAGAAAATTGCGTTCAAAAAAACAAACAGCCAAGCTGCCTGTCTGTCATTTCTTCCCTGTCTGTTCATCTGTCTTCGCGATAAACTCAAAAAATACTGAGCGGATCTTCACACGGTTTTCAGAAATGGACGGGTGGATCATGAGTTAAATTTTGTGTGCTATTAAAAATAGGTATATATTTTGAATCATGATCATGCATAGATATTAGATACATTTTCACACTTGGCATTTAAAATCTTAAACTTACCTTATATGTAACGAATTGATGATCTAATGTTTCAAAAATATACATAAAAATAAGTTATCCTAATAACCTGATTTTATTTCAATGTCCATAATTAAAATCTTGACAAAAAAGATGGGTTTTTAGGTAATATGTTAATTTATGTCTTTTGATATGTTTTTACACGACTGACCAAAAAAGGAGTGTTCATGTATGTATGTAAGTTTCTTTATTCCACCATAAGTCCTGAACGGCTTAACAGATTTTGATGTGAGAGGTATTTTTTACCCGACTACGGCGAAGCGAAAAGGAGTATGTATGTAAGTATGTATGTATGTATGTTCATCTGTTCCCTCATAACTACTAAACTACTTATCAGAATTGGACAAATGAGGTGTCGTTAGAAGCGTCTTGGTTGTCCGCTGGTTATAGGCTATGTGACGTCATCTTAAATATGAAACAGCGCCCTCTAGGGGGCATAGAGTTATAAACTAAAAAATAAATATTTTTTAATTATGCCGTGTGTGGTATCAAATGAAAGGGCTTAGTTAGCACATTTCAAAAACATATATATTATAAGCTTTGCTTGCGGTTTTGCTTGTTTAATAAGTAGTAATAGGATTCTTTTTTGTAAACGTGTTTTTTTTTTTCAAATTTTTTACAAATTTCTTTTTTAAAAATGTGATTCTTGTTTGCACCCTTGCAGTAGTTGGGTTTTAGTTTTTGAACTAATTTTTATAGATTCCTTGCATTCCTCCGAGTGACATTAGGCTATGTGAGTTGTCAGTCGAGTTTTTTTCCTTTATTGCCCATAGTCCCTGTGATAGCTGTAGATACGTGTGTATCGCTGAAATCAAATTTTGTAAGTTATTTATTATAAGCTATGCAAAGTAGTAGGCAAATCTCCAACCCGCTGGACAAATTCTATAAAGTAGGCAACCCATTATTCTATAGTCCAGTGCACTCAGAATGTAAGTAATAGAGAGCAGTGAAGAGCTATTGGAAAAGCAGTAACCTTCGCCCAGGGGACGGGCAGTACAGGAGATCCCAGCAGCACCTTCTGCACAACCACGACTACTCTGACATGAGTGACCGACTAAAAAGAAGCTGCACTGACAAATACTTTCTTACACAAATAAACTTTCGTCAACCCATAACACAAAGAGTGACTACATAACTTTTTGCAATATGTAACCAAACCCAGTTGGCTAATAACAGTTAACTTTATTAGTATTTTGTCAACTTTGATTATTACTGAAATTGCCATAGCCTAACCTAACTATTATCTTTTTTTTTGTGTGTGCTATGTGCCTTCGCTCCCGTGGGAATTTCTAGTTTTGAATAGTATCATATACTTTTACCCGCGGGCACAGGGCGGGCGCTTCATAGAAACGGCGCGTCAAATATGCCTACTACTACTACAAATGAAACTGTATATCCGTGAACACGTCAGTAACACGTCAATGTGTGCGTTTTCATAGTCGAACGTCCCACAGTTACACAAGAACGGGGGAGAAGTGCGGAAGGAGCGGGGGGGTGCCATATTGCGGGAGGGGCAGGGAGTTTCCTTTCTGTACGTAGTACTAATATTAATTCTGTGCCGCGGGTAAAGCCGCGGGCAACAGCTTATTCTTTCAGACGCTGTCAGCCGATCTCTATAAATAATCACAATTGATTTTAAACTCAAAGTCTATACAGATAAGGTTTCAAAAGCTTCCAAAGCAGTTGTTCCTAAGAACACAATGGCGAAGGCTGATATATTGTCCAATTCTTAATGAAACCAACCGGAAGTGATTCGATGTTATCTTGGATAATAAATGACCTTGGAGGATAACCAATATTGAATAGTTCAGGAAACTGCGCTGCTTGGTGACAGGATTTAGAGATCCCAAAGCTTTACTAAGTAACTACAGATACGAGTCTTGCAGTGTCACGTCTTTAACCCTAACGGGGTAGACAGAGCCGAGAGTCAGACTCCAAGGCCACTAGTTGAATAGTGAATACATGCTATTGCCGTGGCCACATGCTGGTCTCAACTGATCTGAAATACTTATTTACTTATCTGATTTACTGATCTGATTTACTTATTAGGGAAATGTTACTATTCATTGGAGGATTATTTTAGTTAATTATACCTAATTTTATTAAGTTGAGATGTTATTATTTAATTATTAATTTTGTAATTTTAATTTAATATTAGTAGTGTTGTATAGAATTATGTAATTGTTAACATTTCTACACAATATTAATTGTTATGAAATAAATGAATATGAAATATGAAATAGCCAATACGACTCGAAAAGAAGAAGGTTGAATAGTGGGCTTATAGATGGAATTGAGATTCAGATTTGTGACAGGTTGCTAGCCCGTCAGCTGCTGTGACAAGAATCTTTGGTCCCTTCGGAAGAGGAGCAGCTGGCACATTCCATACTGACTGAATACTTCAACGGGTCACTCACGTGCTGCACTAAGTCGGCACAATAAGGACCTTATAATAAAATGTTCCATGGGTCTGTAGAATTCTGGGTTTAAATATATATTTTTAAATCTAATTTTATTTCAATCATCCGTATTGTCTCTGTGCCTCTTCCCGTGTCCCGTCACGATTTCCATGGCGTGTCCCGTATGTATTTAAGTATAGCAGGAATAACAAAAAATATAAGGCTTGCTCTTGCCTCAAAATACAACTACTCGATGGCTCTTGCACTAAATTTTATAATTTCATAAAAGTACAATAACAGTACAACATGAGTTAGTATACTTAAAGGCGTCCATCTGCATTCCTCATCTTATTATCTCACAAACTGATACAGCGACCGTGTCATGGGGTCAATGAACTGACATGTCCATTTTGAACCCTCCATCCTGAGTCCTGTATGTTGTACGATTTGGAGTCGTGAGCCCAAATATTGTTATAAGTATCCTAACTAATATTATAAATGCGAAAGTGAGTTTGTTTGTTTGTTACCTCTTCACGCTTTATCTACTGAACCAATCTTCCTGAAATTTCGCATACACATAGCTGGAAGTACGGAGAAGGACATAGGGTACCTTTCATTCCGGGAAAAAGCGTTGTTCCCGTGGGAAGTTCACGCGGGCGAAGCCGCGGGCGAAAGCTAGTAATATTATAAAGAGGAAGTATTTGTGAGTTTGTTTATAGGCGATAATCTCCGGAACTACTGAACCGATTTCAAAAATTCTTTCACCAATAGAAAGCTACATTATACCTGAGTGACATAGGCTACAATTTATGTATGTACCTCCCGAGCGAAGCCGGGGCGGGGCGCTAGTAAGTATTATTTTATTCATCGAGTGTGTTATCGTCGATATGTTTTCCTGTCGATAATCTTCGAGACCATCGATACGAAGTACTTTCGATGCAGTAGCCTGTCGATGAAAAATTTTCGATATCGCGACCATCGATGAAGAAACTGGTAATATTATGAACTAAACCCAGATAATACTGGTGACAGATTTTTTTTTTATTATCTAAAAACTTTTAATGTAACTCAACAACTAAGGACGTAAGTGTGACCTTTCGCGAAACTCCTATAAATATAAAACGTGTATAAACTTACTTACTTACTTCGATGGCTCGACGACCCAAAGAGGATCTTGGCCTCCGATACTAGAAGCTTCTATTCATAAAACGTGTAAGTTTATTTTATTTATTTTTTATGCTTAGTTACAAGGGAAAATAATAAAAGTAATGGAAATCCTTGGGGAAGGCCTTTGTTCAGCAGTGGACGTCTTTCGGCTGAGAGAGAGAGAGAGAGAGAGTTACAAGGGAAAATATTAACAGAAATTATTTTATATACCAGTAAACATAACTATCCTTTCGTGTAATAACATTCTTTTGCAACCATAAAACATTTTTGCGAATCGATTCCAGTCGAGATAGAATCGTTGCTTGTAAATCGATCACTGCAGTCGTAAAGTGAGGACTTTATGTCCTGTTGTGATCGGAAAAAGGTTCCTGGTGGCTTTAAATTTTGCAGGAATTCGTTTAGAGGTTTCGAAATTGTTTTTACCCTACTGCAATGAAAGGGTCACGTTGGTAAAACCACAGAAATATTTTTTTTGTATCTTATGTCTGTGGGTAAAACAGACATAAAGTTGAAGGGCCAATGGGGACAGTAAACCAATGAGCGATTTTTCTGACAGCTAATTAAGAAAAAAAAATCAGTATAAAAAAGTCTCAACAGATGGCGTTTTATGAAAGCCGAGTCGTAATAATGGCTGAACCTATATGGTGCGCTTTTCTTGTCAACCAGAGGCAGAAAAAAAAATCACATAACAGTTTGACAGTTGCAGAAATCACAATATAGATACTTTTTAGTTGTTTTTTTTTACTAAGTTTTATTTTTTTTTAAATGCCAATCCCGTGAATTTTTTGCTTTTTGTATGGAACTTTTTCTCTCGCCTTTTACTAAGCGCCATCTATGAAGTCATCTGGAACTATTTCTTTTTTAATTTGTGTCACGGAAAATCCCTCAAGGGCCAAATAGAGGCATAAACGCATTGTTTTGACGACGTCGCCTGACAAAGAACAGGAAGCTCCTTTGCTCATTTAATAAAAAAAAAAAACGCCGATAGGTATGTCTACAGGAGTGGTGACAGCTAATCTATACATATAATAAAACAGTAAAAATATTGTGTCTGTACATTTAGTATTTTTGACTGAAATGGATAGAGGGACACTTAGAAAGAATAATAGAAAGCAAAAAAATTTTTTTGGAATTTCTTTTCTGTCTGTCTGTCTGTCTGTATGTATGATCACGCTAATCTCCGAAAGTACTGAACCGATTCCAATGAAACTTTTTTTGTTGTATAGCTATTGAGCCTGGGCAACATTTAGGCTATAATTTATTTTGAAAACTGGAACATCTGATGAAGAACTGCAAGAGACCAGCTACACTATAACATGTATGGAAATGGCGCCTTATTAAAAGTCGTACAACCTGATGAGCATTTTCTGCTGACGTATAAAAATTGAAGATCTGGAACATCTGATGAAAAGCTCCAAGAAAGATTTTTCATCTAAGCGAAACTCACGTGGGCGAAGCCGCGGGCGACAGCTAGTTTATAATAAACTAGCTTTTGCCCGCAGCTTCGCCGGCGTGAATTTCCCACGGGTACTGTGCTTTTTCCCGGGATGAAAGGTATTCTCCATACTTCCAGCTATGTGTATGCGAAATTTCAGGAAGATTGTTTCAGTAGATAAAGCGTGAAGAGGTAATAAACAAACAAACAAACAAAATGAATAGTTACTTTTACGTCACGATGTACGATAGAGGCGCTGCTCATTTTCCATATAAATTTTTGACGTGACAACACGATTATGTACTCGAAAATATTAGTGTTTACCCCACCGGTCACTAAATAGTATGATTTTAAAATTTAAAATATTATTAAATAAAAGTCACAAAAAAAACAAGTTCTAATTTGCCAAAAATCCAAACATCAAGTTTAGCCTTAATTACAGCGATTTGTCCAAAAGAAAATTAATTAGACGCTTCTCTAAGCCACTCGATACCAAAACTTGATTAACTCGAAATAATTAGGCCAATTTAATTCGACTATTCTCTTTGGCCCTTAGGTTTTGTTCCCCGTTGGGGTGCATCGGGAAAATATGACGATGTCCTCTAATTAATGATAATAGATATACGACGCCCTCATTTTGGTATGGAAGCGAAGAAAAAACCTAGAATGTTTCTCTTTCTGAGAGATTGTAAAAGTCAATCGAGGGAAATGGCTTTAAACTGGGGATTTCTCCACTCATAGGCGATGGGCTAGCAATCTGTCACTATATCTGAATCTCCATTCTATAAGAAAGGCCACTATTTCAGTTAAGCGTGGCCTTCAAGTGTCACGATTCTTGGCTCTGTCTACCCCGTAAGGGATAAAAACGTGATTCTTTGTATGTAGGGTATCAAAATGTAGGGCTTTAAAAGGCGATTTCAAAAATATATATAACTTGTTTGTATGTACTTTTTGTGTAAAAACTTGTCAGTCGTGTTTTTTATTTTTAATAATTAGCTTGTTTAATGTGTGCTCGTGGCTGACAGACAACGCACGGCCAAAACTACTGGGCGTAGGAAGTTGAAATTTGGCATGTTGGTTCCTTAGAGAGTGGTATATAGGTTCAGGCAGATGCACTAAGAAGTTTTCCGAAATTCCCACAGGAACGAAATTCCGGGCCCATGCTAGTGTTGCAATAAAGTACAAAAGGGTCAATCAATGGTTCGACGTTCTTCCGTGACCACTAACCCCGCTGCATGATAATATTAATTGAGTGTATTTACACAGCTATTTAGCTATATATGTGTGTATTTACAGCAATAATATCTAGGCTAAAACGAAAAAATTCAGTCACATTGTGTTTTTACTGGGAAAGTTTTGGGATTGTTCTGATCATCCATTCTTTCGAATTATTTAGAATCTAAAATCTTTAGAATTTTATACTATTAGACATCGCAAAATATTGGCAGTATTGCCCTTACTGGGGAACATTGTTATTTTTCCCGATGGCCCCCGATAAGGGAACATATCATGGGGATACAGAGGGAATAGAATAATTTAATTAGATACTGACAACTGATACAATTACAAGAGCTTTGTATAAACGTAATTATAATAATTGTTCGTTACATTGTCGTGGACAAAGTTACTAAAACAGGAGTTTTGGTTTTACAATCTAATTAAAGCACGATTCTGGTTTCTGTTACTTTCTTTAAAATATTCTATAGATGTGATGATAGACTACGTCTATTTTTAGGGTTCCATACCGTTATCAGAACTTTATTGAGCTACCGCTGCTGCTTGTCCCTTAGTCCATTGGCTGTATCTCTAGAACTATAATCTATGGTAGATGTTTATTATTTATCCAAAAACGTAGACTGTGCCCATAGATTAAGAATATACGTTAAAGCGCCAGCGGCTTCTCTTCTGGCGCATATTGTAAAAGTCAATCAAGAGAAAAGGCTTTAAACTAGAGATTCCACCTGTCATAGATGATGCGCTAGAAACCTGTCACTAATTCGATTCCATCATTTTTCCCACTTTCCAGCTAGGTGTGGCCTTCGAGTCCCACGACTCTTGGCTTTGTCTACCCCGTAATTGATAAAGACGTTATCTGTATCTGTATTGTCTGTTCGTTCGTACATAAACTAATACAAATCTACATATATATAAAACATTTTCCATGCAGTCTGGTAAATGCGGTGAGAAAGCCAAGTTGCGCAGTGAAAGCACGCGCCGCAGCGGCGCAGAACTGGGTCGGCCATTTTTTATTCTCAATTAGTCAATAACGATGGAAATTAATCATTTTTAATTATATCTGAGATAAATTTGTCTGGGATATTGTATGACAGACTTGATAAAACATAAAGTAACTTTTTGATCGTATAGAAATCTGAAAAATATATTAAAACGCGCTATTTTACTGCCACTTCAAAGGACAAGTTCGAATCGAATTTCTATTTGAACGTGATGTTTAAATTACGTTTTTGGATGATACGTATTAGAAATGGGCCTACTATTCGGTTGTTACTAGGTACTCGTCATACTCGGCACCTTTTTCAGTACTCCTACTCGGCCGAGTACTCGGTTTGTTGAAGTCAACACCCAGTAATACTCGGTATTCGGTTACTCGGTAAATGTAGTACTCGGCCCATCTCTAGTACATATAGATGCTTTTATTTTAACGAGTGAGAGAGCGATATTCATTGACATATATAATGCAGATGCAATTTCTAGATGTATCCAGATTCATAACAAAGTAACATCTGGGGGTCATTTTTAATGCATACATACATACATAGAATCACGTCTTTATCTCCTACGGGGTAGACAGAGCCTAGAGTCGTAAGACTCGAAGGCCACGCTTAGCTGAATAGTGGGCTCTCTGATGGAATGGAGATTCAGATATAGTGACAGGTTGCTAGCCCATCGCCTATGAGAGGAGGAATACCCAGTTTAAAGCCCTTTCCCTCGATTGACTTTTACTATCTGCGCGGGAAGAGAAGCAGCTGGTACATTCTATGTTTTTTCTTTGCTCCCAGACTAGCATGGAAGCTAATAAATATTTAGAAAATGCGGAAGGTATCATTATTCCATTTCATCAGTCACTGTTTTAGACCGCCTGTTCTCTTTGTATTTTATCCACGCATAGACTAAGATGAATAATTGAGCCGGCAAACGGAATACCGGTGCTAACTGGTTCAAACCCGATTGGACAATCGAGGCAACGTCCTTGAAACTTCGAAAATAGCCGCGTCTGACCACTTTCTTTTCTGTGTGTCAGTGTGTCAATGCGCACAAACTGTTAGGAGTTAGAAATTAATGTAAATACACACTATACAAGTTTGGTGGCTGTTTGATCGATTGTTTTTGTATATTGGCAGGAAACTTTGTCTTTACTTTTTCTACCATATTTTAGAAAGTATTATATTTTACTAGCATAGGCTCGGAACTTTGTTCCTGTGGGAATTTCGGGAAATCCTCTCTAAGTGCTCCCCTACACTCCTTAAGGAACCTACATGCCAAATTTCAAGTTCCTAAACCCAGTAGTTTTGGCTGTGCGTTGTCTGTCAGTCACTCAGTCAGTAACGGACGAATTTTATATTATTACTAGCTTTTGCCCGCGGCTTCGCCCGCGTGGGTTTCGCTTAGATGAAAAATCTTTTTGTGTTCCAAACCGTTTCAGATGTTTCGGATTTTCGATTTTTATACGTCAGCAGAAAATGCTCATCAGGTTGAACGACTTTTGCTAAGGCGCCATTTCCATATATGTAATAGTGTAGCTGGTCTCTTGGAGTTCTTCATCAGATGATCCTGATCATCGATTTTTATACGTCAACAGAAAATGCTCGTCAGATTGATAAACTTTTGCAAAGGTACCATTTCCATATTTCTTATAGTTTAGCTGTTCTGTTATGGTTCTTCATCAGGTGTTCCAGTTTTCAAAATCAATTATCAATTATAGCCTATATGTTGCCCAGGCTTAATAGCTATACAACAAAAAAAGTTTTATTCAAATCCGTCCAGTAGTTTTTGCGTGAAACGCGTACATACATACAGACAGACAGACAGACAAGAAATTCCAAAAAATTTTTTTTGCTTTCTATTATTCTTTTTAAGTGTCCCTCTATCCATTTCAGTCAAAAATACAAAATGTACAGACAAAATATTTTTACTGTTTTATTATATGTATAGATTACCATATTGTCAGTTTCTAAGAACTCACCTTTTACCAACTCTATTAGCATTCTGATACTCCTTCAAGGATGTCGATGTCAAAATATATGATTGAAATCAACGCAAAATTATTATGGCAGTCACATTGACGAATATCGCAACGCCTAAATATCGACAAAACATACGCTCACAATCCAATATTACTCTCATTAGATAACTAACTGGTCCGCTAAAGTTTTACCAATCAAAAACTATACTTAATCCACTGACTTAAGCTCCAACTTCAATCAACACTTTAAACTGGCTTTGACAAAAACAAAGTTGCAAATGCAGTTTTAAATCACTTATCAAAGTATTGTCAACTTTATCACAGGGACATAGAGTTTACAATTAAAAAGACAAGTGATTAGTACGGCAATATTGGTATTGCTTGCAAAGGCATTGCTTAATTCCAGTATGGGTATGCAATGTCCGTTTAAATGTATGGCGTAATGTGGCTTACCTTTATTATTTCTACTTGTTAAGGGTATGTTATGTCATCTCATATGTGGCATAATGTTTGGGGTCGGAATTTGGGTTTGACCCCAGTGTAATTGTTATTTAATAAAATTTAAACGTAAACAGAGTACTATGCTAAAGTAAACTTTTAAAACTATTTTTTTACAAGACTGACCAAAAAAGGAGTGTTATGTTTTCAGGGTTCATGTATGCATGTATGTACGTTTCTTTATTCCACCACAAGTCCTGAATAGCTTAACAGATTTTGATGTGAGAGGTACCTATTTTTAGATTCCTTGCATCCCTCCGAGTAACATAAGCTATGTGAATTGTCAGTCGTATTTTTTGTTTTTTAATAATTAGCTTGTTAATATGCTTTAATATCATTGACGGTTAATGGTTTTGTCCATATGTGGGCCTTTAGGCTTTGACCCCACTGGGGCCAGTGGGATCAAAACCCAAAGGCCCATTTAGACGGTGCAAGTTTTTTGCCTGTTGCATACAATTAAATTGAAGCAATAATTTACTCGCATGGTCTAAACAACAGTTGCTTGCAATTATTGAAAGTCAATTGTTTCACTGCAATTATTGCATGCAATTATTGCTCTTGTATGTACAAGAAACTTGCACTTTCTGAGTGGGCCTTAAGGGACAGTGGTAATAAACATTTTGGGACATTTAGGACATGCGTAAATAATTAAAAGCTTGTAAAATGTCCCACGACATTTAAAATTCCAAGTTTATCTAAAGCATTTACAAATCGGCCAAACACGCTGTCCATACACGAACCAACGTTCAATGTCATGTAATGCAATCATTTTGTATGTTTGTATGTCACTACGTGTGTAACAATGTATATTGGTTTATGAAGACGTCGCTTTGACCTCAAGTGACTATCATTCTAGGGTATATGTTGGGAAATATCATTCATTTAATATTTACGAGATACTAGATATTTTGTGAAGGAAACCATTTGATTGATGTATTCTTTTTGGATGAAAATTACAAATTTGTAAATATGGGCGGGGCACAGATGCGGAGAACCGCTAGCTTTAAAGGTAAAAAAAAAATCTTAAATTGTGAAGGCGTCGCAAGAGCATCTTTTGACATTCACCAAACAGTGATCTAATTTTGCTAAAGTCATTCAAAAAATCCAAAAATATTTTAATACGAAGGAAGCATATTACCACAGTACACGTCTGGACTTCGTAAGGTTTCATCATTTGTTAGTCGATGCATTGTAATCAAAAAAACGCTAGATGTAAGATAATGAACATACACAATCATCATAAAATACATGTAAAATGCCTATATAATTGAAAAAAACATGCTAAAAATGAATGGAAAAAAAAATCTTACCAATAGGTACAAATCAAAGAAGAAAATTAAGACGAGGTCAACATACCTGGAAAAGAAAAGTCGATAATTAATAATAATATTTTATTAATGTTTTTTATATTTTTTGTAATATTTAAAATAAAAACATAAAAAAGACGCAATAAATGAGCGATAACTACCTATAATGATTAGGTATTATGATCGGTAATTTTCGGGATATAAACTATATTATATCCTACATAGGTTACATTCTATCCAGTACCAAATTTCATCGAAATCCAACGTAGATTTTGCGTGATTCAGTAAAAAATATAGTCACAATCGCATTTTTAATTCTACTAAGATTTTTTTAACCAGAAATTTTCATGAGTGTTTAACAAGCCACCAAATAAAGTTTATGAGAAAATGGCTGCTAAGTTGTAAAAACTATTAGCAACACGCACGTCTCCGTCCTTATAACACTAACCGACCTTGCGCGTATAGCTTTCAGTTTTATTACTCAACCATTAACCACCATACTTAGAACTGCACTTAGTGCCAAATAGTGAGACTATAAAGGTCACTATAAAATGGATTTTAATAAACAAGCAAGACAGAGCTCTATGATTTAGGAGAAACAGACAAGATGGAGGTCAAGAAAAAATGGTCGATAAATAATTTTTGCTACACCGAACTTAGATTGACCGTGAAGAAATGAGATGTAAATTTTTGGCGTAATCGAATTTAGTTCGATATTGGTCAATGTTTTGGTTAGAACTAGTTTTTTGACTGAAAGATTCTAGTGACACTATACATAATTTAAATGTCATCGAAAAGATATTACGATTTAGATTTGAGATTATTTTTTTCCTAGATCAAGGTTGAAATGAATCGCGATGTATTCAAATAATGAAAAATAAAATCAACAATGCATAGAAGATGCAATATGTAAAATTAAATAAGAAAAATGCTATCTATTCTCTATACAAAGAGCACTTTACAATAGATCACTTTTTTCGGGTTTTAACTCCATATTTATTTTAACAAAGAGAAGTAATTTTTCTACAGTTCACTAAAAATATGCAATTCAGTATGTAAGTAGTTTTGTAACTTATTTACTTACTCAATTTTGACAGATTAACATCGTATCTTGCTCCATGTAAAAAAATACCATTATGCATACATTCAGCAGATGCCTAAAGTAAAATAAGCTTAATATTTATTCCTAACAAAAAGTATGATGGGTACCATCAAATTTAAGAATGAGGCTCTGGTATTTTGTTACTTTGCTAACTTTCAGATCCGGATGAAACAGTATGAAAATCAGTTATGCAAAGGGGGATTATTTCATACGAATCGAAAATATGGGTGGAAAATATAGACTAGTAGATTGCAGCCTACTAATACCACAGAATTAATATTAGTACTACGTACAGAAAGGAAACTCCCTGCCCCTCCCGCAATATGGCACCCCCCCGCTCCTTCCGCACTTCTCCCCCGTTCTTGTGTAACTGTGGGACGTTCGACTATGAAAACGCAACATTGACGTGTTACTGACGTGTTCACGGATATACAGTTTCATTTGTAGTAGTAGTAGGCATTTTTGACGCGCCGTTTCTATGAAGCGCCCGCCCTGTGCTAATACTAGACTCAGGCGTAGCTTTCGCGAGGTTGTCGACGCCCGCTTTCCCTTGGTTCTTATCGTCAATATTTGTATATTCAGTCTTGTTATTATGATTATTTTGATTAGTTATAAGTAGTTTCTCATATGATCGACAACGGTCTTCGCAGTCAGGCCTGCGAAACCAGGGGGTCGATTTTACTTATTACAAACGTAGATGAAGTGTCTCAATTGTATCTCAAGATACACAGAAATTGAACTAAAGCAAGATCTCTGTAAGATTTCTACGCTTTATTACGATTTCTTTGGCTTTTGAGACACAACTGAGGCACGAATACGTTTGTTACTTGTAGAATCAAGATCCTGGGAATATCATGCGCGCGATCTCGACTGATAAATCTTATCAGGCCCATAATAATAAAGTAAATTACAAATGAGTGTCCCATAAGATGCTTCCCTGGTGGATTGACATCTTCACCAGCTTACACTTATTGCATAAGATTGGCAGCACCATTGAGATATATGGAAGGAGACCTTTTAGGAGCACCCATAACCGGCGAGCTTGTATAAAGAGAGTGATGAGTGTAGGAAGCGAGAGAGATCTGTAAGGATCGTAACATATGGAACTCCATAGACTCTGCCTTTCCATGGGAAACACGCGTGATAGTATGCTTGTATAGAAGAGAACTGTGCCCAGCTGATTGACAACTTATAGTTTGTGATGATGGTGATGAATTTGATCAGCCAGTTTCTTATGAAACTGGCATGACAACAAATTACGGATTGTTACGTGTTGAATCTAAATTCCTGCAACGCCCAATCGCATGATAGCGATTGAAGTAAGAACACGCCTAATCATTATGTCATTTACTAGAAATACCGATAAACTAGACGAACAATTTAGGGCTTTACATTGGGGATTCCTCCACTCATGAGCGATGGGCTAGCAACCTGTCACTATATCTGAATTTCCATTCCATCAGAAAGCTCACTATTCAGCTAAGCGTGACCTTCGAGTCTCACGACTTTTGGCTTTGTCTACCCCGTAAGGCATAAATACGTGATTTTATGTATTCACTATTGGGCTAGCAACTTGTCACTAGTGACAAGTTGCTAGCCCATCGCCTATGAGTGGAGGAATTCCCAGTTTAAAGCCCTTTCCCTCGGTTGACTTTTAGAGAGAAGAAAAGCACATTCTATGTTTTTTCTTAGCTCCCAGACCAGCATGGAAGCAAACCTAAAGTTAGGCCTGTAATAAAGAGAAACAAAATCTAAAATCAATCAATATGCTCGTTTAGTAACCAACTTGAATATTCTCCACCCATAAGTTACATGGCACGTAATGGAAAAGTGACATGTTCACCGATGCGAATGTTCCTCTACGCCCAACATTACATAATGCGATGTCATAATGGTGAACTAAAAACGCATATAATTATCAAGATAAGACAAGGAAGACAAACTGGAGCAGACCAGAAAAAGGTTGCGTTTTTGCTAAATGCAACTGAGATTGTATTATGAAATATGATACAAATCATAAAAGCATATTGTACTTTAAAAGAAGTGGAAATAGATAAGATATAAGCGGTGTGATGCATAGATTTAGGTACATTCTATGTGTTGATGCATAGAGTTAGGTACATCTTATGCGTATGATGCATAGAGTTAGGTACATAATATGCGTTTCATGCATAGAGATAGGTACATCTTGGAGTGATGTCGCCATGCCCCGAAAAAGAAAAAAAACGGACAAATCACACAGATTGAGCTAGCCCCAATGTAAGTTCGAGACTTGTGTTTGTGGGATCGAGTCAATTGCCAAAAATATTAAATACCATCTTGGTCCCGACAATAGAAAGTCAAAAATGAGATAATTTGAAGAATTCTCGACCTTCTCAAAGGAATGGTTAAAAGTGGAATGCTACAAGAATACTGGGAGGGCGGGGCAGGGAAAAAGCTTCAGCCAAAAGTAAATCATATTTAGCTATATTTTGAAAAAAGTTAGACGTCATATATGGAGCTCACGGCAGATTTATAAAGACAAGGGAGCATCAAACATCTAAGAATCGATGGCACAATGATTACACCATTTTCCGTCAAGGAATTCAAGTCTAATCTACAACCAAAACCGCTCTTATAGATGTATTTACATTAAAATATAATACACGGTAGGAGTAAGTACAATTTGTACGATTTACCGACAAATGTTTTATCCCGAAATTATGGGAATTTCGGGATAAAAGCCGGAGTGAAGCTAGTTTAAATGTTAAATTCATTATTGTTACAGACCAACGAAGAGGGGCTAAAATGAAAGATATTAATACTTCACCATCTATCAACGAATCATAAAATCAAATTAATAGTTTGGCAAATACCCAAATCAATCGAAACTGGTCCTACAGCTGTATTACTACCCCGTCTATATCTATCTATCTATAGTTATCTATCTATCCCCTTAGGCAACCCGTATTAAATTGATCTGGTCTGAATTCCTATGCATACAAAGCGAATGCAATATGATGCAACTGACGGAAGATTGTATGAAATGCATGACACTTACTGTAGTTAATTACGTATGTGTGTTAATAGTAGATTTTACAACAAGTGCACAAAACGAACCATTTTTATCCGAGACTTTTAGCAGTCCGAGCCAAAGGCGAGGGCTGATAGTAATGTCGAGGATAAAAATCGTTTTGTGGACGAGTTATAAACTCTGCTTTTCACTTCGATTGCGAGGAAATAAAACCAAATAAAACAGTAAACGCACGAAAAAAGAAGAGCTGATTCCCGTCGCTTTATTTTTTTTAAATCTTACGACATTGATATTAGGCTTAGGCCACAGACCTATACAGCCTAGGTACTATTAAATTAATTTTGTAATAATAATTTTCTTTTAAATTTTAATATCTTTTAAGTCTTAAAAAACACATAAGGCAAATAAATTATAGTAAATATTTATGAAACAACTAATTTTATCTATGAAATTCTTATTGTGTATGGCTGTATGGATCATTTTCTTTGCCTTAATATAGATACATTTATGAATAGATACGTTAATGCCCTTGTGCACAAAATTCGATTTTGTGCAGCCTATATCTTGCACAAATAAGCACTTTCAGAGCATGAGAAGTGAAAAAGTATTTGCGTAATTACGTATTGTTGTCTTTAAACTTATTTAATGTTCGTAAAATGAGTGCGAGGTGAAATTAAGAGTCTAAAAGTTCTACTTTGTTCACCCATGTGATATGACCCTAGTGAACAAACTGAAATAAACACTTTGTCCACACATACTTACTGAATGTCTCATAATATGTGAGTGATGTGATGACATAATTTACTATACCGCACATCAAAAGTCATATACATTTACGTATTTAATTACGAAATCACTTCCTAATGTAAGTATGTATTTTATGGTTGACTGTAATGTTGTGGCTTTTATATTGATTGTAAATGGTTAAATTTACCCGTTAAACTGGTTAGCAGATATTTAAATTAGTTATTATATAAGATTTTTTTATAATGAATAGATGATATGTAGTTCTCTGCATGACCCTAAGGTAGACTGGTAGATAAGGCTTTTGCATTAAGTCCGCCCTTTGTACTTTACTGAATGTATTTTGTGCAATAAACTTTGAATAAATAAATAAATAAATTGATAGTTCTGACATTTAACTTTTTTGACGTTTGTTAGTGTCATTACAATCAAGTTTATAAAGACACTAGCTTTTGCCCGCGACTTCGCCCGCGTGAATTTCTCACGGGAACAGTACTTTTTCCCGGGATGAAAGGTGTCCTATGTCCTTCTCCGTACTTCCAGCTATGTGTATGCAAAATTTCAGGAAGATTGGTTTAGTATAGATAAAGCGTGAAGAGGTAACAAATATTAAACAAACTTACAAACAAACAAACTCACTTTCGCATAATTACAATATTAGTTAGGACTAGCTGTCGCCCGCGGCTTCGCCCACGTGAGTTTCGCTTAGATGAAAAATCTCTCTTGGGGCTTTTCATCGGATGTTCCAGGTCTTAAATTTTTATACATCAGCAGAAAATGCTCATCAGGTTGAACAACTTTTAATAAGGCGCCATTTCCATATATGTTATAGTGTAGCTGGTCTCTTGCAGTTCTTCATCAGATGTTCCAGATCTTCAATTTTTATACGTCATCAGAAAATGCTCATCAGGTTGAACGACTTTTGTTAAGGCACCATTTCCATATTTCTTATAGTTTAGCTGTTCTGTTAAGGTTCTTCATCAGGTGTTCCAGTTTTCAAAACAAATTATAGCCTATATGTTGCCCAGGCTTAATAGCTATACAACAAAAAAAGTTTCATTCAAATCCGTCCAGTAGTTTTTGCGTGAAACGCGTACATACATACAGACAGACAGACAGACAGACAGACAGACAGACAAGAAATTCTAAAAAATTTTTTTTGCTTTCTATTATTCTTTTTAATTGTCCCTCTATCCATTTTAGTCAAAAATACTAAATGTACAGACAAAATATTTTTACTGTTTTATTATATGTATAGATTAACAAAATGAAATGTTGACAAATTAGGTGCCTACTTTTGTACTTTTTTGATACAATTAACAGATAATTAACAACACAGAAAATGTTTGTATTTAATAAAATTATAAGTCTACTGAAGATTAAGGCATTTATTTTTAGAAAAATAATAATAAATTGTATTTATCTAATCTAAGTAACCTTACTTGAAACATTCTAAAACTTCCGAACTCGCCGGAAACATTGAATTTATTATGAGTGTATAATTGATTCAAAATGCCTTGATTCTCGTATTACATTCATACTTGTTTGAATCAAGGTAGGTTTTCTTAATTTATGCGAATAAAGGTAAGTTATATGTTTACCTATTTATAATAACAGCCTTCAAACTGGTATACATATACAAAAGGCGACAATCCTTAATAATTTATTAAAGTTATATCTAGTGAAAACAAATAATATTTAAAAAAATCTAAGACCAGCCTTCTAGAAAAATACCTAATTCATAATAATTATTTTTAGTTTAATGTTTAGCTTAGCCATAGAAGTTACCTATTTGAAAAAAATATTTATTTGGTAGATGAAAGTAATTAGGTAGGTACATACAAAGAAACCATATCTGTATTACCCATTCTTTATACATATAAACATCTATCGCAAATATTACGCAATTTTCTGTTTTTCTGGTTAACTGGTAGAGAATGCTTTCAACATTAAGGCCGCCCTTTGTTCCAATTTTGGTAAATAAAGACTAAATAAATATTCTTTTGCGGCCTGTGGTGCGGGCGACCTGTGGTGCGGCCCTAGAATAGCAACAACCCATCTCTTCCCGTGGGTGTCGTAAGAGGCGACTAAGGTATTTAAAACACCGGAGGATGGGCAGCAGCATCTTTCCGCGTACTATGCCATCACACTGCGACCGCCAACCCGCCTGCCAAGCGTGGCGATTACGGCAAAACCCTCCATGGATGAAATCCTTGAGGGAGGCCTTTGTCCAACAGTGGACGTCTTTCGGCTGAGAGAAGGACGTCTTTCTTTTTTGGCGGCTGGCAACACTGGAGCTTACTTGTCAATTTGATAGCTCCGTATTTAATTATTGTAAATAAATTATAAAAGCACTTAAATCTATCTAAATTCATTTAAAAAGTGTAAAACTTATGTAGTGATCGTGATATTTTGTGTTTTTGTGTAGGAAATTGGCGAAGTTTATCGACAAATAGTGCCTAAAGTTGACATCTGTGTTACCGGTACATAACTATTTACCGGTGTTATTTTACAACTTTTACAAGGTAATTCTTTTTATTCACACTCTTAGGCACATGCTTTAGACACTATTCTCTTGTTTTTTGCCACACACTTGATAACACTTTCACGTTAAATGTTTAAAAATTAGTATTATTTTTTTTTTTTTTTTTTAACAAAAAGTAGGTAGGTAGATCGTCGTTGGTTAGGCCAACTGGTTTTGCTCCCCTAAATTTGATATCAATTGTTCATTCTTTTCCTTGCAATACCTCCATCATTTGCCTTTTATCTCTTTGTTAAAATGTCCACCTCGAGCCGTGCTGTGACTGCTCGTCAGATTGATATCCAGCTGAAGGCAGCCCTACTCAAACTACAGGCTGAGAAGCATGAGAAAGACCAACTACTTTTGGAAAGGGAACAGAATGAACACGAATTCCTATTATTACTAAATAGAAATACTCAGCTGACACATGAACTGTCAGAAAGTAAAATTATCGGAGACCAGATGAAGGAGCAGCTTGACCAGCAACAGTTAGAGATAGGATCTTTCCGCCAATGCAGTGAGACGTATGAGGACATCCTCACACGGAACACAATGTTAGAAAAGGAGCTAGGAGAGGCACGGAGGCAAATTGAGAGTTACGAGCAGGTTGCTCAGTCATATCAGTCTTCTGAGATCAATGACCCACATAACATAATCACTGTGGTTGCATCCGCTCCTCTCTTACCTACTTCACATGAAATTGACCTTACAAGTAAATCTGCCTGTAATATTTGCAAAAATAATAAATGCTTATCGGATTACAAATTGAGCCACAAAAAATGTAAAAAACTTCATAGATTAAATAAAATTATCAAGAAAAATTGCATTCAAACAAAAATTAATAAGAAAAAATCTTGTTTATTAAAAACTGGAACCATAATATATAAAAATGTTTGCTCTAAATTAGATTTAACTGAAAAGAAATTGGCGGAGAGTCAGGAGTTGTATAGTGCCGACATAGACAGACTTAAATCCAGCATCTGTAAACTTGAAGGGCGATGCTCTGAGCTCATGAAAACAATTGATTTATGTCTAAACGAAGTCTCCGAACATGTGGTGGCTATGGAGTCACTGATTGAAGATAAAAGGTGCATAGAAGAGAAACTGAACTCTGCAACCAAGTTATGTACCTGTGGGGTGATTAACAAACCCGTTATCAGTGACTCCCTACCAACTCTCTCTCCATGTGACGGTGACTTGCATACATCCTCAACCACCCAGTTTGACTGTGCCGGTGCTGATAACTCACATAGTACTTTGATATTTTCTGACAGTGTAGGTCGCAATATGGGTTACTTGTTCAGCCAGCACCTAGAGAACATCACAAATTATTGCCTACCTGATGCAACCTACACCCAAATAATAGACAGTATCAAAACTACTAATATAAACAGCAACTCAACTATTGTGTTACTTATTGGTAACTGTAATAAATTGTTAAAAAAGGATATTATTCGCGGTTTAGAATCTCTGAATGATTTGAATGTATATAAAGTAATAATATGGAGGACTCCGGAGCAGACGCGCGTACAGATCGGACGTGTCAATAATTTCTACTAAAATATTAAAAGCAGATATACGCAATTATAGTCTACATAGCGGAGTTGCTTAATCGCGCCTATTGATCGACATAGTTAAAGTGATATACGACCTTCCTAAACAGCAGGCATCTAAGCGGCGACGACAGCATCGTGCAAGAAAAGGACAGGTATCATCCCACCACCGAGTGTTGTGCCGGCAGGCCGGTGCATGCGTCACACTGCCAAGTAAATAACACGGATCAACATGAATGCACCTGGAAGTGGCCTTAATTCTGGTCGAAGTGATTCTTTCCCAGAATTATCTACTTCTAGTCAACTTTCGGACTCATCCATTACTTTTCGCAACAAACGTAGATTACCATGCGACTGCAGTGACTGGGCTCCAGCAATGAACTCTGAATTCTCTGAAATGAGAAAGCAAATGTCGGATATGCAAATGCAAATGAAAGAGATGATGTCATGCATGCAGAACAACAACACGTTGCAGAACGATAATTTCAATAAACTATGCAAGGATATATCTATTATAAAAGAACAAGCCAGCAGTATGAGATTAACAACAGAAAGTTTGGTACAAGAGCAAAATAAAATTAAATCTGATATTGAAGACTTAAGAAACTCTCGCATCAAAGGAGATGAAAGAATAGCGGTGGTTGAGCTCGGCCTCAAACAAATTAATCTGTCAGCATCATCCAACTCTATTCAAGCCCAAGAAAATATTGTGGCGGAGCTCAATGAACGCAGCGCTAGAAGCAAAAATATTTTAATTTCGGGAGTGCCTGAACCCGCATCTCCCCATACCAAGGAAAAGACAAGAGCATGACTTAAATATTGTCTCCAGCATCATAAAATCCATATTGCCGGATTGCCCGGATCCAGTCAAGGTCTTCCGGATAGGAAAGTACTCCCCAGATAAAAAACGTCTTCTTAAAGTGATACTCAATTCACAAGAGAATGCTGTAAACCTTTTGCGGTCCAAACAAAATGTACAAAAGGACGGAATAAAAATCTTCTCGGATCAGACGCCACAACAACAAGCCTATATGAAAATGATAAAAGAAGAATTTGAACATCGTATAAGAAACGGTGAGAATAATCTCATTATCAAGTATATCAAGGGTGTTCCCAAAATTATTTCTTCTATTCCAAAAAACTCCCAGCAGGAGCTGCCACGTGCAGCTCATTAACCGAAAACGAGAGCCATTACACCACGTACCAAATTACCAGTAACTATCAGAATATTACAATGAGTAAAAAATCGCTTAAGTTTTTGTATGCCAATGCCTGCAGCATTATGAAAGCTGGTAAAATGGACGAACTTAAGTGTATATTGCAATCATTGAACACAACTGTGCACATTATAATCATTTCTGAAACCTGGATAAAGTCCGACGAAGATGCTAAAATCATGCAAATCCCTGGATACACTCATTACTATGAACACAGACAGGTTGTAAGGGGTGGAGGAGTCTCTATCTTTGCCCACAATAGTTTAAAACATAGCCTTGTGGATCAAAAATCTATAGATGAAAACCATTATCTGTGGATACACATCGACAAATTTTCCTTGGATGTAGGTGCAGTATATAAACCTGGTCGCACAAACAGCCAGAATTTTCTAAACGAATATACAACGCAACTAGAGAATCGAAAACGAGCCATAGTTCTTGGAGACTTTAACTATGACTTGCTGGTCCCGGAAAAATCTGCTGATTACAAAGATACGATACAAGAAAATGGCTTCCAGATATTAAATAAAGTCGATCAACAATTCTGTACCCGAGAAAAAGGATCAACAAAATCAATATTAGACCATGTATGCACTAACATAAAACAGAATAAATTTCATCTTGCCATCATTGAGTCCAGTATGTCTGACCATAAACAAATATTTCTAGAAGTTGAAAAATTCAAGCCAGATCCCATTAAATCAATCCAGTATGAAACAATAGATTATGAAAAATTACATGAAGAAATTAAAAGTAAAGGCGATGAAATTAAGGACTTAGATTATACAATTTTAGAACAAAGACTGATATGTGGCATATCGAAATCCAAAGTCATGAAAACTAAAAAATTAAATCCACCAAAACAAGACTGGATAAATAAAGACATCATGCACCTAATCAATAAAAGAAATGATATAGGCCTTCTGTACAAAAGAAACCCTACAGACAAACAGATAGAAGAAGATCTAAAACAAGAAAGGAAACGTGTAGCTGGTGAAATACAAAAAACTAAGGCAGACTACTACCATAAAGCTTTTAAAAAATGTGAAAACAAACCGGAAAAAATGTGGTTTCTAATAAATAGCCTATACCAAAATAAAGTAAAAGTTGCATCTTCGCCAACGAAGCTTCAAACTGATAAGGGTGATATCACTGATAACGCAGAAATAAGTGAATATTTCAACGACTTCTTTGCCACAATCGGCGAAACACTAGCAAATGCAATACCGCAGAAGTATCACAAGAACAATATCTTTACTGCCGCAAATTGTGACGCTCAATCTCGCTTACCTGACCTCACAGAGTTAACACCGGCATCGATTACAGAAGTTGGAGGAATCATTGATGACTTAAAGTGTAATACCGCTTCGGGGATAGATGGCATAACTGCTAGATCTTTAAAATGCGTAAAAAATCTAATTGTAGAAAATTTGACCAAATGTATCAATAAATGTTTGGAGCTGGGTATCTTTCCTGACAGTCTTAAGCTTGCCAAGGTTACTCCAATCTTCAAATCTGGTAAAAAAACAGATCCTAGTAATTATCGACCCATATCCGTCCTACCAATAATCTCAAAAATATTTGAAAAAATCCTATATAATCGCATCGAATCCCATCTCGTATCAAACAACATAATCTCAGGTAAACAGTATGGTTTTAGGCCAAAGTCTAATACACTTTCAGCGACAATTGATATCATAACCAAAATTAAAACCAATATAGATCAAAAGCAAATTGCGCTGGGAGTATTTATAGATCTTAAAAAGGCCTTCGATACTGTAAGCCACAAAATACTGCTAAAAAAGTTAAAAGATATAGGCATTACTGGGATCGCGCTTGAAATGTTAAAGTCTTACCTTTCAAATCGAAAACAGATAGTTAGAGTCGGCAACCACCAGAGTCAACCTCAGCCCATCTCATTTGGAGTTCCCCAGGGCTCGATTTTGGGTCCCCTTTTATTCCTCATTTATATAAATAATATACATAGTATAGGTCTTAAGGGTGACGTAACCCTTTATGCTGACGATACGAGTCTGTTTTACTTTGGAAACTCCGTGGACTCAGTAATTGAAGACGCTCAAAGTGATCTTAACCTGTTAAATCAATGGTTTCAGTATAATCTTTTAACAATTAATATTTCTAAAACGAATTATATTATATTTAAAGCCAAGAATAAGAAAATTGCTAATTTTGAACCACTGACAATAAACGGACAATACATTAATAAAACAAAAGAACAAACATATTTAGGCCTTCACCTAGACAGTCAGCTCACATGGTTACCACATCTTAAAAAATAAGATCAAAATTATCATCGCTAACTGGTGCTTTGCGAGGTATTGTTCGCTTTCTCCCAAAAAAGACTCGTTACCATATCTATAATTCTCTAGTCAAACCACATATTGACTACCTTATTCCAATTTGGGGTACGGCAGCCAAAACTAATTTAAATATTATTCAAAGAGCGCAAAATAAATTAGTCAAAGTTTTATTTCATTACCCAATTTTAACGACTACAGACAAAGTTTACAATGAGACCAAATTACTAAATATTAATCAGACCTATCACTACTTTACATGTCTCTTAATACGCAAAATAATTACACAAGATATACATTCGCAATTAACCTTCACAAAAAAGAGCACTGTGCATAAAATGACACTTCGTAATTCAAACGACCTAATACTGAGGCAGTCAAGAACAAATTATGGAAAAAAGACCATTTTGTACGAAGGTGCCCAACTATACAACAAACTCCCCAAAAATATAAAAGAATGCCAATCTACTTACTCTTTTAAAAAACTGCTAAAACAACATTTAACTAAATCCCGTAAATAATGAAAATGTCAAAATTAAATAAATATGTACAATCAAAAAATAACAATATATAAATATCTCATCTAATAATAAATTTTTATCTATCTATAAATAAATACATAAATTTAGACATAATAAATTACATCTCTTTAATTTATAATCTCGACCTAAATATATATAGTATTTCTAACACTACTGAATAATAATAAAAAATAGAAAATAAACATACCCAGCTCTTAACACGATGTCACTTCTTGTAGCGGCGCATCTACTAATTTACATCTCTGTTCGCACTCCGGCCAACAGTCATCTACGCCCGAAATCTCAATGTAGTGAGGGTATTTTAATTTATATTGCGTGTGTCTTACCTTGCTTACGAACTCGGATCGGACATTGTACGCGTAACTGTTATTTTTATACTTAAGTGTTTGTGTTTCTCATTTATAAGTGAAATGTAAATTTCTTTATGAGAATAAATATCTTAAACCAATATGTGCTTTCCCATATCTCAGTTGCCAGCCTCCAACAAAAAATAAAAGCATTCACTATTTTAATACATTAATTCATACTATGACATGTAGTCATCATAATAGTAAATTAGTCTTTTTTGATACTAATAGTTTTATTGGTGAATGTTCACTGACTAAAGATAATATATATCTTTCCAAGTTTTCTAGACGTAAAGTTGCTACTTTAGTAGCTTATACTATAAATTTCTGGACGAGTTTACATTGTAAACAAAAAATTAGTCATAAGACAACATCTACAGAAGTGCCAAATGCCTGTAATGGTAATTCTGTAGACATGCCCATTAATTTAAACTGCATGTTAAGACAAAGGGAAAGCCACATGAACTAACATTAGTTCACCAAAATCTAGAAGGGCTTCCCGGCAAGGAATTAATTATTGAATTATTTTTAGAAGAATATAATGTGGATATTTTATGTTTGACTGAACATTGGATTTTAGAGGGTGAGACAGTGGTCAGTCCAAACAATTATAATACTGTTAGCTGCTATAAGAGAGGGTCTACGAGTAGAGGCGGATCTGCAATATATATCAAAAATGGTCTACGCAGCAAGGAGCGTCATGACATAGTAAGACTCTCTCTTGAGCGGTGTGTTGAGGTATCCTGTGCCGAGCTTGATGGCCATATCATTATCTGTGTATACAGTCCACCCAGTAGTGTTTTCAAAGATTTCTTAGCAGTAATGGATGAAGTTCTTAGAGTAGCTTCAAATAGTAACAAAAAGTTAATTGTTTGTGGTGACTTTAATGTTGATTTATTAGTTCATTCTACTGTAAGCACCCAGTTTCAAAATCTTTTCAAGAGCTACAATCTAGATAATGTATTTTTAGAGCCTACTCGCACCACTGCCACATCTGCTACATGTATTGATAATGTCTTTAGTGAACAGGACCCACAAAATAAATCAGTTTTCAGAAAATTACCATCAGACCATTGCGGCCAATTAGTTACATTTAATATAACACCTAGCTTGAGTGAGGAAAAATCATGTGTAGACCAATCACTGCTCAAAAAATTATTAAATTCAAAAATACGTTGGAAAATAAAATATGCTCGGTGACATACACTGGTAGTGATCCAAATGCCCATTATAACAACTTATTTAGTACTGTTTCTGATGATTTTTCCAAAACATTTACATTGAAGCAACGTAAGTTTAATAATAAATTACAATTTAACGAATGGGCTACTACAGGTATATATATAAGTAGACAAAAATTATTTGACTTGTATGCCCAGAAACAATATAGATTTGATAGTACTTTTGTTGATTATGTTAGAAATTATTCGAAAACTTTTAAAAGAGCTTGCAGACAGGCTAAGGCTAATTGTATTAAAAGGAAGATCAGTAACGCTCCTAATAAGATGAAAGAAACCTGGAGCATTATAAATAAAGAGACAGGCAAATTTAAATTGAAAGAAAATATTAAGGAAATTAAACATAATGACAAAAAAATTACTTCTACACAAGAAATAGTAAATGTTTTTGAAAATTACTTTACAAACATACCTTTAGAATTAACCTCTAGCATAAATTCATGCCCTCAAAATGCCGAATCCCTACTTAAAAGTAATGTCACCACTTGCACCTCTAAATTTAAATTCTCGCATATTGACCCTAGTGATATAATTAAAACTTTTAAAGAACTAAACATTAAGAAGTCTGAGGATCACTGGGGTATGTCTGTTAGCATAATTTTCCATATAATAAATATCATAGCTGTCGACTTAGCTTATATATTTAATGAATGTGTTGACCAAGGCATTTTTCCAAATTTAATGAAACTTAGCAAATTAATTCCACTGTTTAAAAAAGGTGAAAAATCAGAGCCTGGCAACTATAGGCCTATATCTATTTTGCCAGTCTTGAGTAAAGTATTTGAAAAGATTATGCTTAGTCAAATGAAACAGTACTTTAATATCCACAATCTATTTCACGGCCAACAATTTGGATTTACTAGTGGTAAATGCACAACTGATGCGGGAGTGGCTTTGGTTACTCATATCTTCAATGCATGTGAAGATTCACAGGATGCAATTGGAGCGTTTTGTGATTTATCTAAGGCGTTTGACTGTGTTGACCATGAGACTCTCTTGCTCAAGCTCTCTCAGTACGGTTTTGACACTAAATCAATAGAACTAATAAAATCTTATTTAAGTGATAGGCTGCAGACTGTAGACTTAAATAACGTAAAATCTAAAGGATCAAAAGTTATGATTGGCGTACCTCAAGGTTCAATTTTAGGACCTTTCCTTTTTTTAGTCTATGTCAACGACCTGCCTTATATGGTTGAGAAGCAGGCTGGTATAGTGTTGTTTGCTGATGACACGTCTTTAATTTTTAAGACTGACCGCCATAGCGAAAATGTGGATGCTGTGAACAGCACTTTGTCTGCCATATCAGACTGGTTTTCTGCTAATAACCTGATGCTTAATGCAAGTAAGACCCATTGCATTAAATTTACGCTTCCTAATGTTAGGCAGGCCCATGTTGATATCAATATAAATAGTAATAAGTTAGAGTTCATTGAAAGTACCACATTTTTAGGAATAACATTAGATTCTAAATTACAATGGGGTGCTCACATTTCTAATTTGTCTAAAAAACTGAGCTCCGCGGCTTATGCTGTAAGACGAATCAGACAACTGACGGATGTGGCAACTGCTAGGTTGGTTTATTTTAGTTATTTCCATAGCCTAATGTCGTATGGCCTATTACTTTGGGAGCAGCTGCCGACATACAAACAATTTTTATACTTCAAAAAAGAGCTATTCGTTTTATTTACAGATTAAGGAAAAGAGATTCACTCAGAGATTTCTTCAAAGATATAGATATTTTAACCTTACCATCTCAATATATTTTTGATAACATTATGCATGTTAGGAAAAATATTTCTTCTTTCAAAAAAGTTTGTGATGTCACAGATATATCCCTGCGAAACAAACATAACTTGTACGTTCCAGGGCACAGACTGGCTAGGGTTAGGAAATCATTTGTGGGAAACTGTATACGCTATTATAATAAAATACCAAAATCTGTCCTTGATATGCCTGACAAGAAATTTAAACATTATATTAAGGAGACACTTTGTAAGAAGGCATATTATACGACGGATGATTATGTAAATGACAAAAATGCGTGGCCCGAGCCTGGTACAGTGACCTCCTAAGACTGTCATATTACTCTCTAGGTACATTGTGTACTTTTGCTTTTACAATGACATTTTATTAATTTATAATTTTTATTAATTTATAAATTTGACATTTAATATATATATCATTTAATATATTCAATGTATATTCGTCCACATATACAGTTATTTAATTGTAAGACATATGTTGTAAAGTGACGTCTTTGGAGAAAATGCAGCAGTGGAGTTTGTTGCGCCGCCTCTTCTCCACTTGCGCTTTGGAGGCGGTGGTAAACTTAGCTTTAAGTAATTTTTTTGACGTCAACTAACTAAAAAACAAGAAAGTGACGATTTATAAGTGCTATTTTTAAGCCTACATGAATAAAAATATTTGACTTTGACTTTGACTTTAGAAGAAGTATTCTTTACCTATATTTTATTTTTTATTTGTATCCACGGAAGTCAAGCGACGTGTCCCATGTCATGACACATGCTGAGTGTTAAATATATTTTCTTTCTTTCTTAAAGAAATATTTAGCGATAAGTGATTATATATATACTCGTTATATCTAAATTACATTTTAAGTCACGGTTCACAACATGGCCTGTTATTTATTTTGTTTGGTTAAAGGCTACATACATAAATGAAAATTTGATTATATCATGTCCCAATCAATTGATTTGATAAAGAATGAACGGTACACGCAAAAATGGCAAAGCAAGTGTTGCTTAATTTCGTATACGGTTAGCAAAAATCAACAGTCGTACGCGTTTATAATCATATTGTCAATTAATATTTTGAGCTTAAGTCTATGAATTAAAGAAAATTTTAAAATCAGTTTAAGTAATTCTTATAGTAGGTAAGTTTAAAAACTTAATAAAAAAAATATAACTTACAAAACAAATCGTTACTTTCCTTAAATCTATTAAGGTTTTTCAATTACTTTCTATAGTTCGTTAAATCTTTTAGAAAAATATAGAGAAATACCGAAGGAATCTAATTAATTGAACTAAATGTCACAACTTTTTAATTAAACGACTCGGGTATCTGGAGAAAGTCTGTAGAAATTGTCTGATCGTATCAGTTTGGTTCGGAATACTTTAAGTTTTTGCTAATACTTATGTGATTAATTGCAAAAAAAAAGTATGGTTCAATTATACATTGTTTAAGTAAAATATTGGTCCAACTGCCGAAAGCTTTTACACTGAGTAAACAAAAAAAAAGTGTAGTAGCTTAAAAAAAAAACATTTTGGGGTGCCATACCCATATATAATTATTAATTTTTAGCTCTTGAACTATAATATTACATACCTACAGTAGTACAGTATCCGTTTCAAAAAAGATCTCAAAAAAGAGTCTTGCCAACAAACAGACAGGCAACAAACAGGGATCTCAAAAATGTTTAGTTTTATATTATGTTTTTAATACGGATACTCACGTGTGTTATTAGCCGGGACCGCCATTACAATACGTTAGTTTGGGTTCGGCCGCTAGGCTCTCAATCCACGACGCCCTCAGCCGCGACGCCCTCGAATTCCAAAACTTGTTTATCCGTGACGCCCTCAATCGTGACGCTCTCTTAATCAAATTATGTTCCGTATTTTTTTTCTGTTTCATAGGTACCTCATGAATGAAACCCTAATAACAACACAGTTTAAAATTGCAATCTGCAGTCTCCATTTTACTAGATACCTATTCAAAGACTTCTCGATTCGTCATCCTAATTTAGCCTAACAATCGATTTGCTATAAGAATTGTAGCGGTAAATGGTATAAGGCATAGTTCAGAAATAAATAATAATAATTACGAATGATTCCAGCTACTTTTTGGTCAAGGAAATCGTAAAATGTTATAATTTATTGAATGTATTTTTGTATTGGTCATGTAGACCATTTTTTATTGATTAAAGAAATATCCACGATGACATAATCATTAAAATCTAAAAGAATTAACTAAAGTTATTAAGAATGCCTCGATATAAACCCAAAAAAAAAAATAGTCGAGGCTGCTATTGTCATAGCTGTGTGTTCACAGTGGTTCACAATTTCAATTTTGATACTGTTTTGTTACCTTTTGTAATTTTGTTGTTGTTTGGCCAGGGAACCATGTCATTGTGAACGATTCTTTATTTTAAATGGAAAGTCACTGGTGTTTTTATCAACTGAAAGATTGAATGTTTACCAATCGGATTGGCCAATTTAATTGCAATTGATTTTTCATGCGAGAAGCATTACACATGTTGATTGGAGCCCAAAAAAGGAGATTACGCAGTGAAATTGAAAATTAGAGAGAGAATGATTGGTCCCTTGATACGACACGATTACGCCTTATAAAAAAAACATTGAAGGAAAAGTGCGGGGTCTAAGAAGATAAGAGAAGAGAGCGATGAGAGAAAATAGAAAGAGAAGGCAGGCGTATAATCGTACGATACGACTATCAATTCCATTAATAAAGCCTACAATAGAGAAGCGTGTCGTTTTAGTTTCATAATTTGTGGAGCCTGATTAAATTGTCAATTTTATGAAAAAAAAAAACTTTAAAAATGACGTTTTTTTTGTAGACCGTAGTAGTAACTAATAACATGTGTGCCGCAAGCTAACGCTCCGACGGACAGACTGACGAACCGTGAATATTAGTGAAACTAAACCCAGGCTGTACTAACGTAATAAGCCTACGTGGTGTCTAAGGTACTTTTACTTTTTAAAGGAAATGTATTGCTACTCGATGATCCTATGAATAGTCACCATATTAGTACATACTGCTGGGATACTGGGCCATCCTTCTTTCTTATCGAGTGTGTGTGTATGTAACACTGGTGTCAGATTTTAATCCAGTCGCCTAAAGACATCCGACATGACTTTGACGACTAACGCCATCTAGTGGCAGTAGCCGTAGGTATACACACTAGTAAACTAAACAGTCAGCCAATGTGCAGGTTTTCTTACGACGTTTTCCTTCACCGGAAGCAAGTGGTCGTCTATGAAAACTACATGAGTCAGATTGGTCTACAAACTCATGTGGCACAGGTAGGATTTGAACCCGGGTCCTATCCGACCTCAGGCCTCGATCTATGGCCATCCTTATGGATTGGTCACTAAAATATACTATATCCAGCACCCTCTTGCTTCGGAAGCTTGATCGAAATGGTCCCGGGTGTATTTGTAGTCGTTAAAAGTCACTAATATATTGAGTCATGGCCCCATCATTCTTAGGACTCATGCAGCCTGCCGGCGATATCGCGCGACTTAGGTTGCTCCGACTCGCAGCGACTCGATTGACAGTATGTCAGGGCTTGAAACCGGTTAATAAAAAACCTAAAAAATAAGTGTTTTGACCTGGTTACGCAGTAACGCTCGGGCCATTACGATCGGAGTGAAAACCCTTTTGAATCGGTCTCGCGAGCGGAAATTACCTGGTTAATCCCGCGCAGGCGAGTGACAAGGACGGGTATATCGCTCAGCGTTTTATCTCACTTACGCATTTGCAAGTCTCAACGTGTAGATTGGTTAGATTTATATCGAGCGAGAGTGAGAAATAATCATAGTTAGAGCGAGATAGAGCACGATCGTCGAAAAGAGCGAAAAGTTTTGGGTCTTTCCGGTATTTTGAACAGGAACTGAAATGATATCGCGCTTTGAACATAACCAGAAATAATATATGGTTTTACTCAACCGTAACTGATTTAAAACGCTCTTTTTTTAAATGTATGGAGCATCGAGTGAGCTGGTTTAGAATTTTAACCAGGTTAGCAAGCCCTGCGAGTATGTAACTAAATGGCGCAGTGCAGCGTGCCCGCGACTGGTATCGCGCGACATCGCGTCGCGGGCACGCTATACTGCGCCATTTAGTTACACACTTTCAATCGAGTCGCCGCGAGTCGGTGCTACCGAAGTCGCGCCACATCACACGCTGAATGAGTCCTTATTTATCCATAAGGAAGGTTGGTGCCCTAGCAGTGGGCCTGATTATGATCATGTTCTGGAAGGAAATAGTGGATACCGTTGCCAAGTAGTGATACAAAACCGGTCAGAAAAAACCATCTTTTCAATCCAAGTTTCCATTCTCGACGGGGTATATAAGTGATCTTCTAAACTTCTAAACCTTATCCATTTCATCTCCGTTAACAAACGTTGGTTAGCAAAGTTTCCATTTACGACGGGGTCTTTATGTGTTCTTCTAATATAATGTCACCTTATCTATTTTTATCTCCATTATCGAATGTTGGTTACGCTCCTTCCAAAACACTAAATAGCTAAAGATTATAATATAAATGTCAGTTACGCACTGAAGTTCAACATTGCTCGCCGTACAATCCCTTACCGTTTCAACAGCTTTTACGTAAGAACAACGTAACGAGTCGGGCCGGGTGCGTTGCCCAAGCGAGCGTGATATATTGGCGCGCTTGACAAAAACAGGATTTGACAATAGTGACAAATGACAATCAGTGACGTAAGGTCAGTCATGAAGAGTTGAAAGAGAACTGTCAAGTGGCAATAGCAATTACATCCACCCACTATCCTCTATTTTAGCCTAGCTAAGTATTTTAGCTATCTTAAGAAAAGTTGTTGACGGACCTTATACGCATTTGTTTTTAATGATTATGTAAAAAAATATATTTTACCCGTTTGCACTAAACTCAAGTTAAGATACATGCCCTAGTTAAGATGTATCTTAGCTAGGGGATGTATCTTAACTTGAGTTTCTAAGCTAATGTGTACCTTAGCTTAGAAACAGCCTATAATTATTAAGATTAAGATAGGGCTAACTAAAGTTAGCCCTTTCTTCTAAAGTGCAAGCATATTTTTCGTTGGAAGTAGCCTAAATCAGTTAGGCAAAACCATAAGCGATTTACAAGTTAAGTGCAAACTAGTATTAGTTTCAAAACTACTTTAGATATTAAGAATATATTTTATAATACCTATCTATAGATACCCATTGATCCTTCAATGTAATTTTCTTGTACTTAAAATTCATGTTCCATAGAACATAACTTAATAATAAATAAAAAACTTTAATAAAGTTTCTAAGTAAGAAATAACAACAGTTATAGCATGTTTATGATTATGACGAAACTATAACATCATATTTTATGTCTAGTTCACATTGTACCACACAAGAACCGTGACGTATCTGTCAAAAATTCCACAATCTTTATTACGAGTAAATACTATTACAGTGCGACAAGGATCTTTAGGCACGTGAGTGAGAGCGCCACCTTCGTTTTGAATAAGAAATTTTAATAGCTTAGACATTAGTTCGATTTCTTACCACGTGCCAAAACATCTTTGTCGCACTATTCTACTCTACCGAGTTAATACGCACACCTCTTGAAATTTCCCATACATTGGCTAGGCAACTAAAAAATACAGTGCCATCTGGTGGCAAGACAGGAGGCGGTACAGTACCGTTTATTTGCACCTTAACATTTTATATGTTGGTCCTTTTATACATAAACAAAACAACTATGTGATATGTGTATTGTAATTTGACACAAAATATCAATGGCTAGCGCCTGTCATAAGTTGCCAATTTTTTGCCGGAGCTGCACGTATTAACTTGCTAGAGTCTTGTAGTGTATTCATGTTTATTTTACTTTTATTCTTGTCTATTTTACTATTATGATTACTTATTTAGCTCAAAATGTTTTTTTTTACACTTTCTATTGTAAAATTTCTACGTTGCTAAGGAATATTTCTTTAAACTTACCGTTATATCTTCATTTTTGGTTGTTTTATAGTATATATGTTTTTCCAACATATTTAATGTACTTTTCTACACTTTTCGATGATCACTTCTTTAAATTTTATTAAAATTATTTATGTCTTTCCTTATTATAAACAATTTTGATTGTCAAGGATTGTGACAAGTCAGATTTTATTTTTCTAAAATTCTATAAATTTCTATGCGAACCTCTTCACAAATGTTCTAATTTCGTATTTTATTTGAAAATTATGAAGCAATACGAAATTCTAAATCGAGGCCTATATAAAGACACTGAATGTCAGTCCGGGTCAGTCTTGATCTTCTGAGAAACAGAACGGTACGAACTATAAAGGTCTTGTCTCGGGGCCTGCTGACCCCGGGACCCTGCAAGCCTTCGCGTCGTTAATCAATATCTAACACGAAGAAGTTGCTGTGATCTGTGGATTGAAGTCTGGAATAAAGGCACACACTATCGCCTGCCACCCCTGCTGTGCTGCTGTGACCTGTGGCCGAAGCCTGGATTAAAGGTACTCACTTTCGCCTGCCATCCCTACTGTACCGCCAGTACATCTTCAACCCTATTGTGCCGCCGGACAAACTTTACCCCCTGTCGGGATTTCCCCGACTATCCTGTCCGTGCCGTATCCGTAATGTTATTTGGAACTCTATCCGTGTCTGTGCCGTATCCGTGATTTCTTTGGAACTCTGTCCGTGCCCGTGCGGTGTATTTTATATTTTAAATTGTATTTTTTATTAATTTAAATTAAATATTAATTTCTCTTAAAATCTGTTATTATTGTTACATAACAGTTGGCGCCCATCGCATCTTTTGGCTCTGTCTCTCCTCTAAATTCTAAAAAACACACCTACACGTTCTCTTAATTTTGGCTTAGATTCTCGACCTTAAACACTAAATTAACTTCACACTGGTCTCTTTTTCACATAGAACTCATTCATACTAAATATTTATTCAATAAATATTTATTTTATTGACTAACTTGACTTGGACTTAGACTCTATAACTTGACTTTAACTCTTTACTAAACTAAGGTACTATACTTAGGTACTTTACTTTGTACAAGTACTCCTAAACTTTTACTAAAATGTCTCGTCCAATTGCATATAGTCTGCTCAATAAAGCCGAGTTAGAATACGAAGTCAAGGTTAGACTGGAGGAACCAGCTGATAAGCTCCCTCAATTAAAAAAACAAGTCGTTTCGCTTACGCAATCTATATTGAGCGATGACATTATAGATTCTCCTTTGCCAATTGAGGATGATCTCAACGGGATTGAAGCTACATTAACTTACACTGAATTAAAATTAGTCTCACTTGAGTCGGGTAACTCAAAAATTCTCCCTAAAATAGAGACTTATTTAAATCATCTACACTATCGCTTAGATAGAATTGATTTAGATTTACACAATGATAAAAAAGAAGAATTTGATGTCCTCAAAAATAAATTTGTCAAACTTGAAAAACGATTTGAACCTTTTACTTTTCTAAACGCAGAGCAAAATGTTTCCACGCCCACTCCACCCCTTCCTCAAATTACAACTTCACCTCTTCCTCAATCTTCTTCTTCTGTTCTCAGTAGTTTCAATCCTGAAATCCTACAAAATTTGGTACTTCCTTCTTCCTTAAACGACCTAAAAAAGATTTGCTATGATGGTAAAACCTGTCCGAAATCTTTTCTTCAAAAAATAGAAGAATTTCGTATTTCTCGAAATATTTCGAAAGAGAAACTTCTGAACAAAGCTTTCGAAATTTTTACTGACAATGCTTTACATTGGTTTAGATTTCAAAAAGAACTAAATTCTAACTTAACTTGGGACGAAGTTACTAATCTTTTGATAAGAGACTTCGGTGAACCTGACTACGACTATAAACTACTAAATGCCATCAGGAATCGAACCCAAGGTGACAATGAATCCATTGTAATTTATGTCTCACTTATGTTCGGTATGTTCTCACGTCTTACCAAAAAACTTTCCGAGTCTGAGAAACTCGAAATTTTACTAAGGAACATAAGACCTTGTTATTCGATGTTCGTAGCCTTAAAAGATGTTGACTCTGTCGTTTCTTTGATCAATACCTGTCAAAGTTATGAGAAAATTCTAGATAGAGATAAAAACTTTAAGGAACCTGATAATGAAAATAATTCTTTTAGCTCAGAATTTAATTATAAATTACCTTCCCCTTCTACTTCTAATGCTAAACAATTCTTCAACAAAAATAATTTTCAGTCTCAGTTTCAAAAACATACTTACTTTAATAAAAATAACTCTCAGCCTCAATCGAAGCAATCTGTAAATACAATTAATAAGTCTGCTAGTGTATCTCCTAACCCTAATATCTATTGCGTACGCTGTCGTATCAATGGTCATTCTCTTAACGAATGCCCTCAACCTAGATTTTTAATATGTTTTAAATGTGGTACAAAAGATGTTAAAATTCCTGATTGCCCTAAATGCAATGCAGGCAAATCTTCAACTAATTCAAAAAACTAAAATGTGACTTGGATAATAAATTTAATCAAAAAGATTGGAATGATTGGTTATTAACAATTAAAAACTTTTTCCTCTGTTATAGAACTTCTTCTGTTCTCTATGAGAATGAAAAGGATTCTAATCGTCCTTTTATCAATGTATCAATTGATAATGTTTCATTATCAGGACTTTTAGATAGTGGCAGTTCTTTAACTATTTTAGGAAAAAATTCACATCTTGAAATTCTGAAATTAGGTTTTTCGTTATCCAAGTCTAAGTCGGTTGTTGTGTCTACTGCTAATAATCATAAACTCAAATCTTTAGGTCACTTTGATCTTCCTATTACTTTTAATGGTCAAACTCATTTAATTAGAGCTTTCGTTTTCCCAGAAATAACTCCCTCACTAATCCTTGGGGTAGATTTTTGGAAAAAGTTTAACTTAGTACCTAACTTATTTTCTACAATATTTAATAATAATTGTCTTGCAATTTCAGACGATAAAAAAATTTTACCTTACGATAATCTTTCCAAATCTCAGAAGGATATCGCTGATGATATCATTAATCGTTTTAAAAGTATTTCTTTTGAAGAAAAGGGTGAGTTAGGTCGAACTAACCTAATTTGTCATAAAATCGATACTGGCGATAATCCTCCCATTAAACAACGCTCGTATAGACTTTCTCATATAAAACAACATGCGCTAATCAACGAGGTTGATAAGATGCTTGAATGGAAAGTTATTGAAAAATGTGAGAGTCCTTGGTTATCTCCCGTTTTAATAACTCCTAAAAAGAATGGCGAATGGCGATTCTGCGTCGATAGCAGAAAACTTAACTCAATTACTCGAAAAGATGCTTATAGTCTCCCTTTAATTAATGAAATACTGGATCATTTAAAAAATGCTAAATACCTTTCTAGCATTGATATTGCTAAAGCTTTTTGGGAAATTCCCTAAATCCTGCTGACAGAGATAAAACAGCATTTTATGTGCCTGGTAGAGGAATGTACAGATTTGTTGTCATGCCCTTCGGACTTACTAATGCTCCAGCTACTCAACAACGTCTTATGGATACGTTATTTACTCCTGAATTTGATAATAAAGTCTTTTGTTATCTTGATGATATCGTTATTATTAGCGAATCATTCGAGGAACATATATCGTTTCTAATCAAAGTATTTGAAAAACTATCTTATGCCGGTCTAACTATTAACTTTGAAAAGAGTGTATTCTTTAAAAACGAATTAAAATACTTAGGTTACGTGGTAAATGAACACGGTCTTTGTGCTGATCCTAAAAAAATTGATTCTATTCTGGAATACCCTATTCCATCTTCTCGTAAAGAAGTTCGTCGATTTTTAGGAACATGCAGCTGGTTCCGTCGATTTATTCCTAATTTTAGCACTATTGCTGCTCCGCTTAATAAATTAAATAGTGGTGGTAAAAATGCTGCTAAATTTATTTGGAACTCTGAAGCTAATCAAGCTTTCCTTAAATTAAAAGAAGCTTTAGTAACTACACCAGTACTTTCTTGTCCTGATTTCAATCTCCCTTTTTCAGTGCACACTGATGCATCAAATTTTGGTATAGGAGCTATGCTTACTCAAATAAAAGAAGACAAAGAAGTTGTCATAGCTTATATGAGTAAATCTCTTAATAAAAATGAACAAAACTATTCTACTACAGAGAGAGAAACCCTTGCTGTTATCACTGCTCTCGAACATTGGCGTTGTTATTTAGACAATGGCAGACAATTTGTCATTTACACGGATCATGCTGCTCTAAAGTGGTTTCTAAATCTGTCAAATCCTTCTGGCAGACTTGCTCGATGGACTGTACGTCTATCTTCTTTTAACTTCATTCTAAAACATAAAAAAGGTAAAGAAAATGTAGTACCGGATTTGTTATCTCGTTCAAAAAAATCTATCGGATAATAAAACTAACTTAAATGTTTCAGTTTTAACGGTGGAAGAACAGTATAATAAAGTTTTACAAGGCTGTCAAAACAATCCTGATAGTTTTCCAAACTATACTATTAAGGACAATAAGCTTTATCGTTTTTCTCGTTCCCTTCATACTATAACGGATGACTTCGTATGGAAAGAAGTTCCTCATCCTGGTGATAGAGAAAATCTGATTAAAAGTAATCATGGTTTGCCTGGTGAACCTCACCTTGGAATTTTTAAAACCTATAAAAAACTTTCTCTTTTATATTATTGGACAGGAATGTTCAAAGACATTGCTCAATTAATAAGTGAATGTGAGTCTTGTCTTGCTTATAAGCATCCTAATCATTCACCTTATGGTCCCATGGGTAAACCTAAAATTTGCTCAAGACCCTTCCAATGTATTTCTCTTGATTTAATGGGTCCTCTTCCCATGACAAGAAAACGCAATCAACACATCCTAGTTGTGAATTGTTGTTTTTCTAAATATACTTTAATCTTTCCCCTTAAACGTGCTATCGCTAAAGATATTATCGAATGCCTAGAAAACTTTGTATTTCTTATACATGGTGTACCTCAAACTATTATTATGGACAATGGTTCTCAATTTCAATCTAGAGAATTCAAAAAACTTCTGGATAACTATAAAATACCTTTTATCTTTTATTCACCTCATTATTGCCCGCAAGTCAATCCCACTGAAAGGTATAACAGAACTATTGTTACGGCTTTAGCGTCTCTTGTAGGTGATGATCATAGATCCTGGGATATTTTTCTTCCAAAAATCCAATATGCTATGAACAGTACAGTTAATGCAGTTACGGGTTATTCCCCAGCATTTCTAGTTTTTGGCAGGGAAACTATCAGCTGTGGTTCTGTTTATACTCCTACGAATAACCTTGATGAATTTACTTTCTTACCTCGTGATATTTATGCTACTAATATAGGATTACTTGCGACAATTTTTGACAAAGTACAAGTAGCTCTATTTGACACCCATACTAAAAATAGTGTTCGATATAATTTACGTCATACTATAAAAGAATTTAATGTCGACGATTATGTTTGGCGTAAGAACTATGTGCTCAGTAATGCCGGTTCTTACTTTAGTGCCAAATTAGCACCTAAATTCGTTCGGTGTAAAGTTATACAAAAACTCTCTCCACTGGTATATATCCTTGAGGACGCTAGCGGTTCTCGTGCAAAATGGCACATTAAGGATATCAAGACTTAGAATTTATTTTAATTTTACTTTTACTTGACTAATGTATATACTTTATTTTTGTTTGTTCCCATCTTCATTTACTAGTTACATTTTTGGCATTTTCTCATTTCCTATCATTTTCATTGTTATCATCGGCTCTGAAGCCTCTAAAGAACTAAACTAAAAATGTTCTTCTACATCTCTACACAATCTTGTGTTGAGTCTTTACCTTGCATTACTTAATGTGCACTACTCTCTTTACGCAAGTTTGCGTTGCGTACTTATTTATCTATTTCTTCCTTTGAGCGGTTGACAACTCGTAAAATAAGCCCTTGTTATACATAAGAAATATATAAGAAGTACTATACTTACATACATTCATTCTTACTTGTAAATATTTTCATTATATCTTTATTACATTACTTTCTTACTGATGAGCGGCTGACTACTCATAAAATAAGCCTTCAGTCATATCATATTCATATATCATTCATCATCAATGGGATTTCAGCGTGAGCGGATTACAACTCCTTAAATAAGCCAACTGTTACGTAGTACTACTAGGCAGGTACTTATCTTGGAGTAGGAGCCATTGACTGTGAGCCCTACCCCTAAGTTTGATCGATTTTAGTATGAAAGGTTTATTGTAATACTAGCTGTCGCCCGCGGCTTCGCCCGCGTGAGTTTCGCTTAGATTAAAAATCTCTCTTGGAGCTTTTCATCAGATGTTCCAGATCTTCAATTTTTATACGTGAGCAGAAAATGCTCATCAGGTTGAACGACTTTTACTAAGGCGCCATTTCCATATATGTTATAGTGTAGCTGGTCTCTTGCAGTTCTTCATCAGATGTTCCAGATCTTCAATTTTTATACGTCATCAGAAAATGCTCATCAGGTTGAACGACTTTTGTTAAGGCACCATTTCCATATTTCTTATAGTTTAGCTGTTCTGTTAAGGTTCTTCATCAGGTGTTCCAGTTTTTTAAATAAATTATAGCCTAAATGTTGCCCAGGCTTAATAGCTATACAACAAAAAAGTTTCATTCAAATCGGTTCAGTACTTTCGGAGATTAGCGTGATCATACATACAGACAGACATACAAGAAATTCCAAAAAAATTTTTTTGGTCCCTCTATCCATTTCAGTCAAAAATACTAAATGTACAGACAAAATATTTTTACTGTTTTATTATATGTATTGATAGGAACTGTTAGACCATGCTTTTTGCCAAATTTCATAATTTTAGGTCAACAGGAAGTACCCTATAGGTTTTGATTGCTATCTAAAATCGCCAAATATGTGAAAATTCGCCACATTTACGGTAATATCTCTTGATCGCGTTGACGTATAATGTTGATTAGTTTTTTACTGAAAGAGACCGTAGATCCGAGTATTTGATATTATTTTCAACTTGATACCTTCAGGCGTTCCTGAGAAAAAAAAGTTTGACAGACAGACGGACAGACGGAAAACAAAGTGATCTTATAAGGGTTCTGTTTTTACCTTTTCAGGTATGGAACCCTAAAAATATGAACATGATATACAGTGACCAATGGCATTAACCAATGGTTTAAACAACAATTGAATAAAATGAAAGTATATAATTAAAATAAGTTGTTTTTCCATTTTATTGTCACTTCCATCTACTCCGAAATCAATTAAGCATCAATAGAAAGTAATTTCACAAACGAATATCACAGTTCCAAGTCTTCCCCGCTGTAACTGAAAGTCAACATGATTGTGTTCTGTTCGCGAACCGAACAATGGAACTACCACGACCACTGACCACGACTGTTCCGTTTCAGTTATTTTGTAGGATTTAATTTACTAAAGATTTTTTTTTTGCGGCGGGGCGGCGGCGCGGTAACGTTATTTGAACCATAGAGTTAGGTACATGTTGGCTTTTTTGAACCATAGTTAGGTTATCTGATTTGAACGATGTCATTTGACCGCGGGGAACGGTCTGATTTTTTTTTGCATTTAGAAAGATTTTATCTAACAATTTGAAGAGCAAGAAAGTAAAAACGTCCAATTTTAAAATAGTACCTACCATAGAGCTACACGGACTCCTTGCGCGCGGAAGTCCTTGTTGCTCGAAGGTACCTACAGTTAACTATGATAATTTGATTTCATTAACCTCTATGCTGCGGTAAAAGGAGCAAATTTGCAATGAATATGGGTTGTTTGATAAAAATGTTGTTTGTCTAGTACAAACAACATCTTTATCAAACAACCCAATTTATAGGTACCCAGTGGTGGTCTTTGGGAATTCGATAATTGCGATAACGTTAATCTTTGATTTAAAATTTTATCATAACATAATTATAGATTAGGATAAGTGTTGTGTTTTGGTTTATTAACGTTCACAAAGTCTATAAGGTCTATAAGGTCCAAAGCGTTGAATTTATTTATATTATTGACTAGCTATCGCCCGCGGCTTCGCCCGCGTGAGTTTCGCTTAGATGAAAAATCTCTCTTGGAGCTTTTCATCAGATGTTCCAGATCTTAAATTTTTATACGTCAGCAGAAAATGCTCATTAGGTTGAACGACTTTTGTTAAGGCACCATTTCCATATTTCTTATAGTTTAGCTGTTCTGTTAAGGTTCTTCATCAGTTGTTCCAGTTTTCAAAATAAATTATAGCCTAAATGTTGCCCAGGCTTAATAGCTATACAACAAAAAAAGTTTCATTCAAATCGGTTGAGTAGGTACTAATCATAATCATACATACAGACAGACAGACAAAAAATCAAAAAATTTTTTTTTGCTTTCTATGATTCTTTTTAAGTGTCCCTCTATCCATTTCAGTCAAAAATACAAAATGTACAGACAAAATATTTTTACTGTTTTATTATATGTACTAGCGGCCCGCCCCGGCTTCGCTCGGGTGGACATTATATTTGTTTTTAGAGTTCCGTAACTCAAAAGGCAAAAACGGAACCCATATAAGATCACTTTGTTGTCCGTCTGTCGGTCAAACTTTTTTTTCTCAGGAACGCTTAAAGGCCGATTTAAATCTTTGCGTAAAGGTATCAAATTGATATCGAATACCTACCTACTCGGATCCATGGTCTCTTTCAGCAAAAAAATAATCAAAATTATACGTCAACGCGATCAGGAGTTATTAGGTACCGTAAATGTTGCGATTTTTTGCATATTTTGCGATTTCAGACAGCGATCCAAACCTATGGGGTACTTCCCGTTGACCTAAAATTATGAAATTTCTTAAAAAGAAAGGTCTAACAGTACTTATACAGGAATAAAACGGAAAGTTGTAAATATGTTGTTGGAAGTTAAAAAAAAAGTGTTACAAACTTATTTTTGCGCTTGATGCAGTATGAATCCTAGGGAACGAACTGCAAAGTTAAGTTTGTTTTTGAAACTTGATTTGCGTGTACGGAACCCTCGGTGCGCGAGTTTGAATCGCACTTGGCAGGTTTTTAGGGTTCCGTACATCAAAAGTAAAAAACGGAACCCTTATAAGATCATTTTGTTGTCCGTCTGTCCGTCTTTTTTTTTTCTCAGAAACGCTTAAAGGTTGAAATTAATACTGAATACGGTATCCACGGTCTCTTTCAGCAAAAAAATTATCAAAATTATACGTCAACGCGATCGCCGCGAAGGTATCTATTTTTATTTAGTTCGTGCACTTCCTTGCTGATATCGAGAATATCATGTTAAAAAATTGCTACTTTCAAAACAAAAAGGGATAATTTGTATAGCAACATGATTTCCGACTCTCTGAATACGTCCACCTAAACCGCTCCGCTAACCGCTACGTGGCGTGCTTTACTTTTCGCCCCGCCTGCCGCTTAGACTTCCGCGCCGCGCCGCGCCCCGCTTAGACCGACGCGCAAAGTCGTAAACCGGCCGTTAGAGCTATAATGTGAGATGCTATGTGTGTACGGAACCCTCGGTGCGCGAGCTTGACTCGCAATTGGCCGGTTTTTAGGGTTCCGTGCTTCAAAAGGCAAAAATGGAACCCATATAAGATCACTTTGTTGTCCGACTGTCCGTCTGTCTGTCAAACTTTTTTTCTCAGGAACGCTTAAAGGTATTAAGTTGAAATTAATACCGAATACTCGGATCCACGGTCTCTTTCAGCAAAAAAAATAACCAAAATTATAGCGTCTTAATTATATATAGCGTCTTTGCGATTGCAAGGTGGTTACGCGGCGCATTGGATAACTCGTAGTATTTCGTAAACTATTGATCAAAATTACATGCAGTAAAAAGCAAATATTAAATATATTAAGTACTTGTGATGATAGACTTGTTTAATTTGATAAGGATTAATAAACTGTGGTTATTATCACCAGTTAAAAAACACCTAAGGATTTAAATTATTTTTAAAACATAAAAGTGGTTATTGTGGCTGAAATATAAAAGATAGATATATGCTATCGCGGACTTTTTTGTAGACCTATTATAGATACACAATTCTTCCATACATGGTTTTAATACATCTCTTAGGGATTGGACGGCGTTTTCGATGAAAGCTGCCGGGCGGCTAAATTTTTTCCGACTTCCTTAACAATTATCGTCATATTTCAACAAATATACAAAAAAACCTATACAAATTATACACTAAAACCTTCCTCATGAATCACCCTATCTATTAGTGAAAACCGCATCAAAATCCGTTGCGTAGTTTCAAAGATTTAAGCATACAAAGGGACATAGGGACAGAGAAAGCGACTTTGTTTTATACTATGTAGTGAAGTGATGTAAGATTTGGTATGATAGGCTGGTATGAAAGTGTTGTCTATTAACCTTCAAAATTTTCACTTAGTGTAAAAATTTTCAGGGGTTTTGGGGGAAATGTAGTGTATTCATGTTTATTTTACTTTTATTCTTGTCTATTTTACTATTATGATTACTTATTTAGCTCAAAATGTTTTTTTTTACACTTTCTATTGTAAAATTTCTACGTTGCTAAGGAATATTTCTTTAAACTTACCGTTATATCTTCATTTTTGGTTGTTTTATAGTATATATGTTTTTCCAACATATTTAATGTACTTTTCTACACTTTTCGATGATCACTTCTTTAAATTTTATTAAAATTATTTATGTCTTTCCTTATTATAAACAATTTTGATTGTCAAGGATTGTGACAAGTCAGATTTTATTTTTCTAAAATTCTATAAATTTCTATGCGAACCTCTTCACAAATGTTCTAATTTCTGTATTTTATTTGAAAATTATGAAGCAATACGAAATTCTAAATCGAGGCCTATATAAAGACACTGAATGTCAGTCCGGGTCAGTCTTGATCTTCTGAGAAACAGAACGGTACGAACTATAAAGGTCTTGTCTCGGGGCCTGCTGACCCCGGGACCCTGCAAGCCTTCGCGTCGTTAATCAATATCTAACACGAAGAAGTTGCTGTGATCTGTGGATTGAAGTCTGGAATAAAGGCACACACTATCGCCTGCCACCCCTGCTGTGCTGCTGTGACCTGTGGCCGAAGCCTGGATTAAAGGTACTCACTTTCGCCTGCCATCCCTACTGTACCGCCAGTACATCTTCAACCCTATTGTGCCGCCGGACAAACTTTACCCCCTGTCGGGATTTCCCCGACTATCCTGTCCGTGCCGTATCCGTAATGTTATTTGGAACTCTATCCGTGTCTGTGCCGTATCCGTGATTTCTTTGGAACTCTGTCCGTGCCCGTGCGGTGTATTTTATATTTTAAATTGTATTTTTTATTAATTTAAATTAAATATTAATTTCTCTTAAAATCTGTTATTATTGTTACATAACAGTCTTTATAGAATTTAGTACCAGTTAATATCTCGTTTACTTATCTTTTTCATCGACTTCGAAAAAGGCCCAGAATTCAATTGTAAGTAGCATGACAATACATTTTTGTCTCTTGCATCTAAACCTGCTTATTATTCATGGTTTTGAGAGTAAGAAGTATTGGAGTTGGTGACTTTTAGGATATTTTTTTTTAAACATTGACAAGTATGCCATTTTCATGTTTAAATCAGAAACTCATCAAACCATTCCCAGAATTAATATTAAGAGAAAATCAGTTTGCATGATAATCCTACTAATAAAATTATAAATTTAGTTTATTTTGTGAATTTGTGAGGATATTTGCTATTCAATCACGCAAAATGTACTGAAAGAATTTCCATGAAATTTGGTATAGGTACAGGTAGAAAAATACCAGGAATATCACACTCGCCTTTCGACTCTACTAATTTGAAGTACACCCTGGTATTTTCATCTTCGTACCGTTCTTCAACCTACAACACGAGTAACTAGAAATAGGAGTAAAATGTAACCATAGAAGTGGCATGTGTTATTTGTTATATTTATGACTTAAGCCGCCTAAAGCCATAGATCACATTCAGTCGAATCGAATGTTCGTTCGAATATTAATTTTAAATGACGTATACATTTGTCTTTTAATGAGCCTCACAGCAACATTTTCATGTAAAATAAAATTCAGGGATCCAGTAAGACATATGTTGTAAAGTGACGTTTTTGGAGAAAATGCAGCAGTGGAGTTTGTTGCGCCGCCTCTTCTCTACTTGCGCTTTGGAGGCCGTGTTAACCTTTGCTTTAAGTAATTTTATGACGTCAAAAACGACCAAAAAACAAGAATATGACGATTCAAACGTGATATTTTTAGCCAATTCAAATAAAATCATTTTCATTCATTCAGGAGATGTCATTTCTAGTTGTATATGATTTCTATTTCTGTGACCTGCATAGATTGCACGTTGCAACAGCATTTCAAATTAACGGTCCCAACAATTTTCTTACCTACCTACTTCATTATAGATAACTATAGTGTATCTCCGTTACTTCATGGTTCAACTTGATATACCAATACTGCTTAATGAGTTCCTTTCGCTGTTTCTTCTCAGCCGTGGTCGTTTCGAAGTGCTAGTAGTTTGTAGCAATAGAATTATAATATTACTAGCAGCGCCCCGAAGATTCGTTCCGTTCGAAATATCGGGAATCTGAATAGTCTATAGTCTCCTTTTTGACTATTGCAATTATTAAATGCAAATCAGATTAATTAATTAATTTACACCCACATGAACTCTCTGCTCAACCCTAAGGTTTGACTGTCAGACAATGCTTTTAGCATTAAGTCCTCCTTTTGTACTTTACTTTTGTATGTGTGTACAATAAAGTTTAAATAAATATGTCGGAGCGTTTACATTAATTAAATTAACTGTGGTTTATTTTGTTAATTAATCAATGGTTTAAAACAGTTTTCAAGACGGTACTCGTAGGAAATGTCTCAAAGTGACAATGTCACTTGTGTCACCCCCTCTTTGTAATAAATCCAACGTGCGATCGTTATGACATTATAGCCAGGCAGTCTGATTTGTGGCGCGGTGCGGTGCGGACGTGTCGTCCGGTTGTGTTGAATTCTCTGTAGCTATGTAGTCAGTGTCAGAATAGTGTTATTGTCACAAGACATAAGTAACACTACTTAGTGCGTTAACGATGTGACTATGTGTGATGGTGTTATCAGCGCGATATTGGAGACCTTAGTTAGCACGAAAGACCATTCAGTAGAACTCAGTGGTTAAAATGGATTGATCCGTGCGTTGTGGGGCACGGTTCCTTGCCGTGGGTAGGCTAGGGTTGGACCCTAGCCGTGACACGTGGACCAAATGAAAGGTTAGTGCTAGATGATTTCTTAACCCGTTAATATCCAATGAATCCCTGAATGCTTTGGGCTGTAACTTGAGATAGGAGTTGTTTACCCTGTCTATTAAGAGCTGTGTATGTTATTTTAGAAATACCCTCGTCCTGATAGATAATATTTGAACGAGTTTAATACCCACATGTTTTCACGTGAACCCGTTGTTGAAGTACCTGTACTGTGTTTACCGCTCTGGTCATCCATTTCTGAGCTCGCCCCCCCCCCCCCTGAACCCCTGATGATCTGATGATTCTGATGTTGTGATGTGTTCCATTCCGACAAATAAAAAAATAAGTTATGGATATGAATTCTGACTGAACATAATTTAATAGCATGTACCTAACGTCCTTTTAAAGTATGATTTTACGTACGTAATAATAATAAACGTAATGGGGCTATCATAATTATTATATATGTATGGGGCTATAATTCAAGTTGGAGCGAAAAACACATTGTTTGTATGTATGTATGTTTGTTCCGCGATAACTCTCGAACCGTTGTTCCGATTTTGATGAAAGTTGGAATATATGTAGGGATGGTTAATAGAATTTTCAAGTTCGTTGGGCATCAAAATCGGTCCAGCCGTTTTTGAGATATTTAATTTTTTGTGAAAATAAATATTGTATTTAAATAGTCGCGAGGTCTATGTTCGCAGCGAACGACTAGTATTAGTATACTAGCTTTTGCCCGCGGCTTCGCCCGCTCGAATTTCCCACGGGAAAAATATTTTTTCCCGGGATGAAAGGTACTGTCCTTCTCAGTACTTCTAACTATGTGTATGCGAAGTTGCAGATTAATGCACTTTCAATTATACTATTTTCAACAAACTTGCTCTTAAGTGGGTCTTATTACATCGAATTTAGGCCCATAATGATTTTTATACAGTCAAGCGCTGCGCGCTGGCTGTTTGGCTATATAACCATCCGCAGCGTGCGCCGCGCGCCCCCTGCGTACGGCGCGCGGCGCGCGAATCAAAAACAAGACATATTTATTAGGTTGTGTTTGTTAGGTACATTTTTCGTTTTCGCCGTGTTAGCATATTAAATATGCTAATATTAAATATTTGTTCAAATGTCGACTAGTATGGAAGAATATGTAAATTTAACTCCACCTGAAATCATTAACGAAGCGCGTAATGCAAGTAATAGTTTATTGCCTCCAAAATCAAACGTAAGCATGTGGCGGCATAGAATGTTTTTTAAAGTGGAGGAAAGACAAAAGGGCGCAATCGTTTTTCGATAATTAGATGTTAGGACCACATGATTTTTTTTTTACTCGCAAGTGTGTTGAAAAACGTTGTATGATACACGTGTGCAATTGGTCATTACGCACACTCGGCTTTATTAGCGCGCTCGCCTTCGGCTTGCACCAACTTTGCACACTTGTTTCATAATGTACTATTATCATTTGTATAATTTTTCATACCTATATATTTTTTTATTGTTTAAGACCTGTAATGTATACTTGTATTCATGCAAATATTTTGTTTGATTGATTGATTAAAGATTAGTTCAGTAGATAAAGCGTGAAGAAGTAACAACAAATAAATAAACAAACTCACTTTCGCATTATAATATTAGGATTAAAATACTAAAACTATTGTTTTTCATAACATTACAAGGTTCCGGTCGTTAGGCTCTCAATCCGCA
>CM031580.1:17641117-17672117 GCA_018467065.1 Ephestia elutella | reverse complement strand
CAAGAGACCAGCTACACTATAACATATATGGAAATGGTGCCTTAACAAAAGTCGTTCAACCTGATGAGCATTTTCTGCTGACGTATAAAAATTGAAGATCTGGAACATTTGATGAAAAGCTCCAAGAGAGATTTTTCATCTAAGCGAAACTCACGCGGGCGAAGCCACGGGCGACAGCTAGTGTACAATAAACGTTCATCCCATCACATTAAATATATATAAATGCGAGAGTTGGATGTATTACTCTATAACAAAATCGGACAAAATTCAATGAAATTTGGTACACTGGTAGAAAAATATCTGGAATAGCAGATAGGCTACTTTTTTTATTAACGCCAGTATCGCAGATTAACCATAGGCACAGAATTTAATATAAGTACCTAAGTACTACGTACAGTACGGAAGCTCCCTACCTCTCCCGCAATATGGCGTACCCCTGCGAACCCCGCACTTCTCCCCCGTTGTTTTGCGGATTGGGGCACTATGACTATGAAAACGCACACATTGACGTGTTCACGAATGTACAGTTTCATTTGTAGTAGTAGGTATTATATTACGCCAGGGTTGCCAAATGTACGAGGTTCCTCGTACAAATACGAGATTTATGGTCTTCCGTACGAGGTACGAGGACGCTATCAACCTCGTACAATTATGTACGAGATTTTGATAATATTATGGTCCTGCGATTTTTTAATGGATTATGTATCTAGCTCCAAATTAGCTATCATTACTTTACATAAATTAGTAAAAACTAGTGTCATCTATAAAAACTTGTAGAAACTTCTTTACACCATAAATTTCACTGCCGGGAATTTCCCGGAATTCCCGGTTGACGGAATAGCTACCATAGACAATCTTCGCGTAAATATAAAACAGTTCATAAGTACTTTTCATTTGTTGTTTTTATTGAGTACGTTGTGTAGCTAATCGTAATAATATAGACGGATTTAGTGTTTTTGTGATTTTACTTGAGTATAATAATATAATAATTATAGCTTTTTTACAATTTTATTTAATTTATATTCATAAATAAATTTAAGTCCCTTATTTATATATTTCAATTCGCGCTACACAGATAAATAGTGCCATTTTCAACATCATAGCTTATTAAATTTTAATGTACGAGGTTTGAAAGTCAATATACGAGATTTTCAGCTGCGGATGTACGAGGATCTCTTTTTTTTTTTTGTTAGCAACCCTGTATTACGCCCAGTTTCTATGAAGTGCTCTCCCTGTGCCATGGGCACAGGTTAATAATCTATAGGTAAGATGTTAAGTCGTCGCTGTAGGCCAGTAGTCCAGTGTCTATTAAATCTTTGATTAAATTTACCTAAACCTCTCAACACAAGTATTCCGACTAAATATTTAAAGTCATCAACTAGAAACCTATCTGTGTATTTATCTCTTGAGATGTATAAGAGGGATTGTTACTAAGTCGATATAATTCAAAACTACCTACGCTGCTTGATTTTAATTTGTGTTAAGATACCGAACCTTGTAATATTCGCAATTTCTACGAGTACTTGAAGGGTTAGACCGGGGTTACACTGAAAGGGTAATACTTCACAGAAATCTAATATAATACAATTAGAAATGATATCTGTGGGTCTTAAAAGGCCACTCCAAATTCAAGATCATATTGTGTTTATGAAATGACAATGTTTTTGGCTCTCACATAAACTTATTATAGGTATAGGTACCTAGCAGGCGGTATCGTTAACTTAAAGTATGGAAGTCCGTCTTGCTCGAAGGCGGTATTACATGGGAATTACATAAAACCATAGAGTTTTTTCTTTCATCTTTGCATAAAACCACAGAAATATATTTTTTAATATGAGTATTTAAGTCTGTGTATAAAATCAATAGAGCAGTATGGACAACATGAACTGGCGCAGCATGGATACTCTATGATCAAACCAGAGAGAAAATCTCATCCATGATAATAATTCCAAGGTCTATATCACATATTCGACAAGCGTGAAAATCCCCTGCCATTTGTCATATTATTTCACGCGCTCACCGAATACAAATGAATTGGAGCTTGCCTTGTATTGGTACTGTCATGTACTTGGTACTTATATGTATCACTTATGTAAAATTTGTAACAAGACAAATGAAGTTTGAAACTTACTAAAGTAGTTGTGTAAGTTTTGTACCCACCTACATATTTTATGCTCGACGATGAATGTCATGCCAGTGTACGTTTAAACCTAATAACTTGGTTTTTGTACACTGATAGCAGTGTGTTTTAATTACATATAAAAAAAGTACTACTTTTTGTTTGCACTAGCTTTTGTTCTCGACTCTGCCCTCGGGAATTTCGTTTTTTTTAAATGAAGTCAAATTATCAAAATTCCTTTCTTAGTGCTCACTTACGCTATGTAAAGAAACTCTCTGCCAAATTTCAAGTTACCGCCATCTAGCGGCAGTGTTCGTATACACAATAGTAAACTAAATAGTCAGCTGTGCAGATTTCATTTTCGTTTTAAGGTTACTTTTTGTATAGGTACTTCTATGTATATTACTAAGGTTTAATAAAGTATTATGTATTGTATTTATTTGTTGCTCCGAATTTCAATCATAAAATTAAATAAAAGACAAATAAATAAAAGAGTCCCGAATGGAATGTTTTAAGTCCCAGAAAGAACGATTTAATGAGTTTTTGAATTCACAAAAGTTTCAATAGACTATTGTTTATTTTAATCCTATTTATTTCGTGTCTTTATTTTGGGACTGTATAGTACAATAAAATTTATATTAAACTGATCCCTAATTGGGTAAAATGGATGAAAATCTAAATTCAAGCCAGCTAAAGCCGATGGTAAAAGTTTCAGATTCATTTTTCAGATTTCAGATGTATCATTGGGGAGTCGCTTCAAGGTAAGCCAGTGTTGCCACGCTGCTGGTCTAAGTTGGCTGTCACTCAGATGTAAAGCCCATGGAAGTAATAAGTAGTTGTACAAAGTACTTATTACTTCCATGGTAAAGCCCTCGGGCTATAAGTAAACTGGTAATAACAATACAAAGTCCGATTTATTTTTGTCAGACATAGGTAAATACAAGTTGTTACAATACAAGTTACGTCGAAAGCACGAACAATTGGCATATCAAATGGCATCTACAGTGAAATAGCACATTTTTTCAAGGGTAACACTGATATCTCGTTAGTATTTTTAACCCTAGCCAGTGAAAAGTCAATTTGTTCCAGCGATGGTGATAAAGGTGTCCTTGAGTGTGGCGAGCGCTCGGCGTCAGATTTCTAGTAATTGGCTCTAGAAAAATACATTTTTGTCCACCCAACCACGTGTTGCTACACGTAAAACTTTTAAAGGAACAAAGAGAACTTTTGTCCCAGTGGAGAAGAACCAGAAGCAGCTAGTCCTAATCCTAACTAATATTATAAATGCGAAAGTGAGTTTGTTACCTTCCTCTTCACGCTTTATCTACTGAACCAATCTTCCTGAAATTTCGCATACTTCAGAAGTACTGAGAAGGATATACGGTACCTTTCATCCCGGAAAATTCACTATTCCCGTGGGAAATTCACGCGGGCGAAACCGTGGTCTAAAACTAGTTCGGGACCAACCAGCAGGAAGCGAGGCCGAAGGCAGAGCTTCCTGCGGTTGGGGCTATATATATTAAGCTACAATACCACTGACTGACTGACATAATTAGTTTGTTCTACGGAACTCGGATCTGGGAAAAAGTAATGATAAAGAAGTGTGGCAGGCACCGGGAAAAATACGAAAATACGGACTAATGGTTTCCGCGGGAAGTACCCCTGTACTGCCCGCGGAAACCATAGTATAGTAGATAGGTGGGGGGTGCTCGACCAAATGTCAGAGGACCCTGGGCGACGACCACAGCCGGCGATAGTCTATGGTTTTTTTTACTTTTTTTTCATGCAAAATTTTATTTTCCCATACAAACTTGACTGGGAGTTTTGGGGGGAATGGACTTCATAGACAATATTGTTTGGAGTGACCGTGGGACCTCCCAACTGACAGGTTTTTTTTTTAAATCTTTTTTATGCCTTTTGTATGGCGAGGCCGCAGGCCGAAGCTTGCGCCCGCGAGGCCGCAGGCCGAGCTGCGTCCAGGCGAGGCCGAAGGCCGAGGCTCTGCGGCAAGCGAGGCCGAAGCCCGAGCTGCGTATATGAACCGAGAGGCGAGGCGAGGCCGGAGGCCGAGCCCCTCCCCCAGCCGGGGCAAGCGAGGCCGAAGGCCGAGCTTCCGCCGCCAGCGAGGCCGTAGGCCGAGCTGCTTTTTAATAGCAAAGAGCAAAAGCCAGAGCAGCATTTCGGCTCTTCACCTAATCCCAACCGACCAGTTTTTTATGTAGATGACTTTATGCAAAGGGGTTGTTGCACAAATGTATGGGGAGCCGGCTATATTATGAGCACCTATCTGAACTTTTCATTTTTGGGTCAGTATCAATGCCTTATAAGTAAATCCGGTAAATTCGTAGCCTTTCTATGGTACATTTAGTCAACAAAATCGTAAAGAAGGTTAGGCGAGTTCCGCCAAAATGGCCGACACCCATTATGATTTGAAGTTGACGCGCTTCATTTAACAGTTCCGATTTCCGGTACGTTCAAAAATGTACTTTTAGTACATACGTGCCCGCGGGAAAGAATTGTTTATTTTATTTATTATTCATCTATTTATGTAAAATACACATATGTTTTTGTGATATTGCATGTAACATGTATTTGGAACATTTACTTTAATTAATTTTCTAAAATATAATGAAAATATCGAGCATTGTATGTGATTTGTATCATAATTTCTGAACATACGTACGGGCGCCATGTCAGTGTCGCCATTATACGATATTAACCCCTCAGATCCCGCGGCCAGTCTTATGTCAAAATCCGCTGACTTCGCATAACGGCGCGAAAAATGACGTCATCATTTTCGATGTTCACAAAATTAATTATTGTTCTGCAACCAAACCATATTTTATCATTCTGTAAAAGGCAATTTATTGTTAGATATATTTTCCTTCCCTCATGGATCAAAACAAATGTTATTATTGAAATAATACACTCGTAATAAAAGGTCAAACTTTGAAAACTGTGCTATTGAGTAGGTAGCAAAAAATAAACCATTCATCATTTCAAAGAACAAAGTCAAGTGTATACAGTAGCTAAATGAGTAATCATTTCAAAGAAAGACCCAAACATGTTATAAAAACAGCACTTGAAATACGACCCCGCTAACGTAAACAAACGATGCAAAAAGTGCCCTCATGTCAAACCGTAGTCCACACGAATAAAGCTCAAGATGGCGCCGAAAATCCGCCATTTTTACACAATTTTTTGTTGTGACTACGATACAAAAATTAGAAGTAATTATATCAATTACATTATAAAAGCCGATTGTAATGCAATTTTAGTTATTTCTATTAGTAGTTTTGCTGTATTCACCAACAAATATCGCGCTAAATTTCTCAGAAATGTCGCCTAAATACGTAGTCAGTTTTGACCTCAAAATATCTGATAAACAGTATATTTCTTACAAACTATTATCTAAAATGATTTAGTATAATCAAATAAAGCTATTGAAATAGTTAAAAGTACATAAATACCTTCAAAATCACTGCAATCCATTTTTTATATAGATGACTTTATGCAAAGGGGTTGTTGCACAAATGTATGGGGAGCCGGCTATATTATGAGCATCTATCTGAACTTTTCATTTTTTGGGTCAGTATCAATGCCTTATAAGTAAATCCGGTAAATTCGTAGCCTTTCTATGGTACATTTAGTCAACAAAATCGTAAAGAAGGTTAGGCGAGTTCCGCCAAAATGGCCGACACCCATTATGATTTGAAGTTGACGCGCTTCATTTAACAGTTCCGATTTCCGGTACGTTCAAAAATGTACTTTTAGTACATACGTGCCCGCGGGAAAGAATTGTTTATTTTATTTATTATTCATCTATTTATGTAAAATACACATATGTTTTTGTTATATTGCATGTAACATGTATTTGGAACATTTACTTTAATTAATTTTCTAAAATATAATGAAAATATCGAGCATTGTATGTGATTTGTATCATAATTTCTGAACATACATACGGGCGCCATGCCAGTGTCGCCATTATACGATATTAAGCGATATTAAATGTATTTTTGTACCATAACAAGATCATGAAAAAACAAATATATGATGGTCTTAATTGGTTTTTGATATTATTTCTGATTTTTTGGGGAAATGCTCATGATATAGCCTGCTATGCAACATGCCCTTTTCCCTAACTTTTTTCATACAACTCTCAACTGCTTTTTTTAAATTTCCCTGGACAGCACACGAGGTGCTTGCACCTCGCGCAGCCACCAAAAAATAGTTTTAATATAAATCGGCACTGTGCGTCTTCGAGCAACAAGGACTTCCGCGCGGTCCGTGTATAAATTACATTGCCTAACGCTGCACACTTCGTTAGTGAGCGTATATCCCCACCGAAAGTGGCAGACTGCGCTGGCATCGCATCGTCTCCTGTTGGTTAAATGCTCAAAGGATATCTCGTTAGTATTTTTAACCGTAGCCGCTGAAAACTCAATTTATTTCAGCGACGGTGACAGAGCTGCCCTTGTGTTGTGTGGCGAGCGCTCGGCATCAGATTTCTAGTAATTGGCACTAAAAGTTTATTTTTGTCACGTGCAAACTAGTTTTATATTCTAGGTCAGAAGGCACATTTTCCATTTTCTAGCATAAACTTAGTTCTTAATTAGTTTAGGTTAGTTTATAATTGGTTATGTACTCCTGGATTAAGTATGAGGATTTCGATTTCAAAATGTACTAACTTAATAGAGAAATTACACTTCAGACTACACTACACGTTCATTTAGTATAATTTAGGTAACTTAAATAAAAGCAAATTAAATAAAAGGAATAATTTTAAAGATACTACTACAAACAAACAATTTTGCCTGTTTTCCCGAGCACATACAACCTGTCTCTCTTTAAAACCAGAGGAATAGGCAAGCAAGATTACGGTCAAGAGCAAACCCATCTTGTTAAAAATAAAAAACCGGCCAAGTGCGAGTTGAACTCGCGTGGAGAGGGTTCCGTACAATGCCAATTCTTACAGGTTTTCCTGTAATCTACAAGCCAACCTTCGGAGTTTCGGAGATCAGGGGCGGAATGGTCAATTTTATTCTTTCAAGAATAAAATCAAAACTATTTATTTTACAATCATAATAAAAATGTATTTGAAATCCTCATAATGAGCCTTTTCATTTGATATATATAACACAATAAGGTTTGAAAAACTTTTTTGAATTCCTAACTTGCCCCCGAAAATGACCTATATTTAAAAAAAATATTTATTTACTTTGCACATCTGTGTTTGGGTCACAGGATTATGCCATCCTACCAAATTTTATCTGAATTGGTCCAGTAGATTCGAAGAAAATTGGCTGTGACAGACGGACACGCACAGACAAACGCACTTGATTACATTCTTTTGATATTGTGAAAAAATAACCTTACCTTTCTTTTTTTTAAATTTAATTACATTGACATTTAATTGTTAAACATGTACGTGTATTGTGATCTTCAAGTGACTGAAAGTATTTATTTTTCTAAAATGTTCAAACTTGTGAACGGGTGTTGCCAGGGGATCCTGCTTCGATCCTGATTCGAATTTTATTTTTATTTTTTATTCTTAACCAATTCATTGTGGTTACTTGATCACAAACATAACATGTTTTATTATATTATTATTTTTTTACTTATATTTTATTTTATTTTTGACTGTACACAATCTAGTGTATGTATAAAGTTAATGAATAGCCCCTCTGGCATGCTAGGCGACCAAGACTGTTTCATGAGTTTCTTTCGGCATTTCTTCTCAGCAGTGGTCGTTCCGAAATGCTAGTAGTTTGTAGCTTTGAGACATAAAATATTATGATTAAATAATTAGTTATCGACGTGAAAATAGAGCCTTCTTTGAAGGCCAAGTTTCAATAAAAAATTTTGACTTTGACTTTGACTTTGACAAACAGCACGAGCGATTCATTTTTTCATGTTTGTACGGAACCCAAAATTTATTACATTTTAACATTATTAACAAGTTAATACTGTGTTAGCTATAATTTTTAATTGTATTGTGGATGAGAACAAATATACGATTTATTATTATTACATTATTGGCTGCAAATCATCGATTATTGACTTATTGCTAAGTTTCACAAGAAGAACTGATTCTATCGCAACTTCATTACTACCCTTAATTTCGAACCATGTCGATCAATATCCATCTAAGCTAAATTCTTCGGAAACTTCCATAGCAAGTCAATATAGGCTGTAAAAGCTTTGCAATTCAAACTAATAGGTTTGTTGTCCTTCGCCTCTAATAATATGTCCCAATCGGATGTCTGTGTGTACACAATGACTGCTGCGGCTAGTCTAGGTCATTACCTAGACTTGGGTAAACGTGTTACTAGATTTATTTGCAAAATAGACCCGTCTAAAGAGATATATTTAGCCATTAAAAGTGTAATTGTAAAAATTATATATTATCCAACTGATATAATTCTATTAGGTTTTATGTCCCACTTTGCTTTTACTCGCGGCTTCGCCCGCGTGAATATCCCACGGGAACAGTGCTTTTTCCCAGGATAAAAGGTACCCTATGTTCTATTCAGTACTTCTAACTATGGAAGATTAGTTCAGTAGATAGAACGGTAACAAACAAACAAACAAATAAATAAACAAACTCACTTTCAAATGCGAAAGTGAGTTTGTCGATAATATTAGGATAGTTAGAATTCATATTTTACGTAAAGTTAAGATTTTTTCGTTATTTTATTATTATTGCAATATTGGCAATGTTGGAATTTGATTAATAATGTAACAAATTTGACATAATTCAAAAGTAATGAAGTAAACTTTAGAAAAAGATCTGAGTTTTGCATAATTTTTATAAAAATGTACACTTTTGAAAAATATATTGTTCGAGCGAGACAGTTGCAAATCGGGAAATCTACAATAAAAGCTTAAGCCAAAAATATTTTTAAAATAAATAATAATTGTTCAACAAACACTTTAAATATATTTTTTTTATTTAATTAAGGACCCATTTGTACTCTCTTATAATACTGCACCGTTTGGTGTCTATTCAAATCATAGATTTATTGTAATACTAACTATATATCTATGATTCAAATAGTATTGTTAGTAAGTCCTTTGCAAGAAGATCTTTGTTGCGACATTTCATGTTTTGTCGATCTGAGCGTCTTATGTAAATGGTTAAGGCCGAACCTTTAACCCTCGTCTTCTATTTATATATACTAATAATATACTGAAGTTTGATTGTTTGTTATTTTAAACGCGCCAATCGCTGGAACCATCAGAAAATATTTCTAATGGTTCTTAAAACATATTTATCACCCTTCTCTCTGGTGAAGACCGGCCTAATTTTCGACTTACCTTATAATCTGAAAGGTATTTTAGGTGTAATTTTATTGTTTTATGGTATGTTATGTTATGTTAAGAGTCTTTCAGAAATTTGTTAAAAAACTGGAACCGGACTAGCTAAATGGAAATAAAATAAAATTGTCTGGACTCGGTAGGTACTCAGAATTTATTGATTATTTAGATATCATTACAATATTGCACAGTTATACTCTTAAACATGACCCCTCTAGGAGGACACGGATGGTACAATATTTAAAATATGTAAACTCTTAGATAACCTTATTTATTATGAGCAAAGCTCTTGTGTGTAAGGATGACCGAGTCAGAGAGAACATAATAATTTCCAAATATAAAGGGTCGTGAGAGTATATTCGGTTCGCGTGGTTTATTAAAGCTCCTCAAAATGGTTAACTACCAATTTTGTGTAGTAACAAATACAAGGGAAAGCAAAGGTTGATTCCCCCAGCTTCGACGTAGCAAGATAAGATGAATTTTGGTACCTCTTTTTGGATCTAACCAAAGATTCCGTAGATTAAACGTTTCCTGTTGCCGCAACCACGGTCTCCTGGTGCTCCTGCAGGTATATCTTGAACTCTCCACGCCGACAGGTTCTCCAACCGTTGTGATTGACCAAACTAATCACCCCTATACTATTTGGGCAAATATTTAAACCTCAAAAGATGTTTATTTAAAGGAGACTACTGTATAGTAAAAACTATTCAAGCAGTGATGAAATATCAAAACTTTAAACATTAAGAACTGAGTTAAGTATTTTTAAATCTTAACTTTTAAATTTTTACTTTTAAAATTCTTTCTTGTAAAATTCCCATCTGAAAAAGAAAAAGAGATGGATTTTATTCATTTATAAGATTGCAACCATGTGGCCAACACATGTCTTCAACTAGATAAAAAAAACAACTTACGAGTATCTCGTGTTGATCAAAACCATCTACGACACACTCCCCATCCATGAACCCAGCCTACTAGTGACGAACGGTTCCTGGAATAAGATATTTCATAAATTTCTGAACAAAGGCACGCACAAAGTCGGCCATGTGCGCGATGCATATATCATTTCAAAAATACTTACTAAATCTGCGCAACGCAAGCAATCCATCCAACCGTTCACATAAATACTCAGGTTGCATTATTCCATCAACATATTCCATCTGCAATTTGGCTGGCTGAAACGAATTGTACAGAATCAGCACAAGAAAAAAACAGACAATGGATTCCTTCACGGGATGTTCAAACATCAGAAAATAAAACCACACTAGCGTTTTATCCAAGCCTTACCTGTTAGTGCATTGTATATACCATTTTTATGAAGGTTTATCCTTCATCTTTACCCTGGCGACGAAACGAAACGATATAATGTGCCTCCCGGCTGAGGTCCCGACCATTTTGTCAACGCGTCCCTTTTATTTTTTAAACGTCAAATCTATGACATTTAACACCCAGTTGTTCTGCCAAACAATAAAATTTATAATTCGATGAGTTTTATTTAAAACCTTTTATTGAAATAAAGGATAACACATGACTAGGAATAGAATATTTACTTATTCCGGTTATTAAATAATAAAATCAAGAGAAATCTCAAAATATATTCTATATCATCAAAGGACAGCGACCTCTATAATGCTAGATGTCAAAACATCTTCAATTTTAATTTCCAACCTGCACAACAGATGGCACTAGTGGTTTCAAAAGATGACCTAATTCAAACAAAATAGTCTTTCTGTTTTCTTCTCAAAAGAACAAATAAAACGCAACGTTACAATATCCCTCCCCCAGAAAAAAGTTTCGACACAGGAGAAACCCGCTGCCCTCAGCGTACTTAGCTGGAAACAAAAAAAAATAATGAAAATAAAACAGAAAATAACCACCAGTTTTAAAACGTTAAATATTAAAATTTCACTATGTTAAATTTTAAAATCCTATCCACCACAAAACAAACTCTGAGTACTTACCTACTTACATTTCCTTTCCTACTGTGATACAGACCAAAATGAAAACCAACTGCCAGGACCGTTGTTATTCCATCTTTAATTTTCACCTGCTGTCCGAGCATATGTCTTTTCTTTCAATCCATCTTTCTATCATACATCCCTATCATAAACAGTAGCAGTTGCAGATTTTACTGCCTGTCACGTTCTAGCACACTTATTCCCAGGAGTCCAAACTGTCATTCCCAGTTGTACTCAATCCCCAGTAAGTAGCTATTTACTCTGAAATTCTACTCATGTAAGAAAGAAAAGTATATAGTCTAGGATATAGTGAATATTTTTCAAACCACATGATATCAACCCTAGCTATAAACCAGTTACTAGCCGCCATGGACCATCACAACAAACAAAAAAAATATTCTCAAGGTAAGTGGTCTAATGTGCCACATGATTTCTACCAAGAGATAACAATGAAATGAATAAAAAGATGCAACATGTGCTATCATTTTAAACGAAACAAAATTACTAACGTGACAGTAATTATTACTATATCACTAAAGTTATGTCTAAGGACAAGAAAAAAAAAATTGACAGCATTTAGCTATATCACAAAACTTAAGTAACAGCTCTTAGCTATATTACTAAATATAGTCTACAGACTAAAGAAAATTAAAAGAAAAGAAAAAAAACCTTAGTGACAGCTGGAAGCTATATCACCAAGCAAGTACAAAAAGAAAATTGTGTGTTCCTATCCCAACCGTTAGTAAAGCTATGTATGTACCTACTATCCATAGTACAAAAATATTTCCTAACGAGCATGCAACCAAGTTAAAACACGACCTCTACTAACTAGTTAAAAACACAATCTAGTAAACTAGAGTTAGTTAAGAATAAAACCTAGCAGTCTAAGCTAATTTAAATTAAAACTTAGCAAACTAAAGTTAGTTCAAAATAAAATCTAGCATACTAATGCTAGTTCAAAATAAAATCTAGCATACTAATGCTAGTTCAAAATTAACCTTGGCATCGTTGTTTGGTATATACCAAAGCAACACGTAAAAACGTCCTACGGCTAGAGAACCAGAGTCCACTGCTTAATAGTGAGGAGAAAAAATAAGGAAGAAACGGGTATAAGCGATGTGAGAAACAGGTAGTCATACCTTGATATCCTTGATATGCCAAGTACCGAGATATTTTCCGTCATATCCTTCTAATTCGTAGACCAATGGTGACAATACTTTCTTTACGATACATTTCTCGTACTTAGGTGCTAGTTTGGTAGCTTTAAATTTATCAGCGTCACTTTGTATGTACGTCTTCCGCCAAACTTCCTGTCCCTCAGACAACTTAACCTCACGGCGACGTAAATTATAATACCTGGTGTTCGTAGCGTGAGCTTTTAAAATGTTTGTACGTACTTTATTAAAGATCTCCTTCAGAACTCCAAACTCACCTGCATATTCATCCCTTGGCATGGCTATATCATAATCACAATCACCAGTATCTTTATAAAATGACCCATTTATTATCGGTTCTCTGCCATGAACTAAAAAGAATGGTGTAAAACCAGTAGTTTCATTAACAGCGCTATTTAATGCAAACTGTATTTTATATAAATTTAAATCCCATGTTCTATGATCTTGTTTTACATAAGATGAGACAGCTGTCATTACGGTTTTATTATATCTCTCCACTAAATTAATTTGTGGTGTGTACCTAGGTCCGTAGTGAACACGAGGAACGTTATACTTTTCAAGCAATTTACGAAAATCAGATCCCGTGAATTGAACCCCGTTGTCGGTAATTACGGTTTCAGGAATTCCGTGAGCTAAGAAAACATAATTCTCAATGTTCTTTGTCACCGCGGCACTAGTTGCACTTCTTAACGGAAACAACATGGTATATTTTGAAAAACAGCATGTTACCACTAACAAATGTACAAATCCCGAACGAGATCTAGGCAAAGGTCCTACCAAATCCATTGACAAAACTTGAAATGGTCTATAGCACTGTTTTGGTTGACCCATAAGTCCTGGTGTGAGAGTTGTCTTGTGTTTGTAAGCTGAACATGTGGCACAATTTCTAATATAATTTGTTACATCTCTATATATTCCTGGCCAAAAATATCTCAAACATATCCTGCGATGTGTTTTGAATACTCCTAGGTGTCCTGAAGTTGGAGGTTCATGATTCTCCGAGATAATCTTTGCACGCCCAGATTTCGACACAACCTCTTTCCAATCAAACTCTTGTGTTAATGTGTATTTACTTTTGCAATATCTAAACAGTTTTCCATTTTCTATACGGTAGTTGGGATAATTTTTCGGATATGCTGTACAACCCTGAAATATTTTCTTATACCACTCATCATCGTCTTCATTTACCGAGGGAGTGTTTATGACTTCAACCTTGAGTAAACGTGAGAGAGCGTCCGGTACGACGTTATCTTTCCCTTTTCTATGCTCAATTGTGAAATTGTACTGTGACAAACGACAACCCCAACGAGCTAATCGTCCAGTAGGATTTTCCAAATTCATGAACCATTTTAAGGATGCATGATCTGTGACAACAGTGAAAGGTCTAGTTCCCAAATATGGCTCAAATTTTTCAACTGCAAAAACGACAGCTAACGCTTCTCTTTCTGTTGCACTGTAGTTACGTTCATTTTTATTTAGTGATCTACTAGTATAGGCCACAGGGTGATCTTGACCATTAATATTTTGGGTTAGCATGCCACCAATACCATAACTTGATACATCACAATGTACAGCAAAAGGTATTTCAAAATTTGGACAGGCTAAAATCGGAGCTGAAACTAAACAATTTTTTAAACGAGTGAAAGCTTCTTCAGCTTCTGTGTTCCAAACAAATTTAATCTTTGTACTGGTAAGAGCATTAAGTGGTGCTGCTATAGATGAAAAATTTCTTATAAATCTACGGTACCAAGAGCAAGTTCCCAAGAACATTTTGACCTCTTTAGAAGTTTTTGGTGTAGGAAATTCCAAAATTGCACGCACTTTCTCTGGATCCGTTCTTAATCCACACTCATCTACCACATACCCAAGATATTTAAGTGATTTACGGAAGAACTTACTTTTTTTTCAAAATTAATTGTTAAATTTGCAATTTCAATTCTTTGGCAAACGCGTTTTAACAGCAGTAAATGTGTTTCAAAATCTTCAGCTATTATTACAATATCATCTACGTAACAGAATACTAAACCCTTTGTAATATCACTACAAAAAGGTGTACCAAAGAGCATATCCATCAATCTTTGTTGGCGAGCAGGAGCTCCACACAAACCAAATGGCATTACCTTAAATTTGAACAAACCTTTACCCGGAGCAGTGAAACTAGTTTTTTCTTGTGAATTTTCATCTAATTTAATTTGCCAAAAACTTGATTTAAAATCAACAGAGCTTATGAATTTAGCATTTCGAAGGCTATCTAAAATTTGAGGTATATAAGGTATTGCATAAGCATCCCCTTTCGTAACTGCATTTAACTTTCGACAATCCAAACAAAATCGCCATGTACCATCTGGCTTTGGAACCATAAGAACTGGGTTATTCCACGGGCTTTCACTAGGTGTGATAACATCAAGCTCGAGCATTTTATCCACTTCCTTATGAAATTCCTTCAATTTCTCGGGTGACATTGGATATGGTCTACATTTTATTGGTAACGCATCACCAGTATTTATTGTATGTTCAATTAAATGTGTCCTACCTAATCCCTTGCTTTCAAACGAAACGTCATGAAATTGTTTAATCATAATTTCTGCCAGCTCTTTTTGGTTAGAATTCAAATCATTATAAGATTTTACAAAATTAATAGGCTTGTCAACATAACTAGAATTTTGAATAAAATTTGTAGGTGCTTCAATATAAGATATGTTTTGAAAAATCTCCGGCATTAATTTAAAACTTTTCCAAAAATCTACTCCCAATATGACATTTGAAATTATAGAAGGTATTACATGAAATTTGATTACATTAGTCACTCCCTTAAAAGTAATGGGCAGTGTTAAATAACCAATAGTATTGCAAACTGAACCGTCCGCAACCATAACATTTGATTCGTTAGTGTCTTCTAAAGAATATCCCAAATCAATAAAACGCTTATGAGCATTATTTCCTATAATTGAAATCGCTGCACCAGAATCTAACAATCCACAAATTGTCAAGTCTAGGATATCTACATTTAGATAAGGCCGAATATCATTTACGTTTGGCTCAAACAAAACCGATGTAACGTTGTTATGTTTAAAATATTTAGATACAATCCCTAACCATTCTTTCCATTCCAAAGGATCAGCCTTTTCCTTCGAATTAAGTTTACATCGATTTGAGCTTCCTAGTTTTTTGGATTCGAACCAGTTTCACATTTAGGACAGGAGCGAGTTGTGTAGCCTACAATTCTCCACACTTAAAACATAATAACCTTTTGTCTCTACAAAATCTAGTACTATGGTTATCCACTTTACATCTGTAACAGTACACTTTTTATTTTTATTCACTGTATCCTGTTTTTGTGTGTTATCAAAATGTTTATTATGGTGTGTTTGAATAAATTGTTTTTGATTTTGAATGTTGCTAGTTTGTCTTTGTTCTGGAAATTTCTTTTCTACCTGAGGTGGTTGAGACACAACGGTGACATTTTTTGTCTGTTTTACACTTGTACACATAATCGGGATTTATGTTCGATTGTTTAGGTGGTTCAACAAACAATTCTGTGCTTTGACGTGCCGATTCTATTTTTCTACACTTAAGTTTGAGATCATCAATAGAACTAATATCGTATAACGCTAATTGTTCTTTATAAGTTGGTCTAATGTTATGTAATAAAATATCCAACTTGTCTTTATCAGATAGTGGTGTATTTAAACGCGAGAACATTCCACTCATAACCGCAAAATAAATGTGTATAGGTTCATCTGAACCTTGTGTACGTGACCTTATTTCGCTTAGCAATCTGTATTCGTAATCAACTGGTGCGAATTCCTCGATTAACAAAGCACTGAGTTCCTTCCATGATGAAACTTGATGTTTGACACCTCGATACCACAAAAGTGCCTGGTCCGTGAAAAAACAAAACGCAGATTTGAACAACACTGTATCGTTTACACCAAAAGCCGTAGCACGTTCACATACCATATCTAAGAAGGAATGTACACTTGTGTGACCATTAAAACTAATATTCCATTTGTGGATATTTAATTTATTAATAGGAGAACGCTCCTGACTATCCTTCGCAACCTCTTCAACCGAACCAGAACTGGATTCACCTTCCTGTTTTTTAGAATCCCAACCGTTTAAAATACCAAGAAAAGGTTTCAACTTTGAAAGTAATGCAGCACAAATATCCTTATCCGCAGGTTCCTCACATTGTAACCTCTCCAATCTTTGCAAACAATGACAATATAAGGCCTTCGCACGAGAGAGCTGATAACGATCCTTAGATTTCTTATAATTATCCAAAATACCTTGTAATTCCTTGATTTTATCCGTAACAAGAGGCAACTCCACACTGGGTTTGATATCATCACCCAAAATGTCCTCCGGCTTAAATTCTTTACAAAGTGACTTCAACTGTTTTCGCAATTTGGGAACGGTGTCCTCTGGAATCTCCGATCGAACAGAAACCTCATAAATAAGCTCTTCGCGTAGCAACGAATGAAAATAAACGCTTTGTGTATCCATTTTTTTTTTTTTTTTTATATAGGAGCAGTAATAAACACCAGTATAAGGGAGAAATTAATATAACCTATATGTTTTCTCTGTCACAATAAGTATGCAAGTTATTTACTTGTAAAACAAAATAAGTGGAACATCATGTTCACAAATCACCACAAAAAAATAATATGCACAGCCCTATCGCTGTGTGTAAATAAGTACTTGTATTTAAAATTTGTTGTGAAATTAAAGTATTAAAATATTTCACTAATCTGTGAATATTTATACAAAGTATTTAAAAAGGATTAAGTACCTGTATTGTAAGCAGTTTTATAACAATATGTATTTTGTGATTTATAAAGTAACTTATATTATATAGTAACTTATATGTCTAGATAGTAGGTAATATTTATCATTAACCCGGTATAGGTAGTTATGACACACCAAAGAAAAAAAATATAAATGTAATGGTTACATTACATTAAAAAATATACAAAACAAGGCACAGCATACACTAACAGCAGCACAGCAAAAAATAATAATTTGCAGATAGAATATAAAAAAAAACTCAGTTATTTCTTTATTTTGATTTTAGAAAAATAAATTAACCAAAACTAAAAATTGTATTTATTTTCCCTAAATAGGAAATGAAAAATAAATGCACAACCTGATTACAAAGTAGTTATTTCAATGAGCTGAAAATAATAATACACTACCAAAATGAAGCTTTAATAAACCAAGTGGGCGCCACTGAAAGATCTTTATAGATAATTTTAGTGTTTTATGGTATGTTATGTTATGTTAAGAGTCTTTCAGAAATTTGTTAAAAAACTGGAACCGGACTAGCTAAATGGAAATAAAATAAAATTGTCTGGACTCGGTAGGTACTCAGAATTTATTGATTATTTAGATATCATTACAATATTGCACAGTTATACTCTTAAACATGACCCCTCTAGGAGGACACGGATGACCACCACTGAAAGAAACTGCTAACAAATTAAACACGCACACAACAAATCATTGCATTGCATTGCATGGACCATCACAACAAACAAAAAAAAAATATTCTCAAGGTAAGTGGTCTAATGTGCCACATGATTTCTACCAAGAGATAACAATGAAATGAATAAAAAGATGCAACATGTGCTATCATTTTAAACGAAACAAAATTACTAACGTGACAGTAATTATTACTATATCACTAAAGTTATGTCTAAGGACAAGAAAAAAAATTGACAGCATTTAGCTATATCACAAAACTTAAGTAACAGCTCTTAGCTATATTACTAAATATAGTCTACAGACTAAAGAAAATTAAAAGAAAAGAAAAAAAAACCTTAGTGACAGCTGGAAGCTATATCACCAAGCAAGTACAAAAGAAAATTGTGTGTTCCTATCCTAACCGTTAGTAAAACTATGTATGTACCTACTATCCATAGTACAAAAATATTTCCTAACGAGCATGCAACCAAGTTAAAACACGACCTCTATTAACTAGCTAAAAACACAATCTAGTAAACTAGAGTTAGTTAAGAATAAAACCTAGCAGTCTAAGCTAATTTAAATTATCACCACAGCACGAACAAAAAACAACAAAGGCACACAACAAAAACACGTGCTAATCAATTATTTAATGTTATTCTGCTGATTTTATTCAAAATTCTAGTTATGTGCAGAGCAACTACGCTCTGCTGCCAGAAAATGTGGCAGAGAGAATCCGGACAAACGAAGCGGCGGGAAGAATTCTGTACCGGAACTTCACCGGAAAAAACCACCGGTAAAAATAAGTACCGGGAAAAAATCTCCACGCGGCACCACGTTTGCCCGACTAAAACCTAACTAACTTAACGCAGTCTGCTACCACCGTAGCTTATGAAGGGAGCTACAGGGCCCTATATCATAACTAACCTATAAATTAACTAAACTAAAACTCACCAAGTTGACTTCTCAAACCAAGTTGGGGTGTCTTCGGAGGAAGTGGTGTTTGGTCCCTAAATCACCCAAACTACCCCCTGAGATCTCAATCCCCAGAAAATACCTTGCTTTCCTCACGAGGGTTCACTCGGCAACAGGTTTCGGCGTCTCCAGGCGGCCACGTTTCGCATCTCACACGAAACAGTCACAGTAAAGGTTTCACAAACACAAAAGTTCAATAGTTATTTAACAAACAGGAAATTCACACTTATAGTTCAAACTAATTGACAATCAAAGAAAGCGGGACCTCTCGCGTATTAAAAATCAAACCGATATCGCATAGGACAATGAGGCGACTGTCCGCGACGCCATTTTGCACGCGCGCTAATCTGTGCGGCGCGGCCTCCCCGCGCGATGTTCAAACAATACTGAATTCAAAAGGGTCGCTCGCGACTGCCGACGCCGGCCGAGCGATAACAGGAAACGCCTGCGTTTAGTTTTACCCAATATATTACAAACATCCCCCGTCCCGGTCTGAGAAGCAGACCGCTAGCTTACTCTACGGGAAGGCGGGCGAGAGAGGTCACACCTCTCCTTAAAATCGAACCGTCGACCAACACCTCAGCCACACGCGGAGTGCCATCTCCGCCAAGAATCAAACGTAATATGCGAGCTCGTCGCCAAAGCAATGAGGGCAAATTTGCCTCTTTTAACAATACTAAATCACCCTCCCTGGGAGGCTCAGTCCTGTCTGTCCACTTCACTCTTTGCTGCAGCAAATGCAAATATTCAAGCGACCAGCGACGCCAAAAGTCCTGGCTCATTTGCTGCAACATTTGAAAACGCGACAACCGATATACGCGTTCATCCTTCCACGGGTATTCGGGCAGGGCATTCAACGGCCCTCCCACCAAAAAATGACCAGGGGTGAGAGCTTCCAAGTCATTTGGATCTGGAGATAGCGGACAGAGAGGACGAGAGTTGAGGACCGCCTCAACTTTACAAAACACTGTGGCCAGCTCTTCAAGGTTAGAGCCGTTTCTCCGATAATGCGGCGGAGGTGGGTCTTTGCGGATTTCACAGCCGCTTCAAAAATCCCTCCCCAATGGGGGCAACTTGGGGGACTAAACTTCCAGGTTATTCCCCGTTGGGCAGCAATTTGACTTAAACTAGTACAATTTTTATCAATAAACACAGAAACATCCTTAAGATAATTTACAGTTCCTTATAGTTTGTGCCATTATCAGACCTAATAAGGGAAGGTAGACCTCGACGCGAAACAAAGCGATCCAACGCGGCGACGAAGGCCTCCGTAGTCAGAGCCGATACCACCTCCAAATGGACAGCCTTGGTGGCCAAACAAACAAATACACACAAATAGCCCCTTACAATACGGGCATTACGGACAACACCGTTCTCTTAGTCCAGACTTTTGGTATTTCCAAGTCCACTTGGAATGTGAAAATATCGGTTAGCGGCTGGTACTGCATGCCCAGCACCGCTATCCTGTTGGGATCATCCACATCCTCAAACAGGTGAGGGTTCTGTTGGTGATCCTCCGGGATCCCTTCTAGAACTCTAGGCTCATTGGACAACCACTTACGTAGCTCATAGCCACCCGTTTTCAATATTTCAATCAATTCATCCCGCAGTAGGAGGGCCTCCTCAATACTTTGGGCTCCGGTGCACACGTCATCTACATACAAGTCACGTGACAGCACGGAAGCCCCACGGGGAAAGCGGATCCGTTCCCGCTCTGCCAATTCAAGCAATGATCTGATGGCGATATAGGGACTAGATTTCAAACCATACGTGTTTGTGTTGAGTTCATACACCGTCACAGGATCCTCAGGGCGCTCACGCCAGAGTATCAACTGGAATCGCCTGTCCTCAGGATGTATGACTGTCTGGCGGAACATCATCCGGATGTCCGCGCCAAAAACCACTTGATGTCTTCTAAAGTTCAAGATGATGTCAATTATGTCCCTATGCAATTTGGGACCCGAATGCAAACATAGATTTAACGAAACCCCGTTCGAAGTGGGTGCGGACCCATCAAAGACGGTCCTCAACTTGCCCGTTGAGGCCTTCACCACCGCGTGGTGGGGCAAAAAATAATGCTCAGTTGAGCTCCAATCAACTCGAGCCGGAGACATGTGACCCAAATCCTCGTACTCGCGCATAAATTCAATATATTTATCGCGAAGTACGTGGTCACGCTGCATGCGTCGCTCCATGGACAGCAGTCGTTTCTCCGCAAGCGCCCTACTTTGCCCTAGGCTAGGACGAGAGGCACCAAAGGGTAACCTAGTTACAAACCGACCGGAGGGCAACCTCTCCGTGGTCGATCGAAAAAGGGCTTCGCACTCAGCGTGTTCCGGATCCATCCTGGAACTCATAGGTGGCTCCTCCACCTCCCAAAACCTTTGCATGGTCTTGGCCAAGGACGCTGATGCGACAACCGGTGGCTCCTCCGCGGTGCCATTATCAAACACAGGGCCCATCAGGGCAAAACCAAAAATCGTAGACACTGCCATCAGTGAAGACGAACCCAGAGCCTTCTGTGTACCCAACAAAATCCAACCCAATACGTCCGAGCCCAGGAGCAAGTCCACTGGGCCGGGATGAAAAACAAAGGGGTCGGCCAAATCCAGACCCGAAACCAAAGACAACACACCCGGCGGTATGTCTGTCGAGGGGTGCCAACCCGCAATGGTATCCATTACCATAGCCGAAGTCGTGATCCTCATTGTGGAGGACTTCAGCGAAGAAAAGGTGACAAGTGTCTGGCCCGTCAGACACTTCACTTGCTGTCACCACCAACTCCAAGAAGTGGCACAGGCGAGTCTTCCACGACTAAACCTAACTGGTGTGCCACTCGAGTGGTAACCAAACTGCTTTGAGCCCCTGAGTCCAACAGAGCTCTCAAATTAATGGCTTCCCCCCTACGACCCCATACGCGGACCACCGCGGTAGGGAGCAGAACCGTCCGCGGCTCTGTCCCAGCAAGGGAGCAAGCTAGTTACGGGCTCCCCACTCTCTCCAAACCAGGGGCGCGCCACTGACCCGGATAATATGGCGGGCGAGTGCACATCCCCATCTGAGGTGGGGCATAACCCGCGGCCCGGCCATACATATGGTACGGCGGGTGGTACTCCAGCCGTGGGTACTCGTGCAGCGGCGGAGAAAACCGCTGCGGCTGCATGTGTTGGGTATTGGTAACCCGCGTGGAGGGGGGTGTCCCCACTCTCACGTCCGATCTAGGGCCCCCGCCCATGGGGGCCCTATCCGGGGCCTGGCCAGCCACATACTGGCCCCGACCTTGGGGCGCGTGGTCCCGGTCCGCCAAGACCCGCGCCGGTACGCGACCCCCCTCCCGAGGGGGGGTGCGACGAGCGAAGCCGCGTCCTCCATCCGATGGTGGAGGGCTTCGCGCAGGAGCGCCCCCGCCCATAGGGGACCCCTGCCTCAACAACCGGGGGCCATCCCCGTTCCGGTTCATGCAGAGCATCACGTGGTGCAGCCCACGGCATGCACTGCATGGTATGGCTCTGGGACAGTCACGTGCATAGTGACTGCCCAAACAATAAAAGCAAAGTTCATGCCGCTTTGCCATGCGGCGCCTATCTTGTACTGGCAGTCTCTGCCAGTCCCTGCATTGTAGCAGGCTGTGGCCCATCCGGCCACATTGCAGGCAGTCCGCGTCCCTCGCGACTGCTGCCGTGTGGGCAACCCGCACACCAGCTCCACGCGGTGGCGGTTGCCGTCCCTGTTGGGGCCTCCCTCGCCATGAGGGTTCCAAGGGCCTACGTTCAGGCGCTCTGGATGGCGCTGAGTCCGTCATGGTATTCTCAGCCGCCCGTGCCTCAAACTCCAAAAACTTCACCAAGTCAGTGAAGGTTGGTAGGGTGGTGCTATCCCGCTCCGCATTCTCGCGCTCAAATCGCGAGCGGATGTCATTGGGTAATTTGCCCAATACAATGTGCACCAGCAAAAAGGACCATTGGTCCACCGGCAGCCCCAGTGTGCGGAGCGCGTTACAGGCCACTGTAACGGGCGTGAGCAACTACAGGCGCAACTGTGCCCTGTTGGCCACCTTGGGCAGGGCCATCAACTGTGCGGCGTGCGCATCCGCTAACAAACGTAAATTTTGGTAGCGGGAGTTCAATAACTCCCAAGCCGTATCGTACTGGTCGTCCTCCACCCGGAGGTGCTGGATGAGCGACCGCGCTTCATCCTCAAGAGTGGAGAGGAGGTAGGCCATCTTCTGGGCCTTCGACAAATCCTGTCGTGCTACGACCAGGGACTCAAACATATTTTTATATGCTACCCACTCCTCCATCCTACCCCCAAAGTGGGACAGCTGAAGGGTGGGGAGCCGACCAGTAACCGCTGGTCCTTCCTGTCTAACAGGTGTGCGAGGGCTGGTCCGCCAGCCTGTCTCGCCCTTATTGCGGTCACCGCCTCCGCGATATCATCGTGCAGACTCAGGATCTGGTCCATGTCCGCCATGTGACCTGCGTAGGCCTCCGGGGTAAGATCGGCTTCGGTAAGCGCCGCCATGGCCGCTTCCGCGCTAATCAATCGTGAGTGGAGGTGATCCGCTCTTAGCAGTATGGCGCCCTCCCTGTCCTTCCGGGACAGGAGTCCTCCAACCGTCACAAACCATCTCAATTCGTTGGCGAGTGTCGCCCTAGCATTGGAGGCCTTCGCCATCGCGTCAAGTCACAAACAAAAAAATAACAAAAGGTAAATAAAAAACAACAAAATCAAACAACTACACGAAGAACCGCGGTAGGTATGAGAATGGCACAAACCCGGAACGCACGGTACAAACCGCAAACAAATACAAAAAAGGTTACAAATATTCTTATACAAACAAACTAAGAAAAATCTAATAATTTTTACAAACAATTAATTATTTTTTACAAACGAACAAATAGAGGGTAGATAAACTACGCTCTGCTACCAGAAAATGTGCAGAGCAACTACGCTCTGCTGCCAGAAAATGTGGCAGAGAGAATCCGGACAAACGAAGCGGCGGGAAGAATTCTGTACCGGAACTTCACCGGGAAAAAACCACCGGTAAAAATAAGTACCGGGAAAAAATCTCCACGCGGCACCACGTTTGCCCGACTAAAACCTAACTAACTTAACGCAGTCTGCTACCACCGTAGCTTATGAAGGGAGCTACAGGGCCCTATATCATAACTAACCTATAAATTAACTAAACTAAAACTCACCAAGTTGACTTCTCAAACCAAGTTGGGGTGTCTTCGGAGGAAGTGGTGTTTGGTCCCTAAATCACCCAAACTACCCCCTGAGATCTCAATCCCCAGAAAATACCTTGCTTTCCTCACGAGGGTTCACTCGGCAACAGGTTTCGGCGTCTCCAGGCGGCCACGTTTCGCATCTCACACGAAACAGTCACAGTAAAAGGTTTCACAAACACAAAAGTTCAATAGTTATTTAACAAACAGGAAATTCACACTTATAGTTCAAACTAATTGACAATCAAAGAAAGCGGGACCTCTCGCGTATTAAAAATCAAACCGATATCGCATAGGACAATGAGGCGACTGTCCGCGACGCCATTTTGCACGCGCGCTAATCTGTGCGGCGCGGCCTCCCCGCGCGATGTTCAAACAATACTGAATTCAAAATGGTCGCTCGCGACTGCCGACGCCGGCCGAGCGATAACAGGAAACGCCTGCGTTTAGTTTTACCCAATATATTACAAACATGTTGACAAGCCTATTAATTTTGTAAAATCTTATAATGATTTGAATTCTAACCAAAAAGAGCTGGCAGAAATTATGATTAAACAATTTCATGACGTTTCGTTTGAAAGCAAGGGATTAGGTAGGACACATTTAATTGAACATACAATAAATACTGGTGATGCGTTACCAATAAAATGTAGACCATATCCAATGTCACCCGAGAAATTGAAGGAATTGCATAAGGAAGTGGATAAAATGCTCGAGCTCGATGTTATCACACCAGGACTTATGGGTCAACCAAAACAGTGCTATAGACCATTTCAAGTTTTGTCAATGGATTTGGTAGGACCTTTGCCTAGATCTCGTTCGGGATTTGTACATTTGTTAGTGGTAACATGCTGTTTTTCAAAATATACCATGTTGTTTCCGTTAAGAAGTGCAACTAGTGCCGCGGTGACAAAGAACATTGAGAATTATGTTTTCTTAGCTCACGGAATTCCTGAAACCGTAATTACCGACAACGGGGTTCAATTCACGGGATCTGATTTTCGTAAATTGCTTGAAAAGTATAACGTTCCTCGTGTTCACTACGGACCTAGGTACACACCACAAATTAATTTAGTGGAGAGATATAATAAAACCGTAATGACAGCTGTCTCATCTTATGTAAAACAAGATCATAGAACATGGGATTTAAATTTATATAAAATACAGTTTGCATTAAATAGCGCTGTTAATGAAACTACTGGTTTTACACCATTCTTTTTAGTTCATGGCAGAGAACCGATAATAAATGGGTCATTTTATAAAGATACTGGTGATTGTGATTATGATATAGCCATGCCAAGGGATGAATATGCAGGTGAGTTTGGAGTTCTGAAGGAGATCTTTAATAAAGTACGTACAAACATTTTAAAAGCTCACGCTACGAACACCAGGTATTATAATTTACGTCGCCGTGAGGTTAAGTTGTCTGAGGGACAGGAAGTTTGGCGGAAGACGTACATACAAAGTGACGCTGATAAATTTAAAGCTACCAAACTAGCACCTAAGTACGAGAAATGTATCGTAAAGAAAGTATTGTCACCATTGGTCTACGAATTAGAAGGATATGACGGAAAATATCTCGGTACTTGGCATATCAAGGATATCAAGGTATGACTACCTGTTTCTCACATCGCTTATACCCGTTTCTTCCTTATTTTTTTCTCCTCACTGTTAAGCAGTGGACTCTGGTTCTCTAGCCGTAGGACGTTTTTACGTGTTGCTTTGGTATATACCAAACAACGATGCCAAAGTTATTTTCAACTAGCATTAGTATGCTAGATTTTTATTTTGAACTAGCTTTAGTTTGCTAAGTTTTAATTTAAATTAGCTTAGACTGCTAGGTTTTATTCTTAACTAACTCTAGTTTACTAGATTGTGTTTTTAGCTAGTTAATAGAGGTCGTGTTTTAACTTGGTTGCATGCTCGTTAGGAAATATTTTTTTGTACTATGGATAGTAGGTACATACATAGCTTTACTAACGGTTGGGATAGGAACACACAATTTTCTTTTGTACTTGCTTGGTGATATAGCTTCCAGCTGTCACTAAGGTTTTTTTCTTTTCTTTTAATTTTCTTTAGTCTGTAGACTATATTGAGTAATATAGCTAAGAGCTGTTACTTAAGTTTTTGTGATATAGCTAAATGCTGTCAATTTTTTTTTCTTGTCCTTAGACATAACTTTAGTGATATAGTAATAATTACTGTCACGTTAGTAATTTTTGTTTCGTTTAAAATGATAGCACATGTTGCATCTTTTTATTCATTTCATTGTTATCTCTTGGTAGAAATCATGTGGCACATTAGACCACTTACCTTGAGAATATTTTTTTTTGTTTGTTGTGATGATCCATGGCGGCTAGTAACTGGTTTATAGCTAGGGTTGATATCATGTGGTTTGAAAAATATTCACTATATCCTAGACTATATACTTTTCTGTCTTACATGAGTAGAATTTCAGAGTAAATAGCTACTTACTGGGGATTGAGTACAACTGGGAATGACAGTTTGGACTCCTGGGAATAAGTGTGCTAGAACGTGACAGGCAGTAAAATCTGCAACTGCTACTGTTTATGATAGGGATGTATGATAGAAAGATGGATTGAAAGAAAGGGGAACATATGCTCGGACAGCAGGTGAAAATTAAAGATGGAATAACAACGGTCCTGGCAGTTGGTTTTCATTTTGGTCTGTATCACAGTAGGAAAGGAAATGTAAGTAGGTAAGTACTCGGAGTTTGTTTTGTGGTGGATAGGATTTTAAAATTTAACATAGTGAAATTTTAATATTTAACGTTTTAAAACTGGTGGTTATTTTCTGTTTTATTTTCATTACTTTTTTTGTTTCCAGCTAAGTACGCTGAGGGCAGCGGGTTTCTCCTGTGTCGAAACTTTTTCTGGGAGGGATATTGTAACGTTGCGTTTTATTTGTTCTTTTGAGAAGAAACAGAAAGTACTATTTTGTGAATTAGGTCATCTTTTGAAACCACTAGTGCCATCTGTTGTGCAGGTTGGAAATTAATATTGAAGATGTTTTGACATCTAGCATCATAGAAGGTCGCTGTCCTTTGATGATATAGAATATATTTTTAAGATTTCTCTTGATTTTATTATTTAATAACCGGAATAAGTAAATATTCTATTCCTAGTCATGTGTTATCCTTTATTTCAATAAAAGGTTTTAAATAAAACTCATCGAATTATAAATTTTATTGTTTGGCAGAACAACTGGGTGTTAAATGTCATAGATTTGACGTTTAAAAAAAATAAAAGGGACGCGTTGACAAAATGGTCGGGACCTCAGCCGGGAGGCACATTATATCGTTTCGTTTCGTCGCCAGGGTAAAGATGAAGGATAAACCTTCATAAAAATGGTATATACAATGCACTAACAGGTAAGGCTTGGATAAAACGCTAGTGTGGTTTTTATTTCTGATGTTTGAACATCCCGTGAAGGAATCCATTGTCTGTTTTTTCTTGTGCTGATTCTGTACAATTCGTTTCAGCCAGCCAAATTGCAGATGGAATATGTTGATGGAATAATGCAACCTGAGTATTTATGTGAACGGTTGGATGGATTGCTTGCGTTGCGCAGATTTAGTAAGTATTTTTGAAATGATATATGCATCGCGCACATGGCCGACTTTGTGCGTGCCTTTGTTCAGAAATTTATGAAATATCTTATTCCAGGAACCGTTCGTCACTAGTAGGCTGGGTTCATGGATGGGGAGTGTGTCGTAGATGGTTTTGATCAACACGAGATACTCGTAAGTTGTTTTTATCTAGTTGAAGACATGTGTTGGCCACATGGTTGCAATCTTATAAATGAATAAAATCCATCTCTTTTCTTTCCAGATGGGATTTTACAAGAAAGAATTTAAAAGTTCAGATTTAAAAGTTAAGATTTAAAAATACTTAACTCAGTTCTTAATGTTTAAAGTTTTGATATTTCATCACTGCTTGAATAGTTTTACTATACAGTAGTCTCCTTTAAATAAACATCTTTTGAGGTTTAAATATTTGCCCAAATAGTATAGGGGTGATTAGTTTGGTCAATCACAACGGTTGGAGAACCTGTCGGCGTGGAGAGTTCAAGATATACCTGCAGGAGCACCAGGAGACCGTGGTTGCGGCAACAGGAAACGTTTAATCTACGGAATCTTTGGTTAGATCCAAAAAGAGGTACCAAAATTCATCTTATCTTGCTACGTCGAAGCTGGGGAATCAACCTTTGCTTTCCCTTGTATTTGTTACTACACAAAATTGGTAGTTAATCATTTTGAGGAGCTTTAATAAACCACGCGAACCGAATATACTCTCACGACCCTTTATATTTGGAAATTATTATGTTCTCTCTGACTCGGTCATCCTTACACACAAGTTTTGCTCATAATAAATAAGGTTATCTAAGAGTTTACATATTTTAAATATTGTACCATCCGTGTCCTCCTAGAGGTCATGTTTAAGAGTATAACTGTGCAATATTGTAATGATATCTAAATAATCAATAAATTCTGAGTACCTACCGAAGTACAGACAATTTTATTTTATTTCCATTTAGCTAGTCCGGTTCCAGTTTTTTAACAAATTTCTGAAAGACTCTTAACATAACATAACATACCATAAAACAATAAAATTACCCATATATACCTTTCAGTGGCGCCCAACGTGGGGCGCCACTTTGGAAAGGTATTTTAGGTGTAATTTTATTGTTTTATGGTATGTTATGTTATGTTAAGAGTCTTTTCAGAAATTTGTTAAAAGCTGGAACCGGACTAGCTAAATGGAAATAAAAATAAAATTGTCTGGACTCGGTAGGTACTCAGAATTTATTGATTATTTAGATGTCATTACAATATTGCACAGTTATACTCTTAAACATGACCTCTAGGAGGACACGAGATGGTACAATATTTAAAATATGTAAACTCTTAGATAACCTTATTTATTATGAGCAAAGCTCTTGTGTGTAAGGATGACCGAGTCAGAGAGAACATAATAATTTCCAAATATAAAGGGTCGTGAGAGTATATTCGGTTCGCGTGGTTTATTAAAGCTCCTCAAAATGATTAACTACCAATTTTGTGTAGTAACAAATACAAGGGAAAGCAAAGGTTGATTCCCCAGCTTCGACGTGGCACGATAAGATGAATTTTGGTACCTCTTTTTGGATCTAACCAAAGATTCCGTAGATTAAACGTTTCCTGTTGCCTGGCAACCACGGTCTCCTCCTGCAGGTATATCTTGAACTCTCCACGCCGACAGGTTCTCCAACCGTTGTGATTGACCAAACTAATCACCCCTATACTATTTGGGCAAATATTTAAACCTCAAAAGATGTTTATTTAAAGGAGACTACTGTATAGTAAAAACTATTCAAGCAGTGATGAAATATCAAAACTTTAAACATTAAGAACTGAGTTAAGTATTTTTAAATCTTAACTTTTAAATTTTTACTTTTAAAATTCTTTCTTGTAAAATTCCCATCTGAAAAGAAAAGAGATGGATTTTATTCATTTATAATATTGCAACCATGTGGCCAACACATGTCTTCAACTAGATAAAAAACAACTTACGAGTATCTCGTGTTGATCAAAACCATCTACGACACACTTCCCATCCATGAACCCGAGCCTACTAGTGACGAACGGTTTCCTGGAATAAGATATTTCATAAATTTCTGAACAAAGGCACGCACAAAGTCGGCCATGTGCGCGATGCATATATCATTTCAAAAAATACTTACTAAATCTGCGCGTAACGCAAGCAATCCATCCAACCGTTCACATAAATACTCAGGGTTGCATTATTCCATCAACATATTCCATCTGCAATTTGGGCTATTGAAACGAATTGTACAGAATCAGCACAAGAAAAAACGGAACAATGGATTCCTTCACGGGATGATTCAAACATCAGAAATAAAAACCACACTAGCGTTTTATCCAAGCCTTACATGTTAGTGCATTGTATATACCATTTTTATGAAGGTTTATCCTTCATCTTTACCCCTGGCGACGAAACGAAACGATATACATTTGCCTCCCCGCTTGAGGTCCCGACCATTTTGTCATCAACGCGTTTGCCACCCTTTTATTTAAACCCCGTCAAATCTATGACATTTACAACACCCGAGTTGTTCTGCCAAACAATAAAATTTATGAATTCGATGAGTTTTTATTTAAAAACCTTTTATTGAGAGCAAAGGATAACACATGACTAAGGAATAGAATATTTACTTATTCCGGTTATTAAATAATAAAATCAAAGAGAAATCTTCAAAAATATATTCTATATCATCAAAGGACAGAAGCGACCTCTCTCATGCTAGATGTCAAAACATCTTCAATTTTAATTTCCAACCTGCACCGAGCAAGATGGCACTAGTGGATTTCAAATGACTAATTCAAACAAAATAGTCTTTCTGTATTTCTTCTCAAAAAGAATTTAAATAAAACGCAACGATTCTAGAGAAATCGTTTATGAAAAAAATAGTTTTTTTTTACCGCAGCTTCGCCAATCCGCGGGAACAGTGAATTTTCCCGGAAAGATACATACCCAACCCCTATGTCCTTCACAGTACATCTAGCTTCAGGAAACTTCAGGAAGATTGTTCAGTAGATAAAGCGTGAAGAGGTAACAAACAAACTCGCATCACTTTAGCATTTATTGTAATGGATTAGAATGCGAAAATTTGGATGTGAGTTTGTGAGGATGTTTGTTACTCAATCATGCAAAATTTACAGGACTGATTCGATGCAATTTGGTG
>CM031580.1:17423529-17641017 GCA_018467065.1 Ephestia elutella | reverse complement strand
ATCAATATTGCATTTTTAAAGAAGATTTTGACTGTACACAATCTAGTGTATGTATAAAGTTAATAAATAGCCCCTCTGGCATATCAGCCGACCAAAACTGTTTCATGAGTTTCTTTCGGCATTTCTTCTCAGCAGTGGTCGTTCCGAAATGCTAGTCGCTTGTAGCTTTGAGACATAATATATTATGATTAAATAATTAGTTATCGACGTGAAAAAGAGCCTTCTTTGAAGGCCAAGTTTCAATAAAAAAATTTAACTTTTACTGACTAGTTGACTTTGATCCAGTGTCCACTACCGCATCTTCATGTAAATAATACCCCATATACATTGAATATGAGATGAATGTCCGCCTGTTTGTGTGCAGTTCAAGTACAGTCACGACCATTAATATATAAACACTATGGTCCTTAAGACATGGTATATGTGATGACAATATACTTATCAATGTTTGTGACTGTACCTACTAAGTATGTGCACAATGCACCTAGGTGTGTAAATTACAACAGTACTTACAAGACGTCGATCATCGGATGATCGGAACATTTACAGAATCACGCCACACGAGACTTTCTTTATAACCGACTCGAACGGAAAGCGGAGTATTGTTTTTCTTCGTTTAGTTGCATAATGCCTAATTCGCAAAATGGAACCATAGTTTCAAAAAGGCTAATTCGTGAAATGGCTTATTCTCAAAAGGTGTAATTCGCGATATAAATTTCATGATTTAAATGTTATTAAACACTATTTATGTGAGTCGTAGATATAGTATGAGTCATTTTGTAATATTGAAATGGGATCGCATTTCCTGTTGTAAAGATATCTCATTTGTCAGTAGCTACTCGTTTATGAAAATATGTAAAATTCTGATTATTTCTGTGGAAAATTACCATTTACGCATATGCATTGGATAACAAATTTTAAAAAAACCCCTGAAATCACATTGAAAAAATGTTCGGAATGAAATGAAAGGAGCCTAACAAATAAAAAACTACTAAACACAGTTTCATGCGGTTTTTACTACTTTGCGGGGTGGTGTACATAGGTGAGGTAGGTATAATTTGCGCGGACGAAGACGCGGGCAAAAGTTCGTATTCTACATAAGAATTCTTATATTATATTTATAGTAATCTTAGGTTCTTTCAGAGTATTAATACTCTGAAAGAACCTAAGATTACTATAAATATGAAGCTATTCATGACACTATAGTCAATGTGCCAACTATCTATTAATAATTTACATACAACATAGTATAATATGTAGTTTATTATTGTTAGATGATATGTTAGATAAGCATGTATCATGCATTTCAAAGTATTGCAGCTGCATTTTACCCATAAGTTATTGAATACTTGCGCTATTGTAATAAAATACTAGTAACAAGGTATTATTAGGTTTTGTCCGCGACTTCGCCCGCGGGAATTTCGTTTTCACCCCATTACGGATAGAATGTCTAAAGTGCTCATTTACGAATTTTACGTGTCCTTTTTGCAATATTTCAAGTTTCTCCGTTCAGCGGTTTCATCTCTATTTTGAATACTTCAAATACAAATACTTGTACCTATATATAAACTAGCTTTGCCCACGGCTTCGCCCGCGTGAATTTTGTTTTCAACCACTTAGTATACACTTACGCTAATAAAGAACCTCTCTAAACATTAGTGGAGTGTGAGTTTAGATAAGTTAGTATTCTACCTGAATACTACTATACTGTTTACTCTACCCGTGTACACCTTGCTTTATCGTTCTCAAAAAGACGAAGATAGAGAAGAAATCGTTAATCCTAACTAATAGTATAAACGCGAAAGTGAGTTTGTTTATGGGTTGGTTTGTTTGTTTATTTATTTGTTTGTTTGTTACCTCTTCACGTTTTATCTTCTGACTAAACCAATCTTCCTGAAATTTTGCATACACATAGTTTGAAGTTCTGAGAAGAACATAGGGTACCTTTTATCCCGGGAAAAAGCACTGTTCCCGTGGGAAAGTCCGCGGGCGAAGTCGCGGCTGAAAGCTAGTTATTCATAAAAGACAAATTGATTTAGTAATTGAATTGTTTCGGAATGATTTTCTGTCATTTTTTACTTGGAAAATAAATGAGAAAAAAATACTTTTGCTTCAAAAGCTGTCTACAAAAACAGAGATTTCAATGTTTCCTAAATGAAATTCATTTGCGATCACCTTCAAAAGTAAAGTGTTTTTTTTAAGTTGTATAGTCTAACTTATAGTAAGTGCCCTTTGACTAGATAGAATAAAATTCCAAAGATTAACATATTAAAATAATTTATTGCGTGTCATCAGTGCGGTGTAAGCACGTCATTTACACAAACAACAAGTGTCACATTTCGCTTATAACAAATATAAATAAATTGTTATTAACAATTATAAACAATTATGCCTACTCTGGTATACTTTTATATAAATTTGTATATTTGTTTAATTAAAATATCACTATTACAGTCTAGGATTAGATTTGTAGCACGCCAGGGCCTGGCGCAGGACTCAAGTTGTCTACTAAACTTATTTCTTTCCCGTATCTGCTCAAGAGCTCCAAAACTACGCCATTGGTCCATCCAAAGCCATCCTGGACGATATACTCGCCGCCGGTGCCTTCGTGGCCTGGATTCAATACGCTATACTTTTCGAACATTTTCTGCCATGTGCTGTAGCCTATGTAATTCGCTCGCAGCCATAACTTAGCTTGTTCTTTCGCCATTTTTTTCGCCTCCTCGTCACCGCTCTTATCTAAACCAAATATCAGTATCGATTGCAGCGGCGGCCACGCATTCGGATAATCCCATTGCTCACCAGAGTTGAGTATTGACGTCGGCACGCCGCCCGGGAAATCCAAAGCTCCACATTTGAGCAAATATTTAACTATTTGGGCGCCGTACTTCGGAGCTAACTCATTTTCTACCGCCCCCGCCCATAATGGGGCAATGAAGCTCGGATAAAAGTGTTTTCTTCGCGACTTCGCGTCTAAATCATAATCGTACCACACTCCGTCCTCCGAATCCCATAGGACTTTTGCGATCGCATTCCGCCAATACTTGGCAAGGCTCCACCATTTCAGCGCTTCGCGGCGATGTTTCAGGTGACTTCGAAAGTCACCGGCAAATTCAAGGGCGCCAGCGAAAATAGCGTTAAGATCAACAGGCAGTATTGACGTAGTTCTGATGTCCGTCAGCCGGCCGAGCTCGCTGTTCGTCGCGGACACAAACCATCGCGAGGAAAAGTCCCAGCCGCTCTCTGCCGCGCTTTTTATTTGCAAATAGAAATTTTCTCGGTTTTCCTCTTGCATGTTGAGAGAATTTGTGTAGTCTTCGTAGTACGACTCCGGCCGCGGCTCTTTCTTGTTGCCATCCGCAACGTATCTCAGAAGTACATATTCCGTTCCATCTACGTTAACATTCATTTTTTTATTATCGAGCCAGTATTGCAATTCCTTCTCTATCGTTGCGATGTGTTTTTCCAGAAAAGCTAAATCGCCTGTAGCTTCAAAGTACTTTGCAACCATAGCTGTAAGTAAAGGCGGGTGACTTCTGCCAAAATAGTAAATCCGACCACCGTTTGGCATGTATCCAATTTTTTCCACTAAGTACAGCAAGTTCTCAATCATACCTTTAGCAGTTTCGACCATGTTGCTCAACAAAAGTCCTCGCACCATCCAATAGGAGTCCCAATAATATAACTCCTTGAATCGTCCCCCAGGAACTATGAATCCATTTGGCACATAAAGCAGACTAGATCGTTCTGGGTGCTCGGCGACATCAGGATCCACTTTTTCGCCCGAGCTTAGCCCAAATTTGAATGACATCTTTTGCGAATTCTCGTAGTTTAGGATCAGAAATTTGTTCAAGAATCGGCGGGCTAGGATTGAAATCTGGCGGATCCCAGTGTAGAAGCTGATTTCCATCGAAGAAATGATTCTCTACAAATTTGAGCAGCTGCTCATGTGTCGGATTTTTGTTGGTATCGTGCATCAGTTTCGCGAAGTCAGCCAGCGTTTCGTTTTCAGGATATTTGAGCTTCAAATCGACGAAAGTCTTCGAGTCGGGATAAAGGCGGGCGAGTTGCACTCTGTGGAGGAGTTCCCCGGAGCAGTATATTGAGGAATTGCACACTGATACCTTCGCGACGGCGTGTATACACGCGCCGAGTAATCCCAGGAAAGGGTAGATCCGTTTTATAGTGGGCATGTTTATCGGGGTTTGCGGAGTGTGTCGGATGTGGAGAGATAGACATAACATTCGCGCGCGTGACGCGGCGGCCAGTGGCGCGAGACGAGTGGCGGGTAGGGCCAGCGACCCGCGATATAAACAGACACAGCGCGACTCATTATTGCCACTGCGGTGCATCCCATCCCATTTCGACTGATGCAGCGGCAAGCGCGCTTTCGCTGCCGCAGCAGACTACGCGCACGCAACTGAGACACTCAAGGCCCTGACCCCGAAAGGCTGCTGAGTGAATCTCGATAAATAAACACTGTAAACACAACACACGTGCCCCGCGTACTGGAGCGTACTGTACGTCAAAGAGCATATAATCACTACGTTTTAAGAGACGGGACTCCCATAGAGCAAAATGAACTTAAAGAAATGTCAAACGGCGGAAGTGTCAAATCGCAAGGACAGAAACGTTACCAACCTTAACGACTGGCAAATTGATTGGCCAACCTAACAGCAAAAATAGAGATGTAGTAATTTTATCGATATCGATGTTTTGATTACTAGGTCAGAAACAAAACATCGATATCGATAAAATTAAAAAAATCGGCCTTCACGGGTCTTACAGGTATAATAACATCTCGTGTGGGTCATACAATTAAACATGTTTATTTAAAAAAACGTTTATTGGTACTATTTACAATCATTTCATATTATTATTTTATATTCTTTGATGAAAGATTGGAATAATTAGGTATTTTTTTTAGCATATGTTAGTTTAAGTACACTCATATCATTTCATATTTATATTTTTGAATGAGAAAATTATGTATTTATTTTAATTTTTACTTAAACACCTAATTAAATATTGCCTTTATTTTACCTGGTAACACTCGATTCTTAGGCGCACCTTGATTTTGACGTTGACAGTTGTTGACAAGTATCCAAGTGTCAATGTCGACCGACAACTTGTCAACGTCAAAATCAAGCCGCGCTAAAGAATCGAGTGTTACCAGGTAAAGAAAACGCAATATTGAATTACTTAAGTAAAAATTAAAATCCATACTAATATTATAAATGCGAAAGTTTGGATGTGAGTTTGTGAATTTGTGAGTTTGTGAGGATGTTTGTTACTCAATCACGCAAAATCTACTGGACGGATTTCGATGAAATTTGGTACAGAGGTAGATAATGACCTGGAATAGCACATAGGCTACTTTTTATCCCGGGAAAAAGCACTGTTCCCGTGGGAAATTCGCGCGGGCGAAGCCGCGGGCAAAAGCTAGTAAATACATAATTCTTCGTTCAAAAATATAAATATGAAATGATATGAGTGTACTTAATAAATAAAACTAACATATTATGCTAAAAAATTACCTAACTAATCCAATCTTTCATCAAAGAATTAAAAAAAAACTACTTAAATGTAATATTTAGCATGAAATGATATGAGTGTACTTAATAAATAAAACTAACATATTATGCTAAAGAATTACCTAATTAATCCAATCTTTCATCAAAGAATAAAAATAAACTACTTAAATGTAATATTATTTAAGACTAGCTTTCGCCCGCGGCTTCGCCCGCGTGAATTTCCCACGGGAACAGTGCTTTTTCCCGGGATGAAAGGTACCCTATGTTCTTCTCCGTACTTCCAGCTATGTGTATGCAAAATTTGAGGAAGAATGGTTTAGTAGATGAAGCGTGAAGAGGTAACAAACCAACAAACTCACTTTCGCATTTATAATATTAGTTAGGATAATGGCATCCCAGAACATACGTGAAGGCCGACATCTTTGATTTTAATAACGGAATCGCAAAAAATACTTACAAAATGGTATATTTTAATTATAGATATTCATATATTCCAAAAATCTATTTGACATTAATTATGATGAATGATAATACTTTTATTTATTGAACGAACTGTCCGCAGTAAGCCGGCAATGAACAATGTCTTTTGGCAAAAAGCAAGGTCGAACAGTACTTATACAGGGATAAATCTGAAAGTTGTAAAGTCTAAATAAGCGTTACAAACTTATTTTTGCGCTCGATCCGGTATGAATCCTAGGGATCGAACTGCAAAGTTAAGTTTGTTTTTCAAACTAGTAGGTCTTTTAGTTAGACCTATTATGTGAGATGCTTTTCGTGTACGAAACCCTCGGTGCGCGAGCTTGACTCGCCCTTGGCCGGTTTTTTTTTGTGGTTGAACTTGCAAATGTCATTTTAATTAATTCTATTGATATAAAATACTAAAATTTAAAACTAAGGTAAGGAATACAAAAATAAAAAATAATAACAAGTTGTAAAGCGTAACCCCGCGGCAACGTTCCCAAAAGGCTGGCTGCATTGCCAAGCTGTATATTTAGCCTTTGGCCAAAGAAGCTGCCAGCCCTTCGGTCGCGATATACCTCGACCAGCTTTTTCGAAATAAGTATAAAAAGCTGGTGAGCTGATGGACCCCATGGTCCCAAAGTTTCCATCCCAAAAGGCTCAAAAATGTAGTTATTGTCAATAACCACAAATTTGCGCCTTTTGAGGCTCTCTGCTTCCGTTGCTGCTGCACCGACCTTGGACTTGGTGATCTGGAGATGAGATAACTCACAATGTAGGTAGTATTAACAACTAGCAGATTATTAGCAGAGCAATATGTCAAATTATAACTACCTACCTATTTTATACCGTGATCATTGAAAACTTACGATAAAAAAATTTACTTATTAACAAAAATTGCATCGCAACCAAATTGGCTGGTTGTAATTATGTATCCAAGTTTATTTGTATCTTTTCCTTATCCTAACTTATACCTATTACAAATAGTAAAAGTTTGTTTGTTTGTTTATTTATTAGTTTGTTACCTCTTCACTTTACGCTTTATCTACTGAACCAATCTTCTTGAAATTTCGCATACACATTATTTCATTTTATATTTCATTAAGAAGAAATGGGTTATTGTAAATTCGTCCCCAGAGTTAATTCGGTACTAAAATACAAGCTTAATTAAAATACCTACTAAAATTAAAAACAAAGGAATACAAAAAATAATAATTACAAGTTGTAAAGCCCCTCAAGAGCGTAGCCCCGCGGCAACGTGCCCAAAAGGCTGGCTGCATTGCCAAGTTGTATGGCAATGCTTAGCCTTTGGCCAAAGAAGCTGCCAGCCCGTTGGTCACGGGATACCTCGACCAGCCTTTATGAAATAAAAATGAAAAGCTGATGGACCCCATGGCCCCAACGTTTCTACCCCAAAAGGCTCAAAAATGTAGTTATTGCCAATAACCACATATTTGCGCCTTTTGAGGCTCTCTACTTCCGTTGCTGCTGCACCGGCCTTGGATTTGGTGGCCTGGAGATGAGATGGCGCCAGTGTGTCAACGCAGGTCTAAAACGCCGCACCTCCAAGGCACCAAAGTCATACCATCCGGTCTCTTGCCATCATCCCGCGCCAACCCATTAGGTTCTAAAATAGCCGGCACGTTAATGGTGGCAAGAGCGCGGTGGATAATATTGTTTAGGGCAGCATGACGCCCAAAACGACCGGCGCTTTTACAACAGGAAAGTCCATGGTGACCATAGCTGTCGACGGTATCCCCGCAGGCACACCGATGAGGGACTAAAAACTTTCTGTAAATTTGTCCCTCGTTGTTGTTTTTATAGTAAATTCGGCACATAAGGTTTTTCGTACAGACAGCAACAAAAATGAAGCACCCAATATGATAAAATCAAAGTAGGTTGATAGGGTAGTTAATAGTCGATAGGTAGGTATTATTATTAAATATTAATTTACGACAATATTATATAATTTATATAAAAATAGTCGGGTTAATTTTAATGTATATGTATCAAAAGTATGACAATCAGTTTATTGACATAAGTCAATAAATCAGGATAATAATCATTGTAAGTTTTCAATGATCACGGTATAAAATAGTTATAATTTTACATACTGCTCTGCTAAAAATCTGCAAGTTAATACTACATTGTGAATTATCATTTTACTGCTAACTGTACATTTTACATAAAATAAACTTGAGTGGCAAATTTACCACAATATTTTTATAATTTTTATCGAAGTACCGAATTTACTCTGAAAGTATGTGTGCAGAGCAACTACGCTCTGCTGCCAGAAAATGTGCGCAGAGCGAATCCAGACAAACGAAGCGGCGGGAAGAATTCTGTACCGGAACTTCACCGGGAAAAAACCACCGGTAAAAATAAGTACCGGGAAAAAATCTCCACGCGGCACCACGTTTGCCCGACTAAAACCTAACTAACTTAACGCAGTCTGCTACCACCGTAGCTTATGAAGGGAGCTACAGGGCCCTATATAATAACCTAACCTATAAATTAATTACAATGGAAAACCACTTACCAAGCTAAATCTTCTTTCTCTTCGGATCCAAACTTGAGTGTCTTCGGGAAGGGGGAATTCCTAATCACCCTACCTAACCCATGAGATCTCAATTCCCCAGAACACATAAATAGATTTCTTCCCGAAATCGGCTCGGCAACAGGTAGATGTGAGCGAGCAGCCACGCGTCACATCCCACAGGAGAAAGTCACAATGACGGGCACACAAACACAAAGTTCAATAGTTATTTAACAAACAGGAAATTCACCAATACAACTCAAGATAATTAGCAATCAAAGAACGCGGGACCTCTCGCGTATTAAAAATCAAACCGATATCGCATAGGACAATGGCGACCGTCCGCGAGCCATTTTACGCGAGCAATGTGAGAACCCCAAAACGCCTGGCGGCGATAACAGGAAACGCCTGCGTTTAGTTTTACCCAATATATTACAAACATCCCCCCGTCCCGGTCTGAGAAGCAGACCGCTAGCTTACTCTACGGGAAGGCGGGCGAGAGAGGTCACACCTCTCCTTAAAATCGAACCGTCGACCAACACCTCAGCCACACGCGGAGTGCCATCTCCGCCAAGAATCAAACGTAATATGCGAGCTCGTCGCCAAAGCAATGAGGGCAAATTTGCCTCTTTTAACAATACTAAATCACCCTCCCTGGGAGGCTCAGTCCTGTCTGTCCACTTCACTCTTTGCTGCAGCAAATGCAAATATTCAAGCGACCAGCGACGCCAAAAGTCCTGGCTCATTTGCTGCAACATTTGAAAACGCGACAACCGATATACGCGTTCATCCTTCCACGGGTATTCGGGCAGGGCATTCAACGGCCCTCCCACCAAAAAATGACCAGGGGTGAGAGCTTCCAAGTCATTTGGATCTGGAGATAGCGGACAGAGAGGACGAGAGTTGAGGACCGCCTCAACTTTACAAAACACTGTGGCCAGCTCTTCAAAAGTTAGAGCCGTTTCTCCGATAATGCGGCGGAGGTGGGTCTTTGCGGATTTCACAGCCGCTTCAAAAATCCCTCCCCAATGGGGGCAACTTGGGGGACTAAACTTCCAGGTTATTCCCCTTTGGGCAGCAATTTGACTTAAACTAGTACAATTTTTATCAATAAACACAGAAACATCCTTAAGATAATTTACAGTTCCCTTATAGTTTGTGCCATTATCAGACCTAATAAGGGAAGGTAGACCTCGACGCGAAACAAAGCGATCCAACGCGGCGACGAAGGCCTCCGTAGTCAGAGCCGATACCACCTCCAAATGGACAGCCTTGGTGGCCAAACAAACAAATACACACAAATAGCCCTTCACAATACGGGCATTACGAAAGGGAGAAGCCTTGATCGAAAAGGGACCGGCAAAATCGGTTCCAACGCCGTCAAACGGTCTCGAAGGTCGGATTCGATCAGCGGGCAAATCACCCATCTGTGGTTGCATCGTGGATGCCTTCAACCTATAACATGCAATACATCGAAACAGGACACTACGGATTGCTCTTCGGGCAGACAAAATCCAAAACTCGCGTTGCAAAATAGCCAACAAAGCATTGCACCCAGCATGGGCGTTACGAATGTGTCGATCAGACACCAAAAGCTGCACCAAGGGTCCGCCCTTGGGCAACAACAGAGGATGGCGAGTCTCATATGGAAGATCCGCCTTCCGGAGCCTGCCTCCAACCCGAAGAAGCCCATCCGAGTCGATGTACGGGTTCAAACGAGCGACCGCGCCCTTCAACTTAGCGCGTGCGTCGCGCAAGATACGAAGCTCTGACTCAAACCGTCCGGTCTGCACGACACGGACCCAATGCAACAATGCGCTCCGGCGCTCTTCTGCACCTGCAATCGGCTCCAACCGCTTTGCCTGTGGGTTTCTACAATTATGTATGAAACGCTTAATCCAACTGGTAACACCCAGAAGCTTATCCAAGCTGCTATACCGAGCAAGTAGCCAATCCGGCTCCGACGTCGTCTCAGCGACTACAGCATGTACACGGAGCCCAGTCAAACTCAAAGAAGTAACATCTGTCTGACAGACAGGCCAAGAAGTTTCTGATCCCATCAGCCACTCTGGACCCCACCAGAGCGGGTGTGACACCAATTCTGGTGCCGTACAACCTCGGGAGGCACAGTCCGCTGGGTTAAGCTCTCCCGGCACATGTCTCCATGTTATATCAATTCCGATATTCTGGATTTGGGAAACCCGATTTCCCACAAAAACCTCCAAGGTATGTGGGGCCGCGCGCAACCATGCAAGCGCGACCTGGCTATCCGACCAGGCGAAGATGTCTCGTATCTCGACCGTGGCCGCCAGCTCACTGGCAACGTGATGCAACAATTTAGAGAGAAGGTGAGCTCCACTCAACTCAAGCTTGGGAATAGTCAGCCTAGTCCTGATGGGGGCGACCTTGCTCTTCCCTAACAAAAGCGAGACATTGACCCGGCCATCGGCGTCAACTGTCCGCATATAGACTGACGCGGCGTAGCCTCGCTCCGACGCGTCACAAAAGCCATGCAGGCTGGCTCGATATTTCCCGGATGGCAATATTCGACGAGGCAAGGCAATCCGATTGACTTCCTTAATCGATGAAAACAACTCGAGCCAATCATCCAATGGAGAGCCAAACAGCGGCTCGTCCCACGAGACGCCCAAAGTCCAAAGTCTCTGAAGAAGACACTTCGCAGAGAATATTACTGGACTGATCCAACCGCTTGGATCAAACATACGAGCTATTACGGACAACACCGTTCTCTTAGTCCAGACCTTTGGTATTTCCAAGTCCACTTGGAATGTAAAAATATCGGTTAGCGGCTGGTACTGCATGCCCAGCACCGCTATCCTGTTGGGATCATCCACATCCTCAAACAGGTGAGGGTTCTGTTGGTGATCCTCCGGGATCCCTTCTAGAACTCTAGGCTCATTGGACAACCACTTACGTAGCTCGTAGCCACCTGTCTTCAATATTTCAATCAATTCATCCCGCAGTAGGAGGGCCTCCTCAATACTTTGGGCTCCGGTGCACACGTCATCAACATACAAGTCACGTGACAGCACGGAAGCCCCACGGGGAAAGCGGATCCGTTCCCGCTCTGCCAATTCAAGCAATGATCTGATGGCGATATAGGGACTAGATTTCAAACCATACGTGTTTGTGTTGAGTTCATACACCGTCACAGGATCCTCAGGGCGCTCACGCCAGAGTATCAACTGGAATCGCCTGTCCTCAGGATGTATGACTGTCTGGCGGAACATCATCCGGATGTCCGCACCAAAAACCACTTGATGTCTTCTAAAGTTCAAGATGATGTCAATTATGTCCCTATGCAATTTGGGACCTGAATGTAAACATAGATTCAACGAAACCCCGTTCGAAGTGGGTGCGGACCCATCAAAGACAGTCCGCAACTTGCCCGTTGAGGCCTTCACCACCGCGTGGTGGGGCAAAAAATAATGCTCAGTTGAGCTCCAATCAACTCGAGCCGGAGACATGTGACCCAAATCCTCGTACTCGCGCATAAATTCTATATATTTATCGCGAAGTACGTGGTCACGCTGCATGCGTCGCTCCATGGACAGCAGTCGTTTCTCCGCAAGCGCCCTACTTTGCCCTAGGCTAGGACGAGAGGCAACAAAGGGTAACCTAGTTACAAACCGACCGGAGGGCAACCTCTCCGTGGTCGATCGAAAAAGGGCTTCGCACTCAGCGTGTTCCGGATCCATCCTGGAACTCATAGGTGGCTCCTCCACCTCCCAAAACCTTTGCATGGTCTTGGCCAAGGACGCAGATGCGACAACCGGTGGCTCCTTCCGCGGTGCCATTATCAAACACAGGGCCCATCAGGGCAAAACCAAAAATCGTAGACACTGCCATCAGTGAAGACGAACCCAGAGCCTTCTGTGTACCCAACAAAATCCAACCCAATACGTCCGAGCCCAGGAGCAAGTCCACTGGGCCGGGATGAAAGACAAAGGGGTCGGCCAAATCCAGACCCGAAACCAAAGACAACACACCCGGCGGTATGTCTGTCGAGGGGTGCCAACCCGCAATGGTATCCATTACCATAGCCGAAGTCGTGATCCTCATTGTGGAGGACTTCAGCGAAGAAAAGGTGACAAGTGTCTGGCCCGTCAGACACTTCACTTGTATGCCACCAACTCCAAGAAGTGGCACAGGCGAGTCTTCCACGACTAAACCTAACTGGCGTGCCACTCGAGTGGTAACCAAACTGCTTTGAGCCCCTGAGTCCAACAGAGCTCTCAAATTAATGGCTTCCCCCACGACCCCATACGCGGACCACCGCGGTAGGGAGCAGAACCGTCCGCGGCTCTGTCCCAGCAAGGGAGCAAGCTAGTTACGGGCTCCCCACTCTCTCCAAACCAGGGGGCGCCACTGACCCGGATAATATGTCGGGCGAGTGCACATCCCCATCTGAGGGGGGGCATAACCCGCGGCCCGGCCATACATATGGTACGGCGGGTGGTACTCCAGCCGTGGGTACTCGTGCAGCGGTGGAGAAAACCGCTGCGGCTGCATGTGTTGGGCCTTGGTAACCCGCGTGGAGGGGGTGTCCCCACTCTCACGTCCGATCTAGGGCCCCCGCCCATGGGGGCCCTATCCGGGGCCTGGCCAGCCACATACTGGCCACGACCTTGGGGCGCGTGGTCCCGGTCCGCCAAGACCCGCGCCGGTACGCGACCCCCCTCCCGAGGGGGGGTGCGACGAGCGAAGCCGCGTCCTCCTTCCGATGGTGGAGGGCTTCGCGCAGGAGCGCCCCCGCCCATAGGGGACCCCTGCCTCAACAACCGGGGGCCATCCCCGTTTCGGTTCATGCAGAGCATCACGTGGTGCAGCCCACGGCATGCACTGCATGGTATGGCATTGGGACAGTCACGTGCATAGTGACTGCCCAAACAATAAAAGCAAAGTTCATGCCGCTTTGCCATGCGGCGCCTATCTTGTACTGGCAGTCTCTGCCAGTCCCTGCATTGCAGCAGGCTGTGGCCCATCCGGCCACATTGCAGGCAGTCCGCGTCCCTCGCGACTGCTGCCGTGTGTGCAACCCGCACACCAGCTCCACGCGGTGGCGGTTGCCGTCCCTGTTGGGGCTTCCCTCGCCATGAGGGTTCCAAGGGCCTACGTTCAGGCGCTCTGGATGGCGCTGAGTCCGTCATGGTATTCTCAGCAGCCCGTGCCTCAAACTCCAAAAACTTCACCAAGTCAGTGAATGTTGGTAGGGTGGTGCTATCCCGTTCCGCATTCTCGCGCTCAAATCGCGAGCGGATGTCATTGGGTAATTTGCCCAATACAATGTGCACCAGCAAAAAGGACCATTGGTCCACCGGCAGCCCCAGTGTGCGGAGCGCGTTACAGGCCACTGTAACGGGCGTGAGCAACTGCAGGCGCAACTGTGCCCTGTTGGCCACCTTGGGCAGGGCCATCAACTGTGCGGCGTGCGCATCCGCTAACAAACGTAAGTTTTGGTAGCGGGAGTTCAATAACTCCCAGGCCGTGTCGTACTGGTCGTCCTCCACCCGGAGGTGCTGGATGAGCGACCGCGCTTCACCCTCAAGAGTGGAGAGGAGGTAGGCCATCTTCTGGGCCTTCGACAAATCCTGTCGTGCTACGACCAGGGACTCAAACATATTTTTATATGCCACCCACTCCTCCATCCTACCCCCAAAGTGGGACAGCTGAAGGGTGGGGAGCCGACCAGTAACCGCTGGTCCTTCATGTCTAACAGGTGTGCGAGGGGCTGGTCCGCCAGCCTGTCTCGCCCTTATTGCGGCCGCCGCCTCCACGATGTCATCGTGCAGACTCAGGATCTGGTCCAGGTCCGCCACGTGACCTGCGTAGACCTCCGGGGTAAGGTCGGCTTCGGTAAGCGCCGCCATGGCCGCTTCCGCGTTGTTCAATCGTGAGCGGAGCTGATCCGCTCTTTCCAGTATAGCGGCCTCCCTGTCCTTCCGGGACAGGAGTCCACCGGCCGTCACAAACCATCTCAATTCGTTGGCGAGTGTCGCCTTAGCATTGGGGACCTTCGCCATCGCGTCAAGTCACAAACAAAAAATAACAAAAGGTAAATAAAAAACAACAAAATCAAGCAACAACACGAAGAACCGCGGTAGGTATGAGAATGGCACAAACCCGGAACGCACGGTACAAACCGCAAACAAATACAAAAAAGGTTACAAATATTCTTATACAAACAAACTAAGAAAATCTAATAATTTTTACAAACAATTAATTATTTTTTACAAACGAACAAATAGAGGGTAGATAAACTACGCTCTGCTACCAGAAAATGTGCAGAGCAACTACGCTCTGCTGCCAGAAAATGTGCGCAGAGCGAATCCAGACAAACGAAGCGGCGGGAAGAATTCTGTACCGGAACTTCACCGGGAAAAAACCACCGGTAAAAATAAGTACCGGGAAAAAATCTCCACGCGGCACCACGTTTGCCCGACTAAAACCTAACTAACTTAACGCAGTCTGCTACCACCGTAGCTTATGAAGGGAGCTACAGGGCCCTATATAATAACCTAACCTATAAATTAATTACAATGGAAAACCACTTACCAAGCTAAATCTTCTTTCTCTTCGGATCCAAACTTGAGTGTCTTCGGGAAGGGGGAATTCCTAATCACCCTACCTAACCCATGAGATCTCAATTCCCCAGAACACATAAATAGATTTCTTCCCGAAATCGGCTCGGCAACAGGTAGATGTGAGCGAGCAGCCACGCGTCACATCCCACAGGAGAAAGTCACAATGACGGGCACACAAACACAAAGTTCAATAGTTATTTAACAAACAGGAAATTCACCAATACAACTCAAGATAATTAGCAATCAAAGAACGCGGGACCTCTCGCGTATTAAAAATCAAACCGATATCGCATAGGACAATGGCGACCGTCCGCGAGCCATTTTACGCGAGTAATGTGAGAACCCCAAAACGCCTGGCGGCGATAACAGGAAACGCCTGCGTTTAGTTTTACCCAATATATTACAAACATCATGGAATATTAATTAGGTACCGAATTAACTCTAGGGACAAATTTACACTAACCCGAAAGAGCATATACAAGTTTTATTACAAACTGTTTTTATTTTATTTGTTTTCGATTTAATTAGGTAGCTAGTTATTTCAAATTCATAGTAACGAAATACGCCGACCAGTTACCGAACTGATACCCGTGATAATTAAGTCGAAATAAAAAATAAAAACAGTTCGTTATTAAACTTTTATATGATCTTTCCATAAATAAAATTTAAAAAAACATTGTCAAATACCCTATTGTCCTATTATGCAAACAATCTTCACAGTACTTTTTGTTGAATTTTGTTGAAAATAAATCAAATATTATTTTAAACCTAATCATTCTAAAGTAGAGCATTTATTAACCACGAAAGTAATTTCCTGAAAAGTCTATTTTAATTTAAATTGTTGTAAAATCATAAAAAGACATGGTAATATTTGTTACATAATAGGATAATTATGAAAAAACGGACTTTAAACCTAGTAACTATTATTCCTTCCTTCCTATCCGGTACGCTCTTGTCAGAGCGGTCGTGATCGTTATGTAGTGTTATGGAGCAGGGCAGTTGTAATGCGCTTCACGACGCCCCGCCACCGTTGTCTGTTGGATGTCATCCTGCTGCACTCGTTAACTGATCCTCCAATAGCAGACTTCATCTGGTCAGTCCAACGGGTGGGTGACCTTCCGCGTGGTCTAGTGCCTTCTACCTTTCCTTAAAGAAATGCCCGTTGTTTCTCCAATGGGTTTCGGCTAGTCCACAAATGCATAAACCACATCTGGTAACTTCCTTCTCCACTAACTAACTATAATTAAATTAATTCATTAGTTGGGAACATTAGTTCGAATTTCATCCATTAATCGAGGCCTGCTGGTCTTCATTTATGGATGAATTTATTTACATTCATTTCGTATTAGCAAAGCAGTCAAATGCAACAGCAAACGTCTTTTATGTCTTTGTTGTGCTCTGCACATAATCTGCGTAAATTTACTTCCATAAACATCATCAAGCGACAATAGAAACATAATATTTATCATTATATAAAGATTTTCTTCTTCTTATAGTGCCGTTTGTCATCGAAGATTGGTGACCATCATGGCTAATCGGACTTTTGAAGCTGCTGCACGAAAGAGCGTCCGGGTACTCAAGTGAAACCAGTCTCTTAGGTTCTTCAGTCAAAAGGTTTTTCTCCTTCCGGGTTTACGTTTGCCCTGGATTTTCCTCTGCATTACGAACTGAAAAATGCGGTCTTTTTCCCCTCTCGTGACGTGTCCGAAATATTGAAGCTTCCTTTTTTTGACACACTTTAACACTTCCAACTTTTTATTCATTCTCCGTAGGAGCTCGGCATTTGTTACCCTTTGAACCCACAATATACGGAGCATACGCTTGTAGATCCACATCTCGAAGGCTTCCAATTTGGAGCATAAAACAAGTCTCATGCGGATTTTCAGATTGAATTTGCGGCTACACAATATCTTTTTCCATTTGCAAAAGGCACTTCTAGCCAGTTCGATGCGGGCACGAATCTCCTGTTGACTGTCCCAGTGTACGTTTATGTAACTCTCTAGGTACTTAAATTTATCAACGCGTGCTATTGGGTTACCTACTTATAGTAACTTTTCATTTGCCAGGACTTGTGGCTTCGTCTTATCTTTCTTATTATATATACATATAATCATGAAATTTGTCTTTTTCGCGTTTATTCTCAGTCCATACTTGTTACTAGCTTCATTTGTTCAGTAGTCGCTGAGGCCTTCGATATTATAAAGATAATATGTTGCAAGTAAACCTGAAATTAAAATTAAAACAAATTATAAAAACGCTGAATTAAAGGCAGCACTTATGCATTTATATTCCAACATTATTGAAAGCAGTAGCGGATTTAAGGGGAGAGGAGCACGGGGGCACGTCCCTCCAGACAACAGAAATCGAGCAAAAATTTTTATAAGTCCAGTCTCTGGACTTGTAATTTTTTCGAAGGTTACCGTGTCGTTATAACCCCCCTTTATTATGTTCTCAGTGGACAGATAAGGTCTTTCGGAGCAATGTTTGTATGGGACACTTTTGTTGGAAACCATGCCCACACCCCCTTTTGGCTCAACGAAATCTAAATATTTTTTTTTCTCGGAAACTAGGGGTCGCGCGAAATAAATTAACATGACCAAATGTGTTGGCCATGAGGTCATCTGTGACATGAGGCACTGAAAAACAGGTGTTAATATGACAAAAAAAAATCGAGCAAAAAATTTTTCAAGTCCAGTCTGGACTTGTAATTTTTTCGAAGGTTACCGTGTCATTATAACCCCCCTTTTTATGTTCTCAGTGGATAAATAAGGTCTTTGGGAGCGACGTTTGTATGGGACACTTTTGTTGGAAACCATCCCTCACCCCGTTTTGGCTCAAAGAAATCTAAATAATTTTTTTTCTCGGAAACTAGGGGGCGCGCGAAAAAAATTTACATGACCAAATGTGTTGGCCATGAGGTCGTCTATGACATGAGGCACTGAAAAACAGGTGTTAATATGACAAAAAAATCGAGCAAAATTTTTCAAGTCCAGTCTGGACTTGTAATTTTTTCGAAGGTTACCGTGTCATTATAACCCCCCTTTTTTATGTTCTCAGTGGATAAATAAGGTCTTTGGGAGCAACGTTTGTATGGGACACTTTTGTTGGAAACCATGCCCACACCCCCTTTTGGCTCAACGAAATCTAAATATTTTTTTTTCTCGGAAACTAGGGGTCGCGCGAAATAAATTAACATGACCAAATGTGTTGGCCATGAGGTCATCTATGACATGAGGCACTGAAAAACAGGTGTTAATATGACAAAAAAAAATCGAGCAAAAAATTTTTCAAGTCCAGTCTGGACTTGTAATTTTTTCGAAGGTTACCGTGTCATTTTAACCCCCCTTTTTTATGTTCTCAGTGGATAGATAAGATCTTTGGAAGCAACGTTTGTTTGTAATTTGACTTGTAATTTGACTTGTAATTTTTTCGAAGGTTACCGTGTCATTTTAACCCCCCTTTTTTATGTTCTCAGTGGATAGATAAGATCTTTGGAAGCAACGTTTGTATGGGACACTTTTGTTGGAAACCATGCCCACACCCCCTTTTGGCTCAACGAAATCTAAATATTTTTTTTCTCGGAAACTAGGGGTCGCGCGAAATAAATTAACATGACCAAATGTGTTGGCCATGAGGTCATCTATGACATGAGGCACTGAAAAACAGGTGTTAATATGACAAAAAAAAATCGAGCAAAAAATTTTTCAAGTCCAGTCTGGACTTGTAATTTTTTCGAAGGTTACCGTGTCATTTTAACCCCCCTTTTTTATGTTCTCAGTGGATAGATAAGATCTTTGGAAGCAACGTTTGTATGGGACACTTTTGTTGGAAACCATCCCTCACCCCGTTTTGGCTCAAAGAAATCTAAATATTTTTTTTTCTCGGAAACTAGGGGGCGCGCGAAAAAAATTTACATGACCAAATGTGTTGGCCTTGAGGTCGTCTATGACATGGCATAATAAAATAGGGGTGTAAATATGACGACTGAAATCCGACCAAATCCAAAAAAATTGAGTCAATGAACCCGGAGGTCGATGAAAGAAATTAAAACTTAGTTTTCTCAGAGGTACTTACTTATGTTATTTTGCTAAGCTCATTAATTGTGCAAATTGGCCTGTTCGTCTCCATCAAAAGATGAAATTATTTACATTCTCTTCGTATTAGTGTGGTACAAACTCTTAGCACCTTCAGAATGTGGACTGGAAAGAAGAAATAGAATTTACAGCAACTGTCATAGTATTTTCCTAATTTACCAAATTAGCTTAGTTTGCCCAGAGGTACTTATTTATGTTATTTTGCTGAGCTCATCAATTGGGCAAATTGGTCTGTTCGTCTCCATCAAAAAATGAAATTATTTAGCTAGCCACAGGAGCAGTAAGTTCCAGACAGCTATTTAGCAGTTAGTTCCAGACTTGTGTTACGAGATACTAACACAATAATACTATATTTTACTACATATACATATATAGATAAACATACAAAACCCAGGTCAATCTGAAAAAGATAATTTTCCATCTTGACCCGATCGGGGATCGAACCCGGGACCTCTGGTGTGGCAGTCCAGAGTGATGACCATTAAATAGTCTGAGTAAGTAACGCAGCAGGGTGCTGGTATTGTCACTTAACATCAGGTTAGATGGGAGCCAAACGCAAAACCAGTTTTACATGTAAAGTTTATTACTGACCTTCTATCAATGACAGCTGATCTTTAAAATATGATAGGGAAATCCTACTAATTTGTCCTCCAAAAGTGGTTTAGTGGTTAGTCTGAGGGATGGAATGGCAAAATTCTTTAGCTGTGTTCTTTTTTTGAATAAATGATTTCGTATTTGTACATACATATTATCACGCCTTTTTCTCTTTTTCCTTTTATGTTTTCCACAAACTAATTTTAATTGGTGGAGTTTCTCAATTGGTATATATGCCAGATCCTCTTTTCCTGATACCTTCAACCATTCTTTGCAACTGAAATTAAAAGCATCCATAACGATATTTGGACGTAGTTATGCAAACCAGATCCAACACAAAAATATAGAATGTTGGGAAATTGACCTTTTACTTTGGGACTTAATATTTAAATATAAGGAAAGTTTATTAAATAAACTAATGAGTAATATCATGGATAATACTTAAAGGTACACGGTCAAAATTCTATTACAGCGATTGAACAGTAAAATGTCTGAATTTTCATGGAAAACATTGAATGGATCCTGTTTGCATTAAGTTAGTTTGCAGTTTTTCTTAATTATCTATATACCATGTACTGTAAAACAATTGATTTTGTTTTATACATTGATGTAATGCTATGATATTAAGACAATATAATAAAGAGGCATTGGCGAATTACAAATGGCTTTATTTTTAATCAAGAATTTAACAAATGCTTTGTTAAAAGAATAATATCTGAAAGCTTTTTGTAAACATTCTCGAAGAATGTCTAAAAAGCTTTCAGATATTATTCTTCGGGTTCCTCTAATTCAATCTCGAATTCCGACGCTCCCTAAAAACCGTCGACATCATCAACAATCCTGTCATCTCCAGTCAAATTCTTATAAAAATTGTGTACATCGTTTGGAATAAGATGTAAAAGTCTTCTTATGTCTTCCAGTTTTACACTGGGTATGGGCTTTCCATTAGGCCAAAGTGAAACATTATTACAAATAGGGTATTTTTCTTTATGTTGAGCTCCTCAAAATCTGCTTCTAAATCTGTGCTCATATAAATTCCTTTTTAAGAACTCTCTGCTGTAATTTTAAAGCACATTCTATCTTCCCAAAGTCAGTGTCATTAGGCAAAAAGCTATGCCCTGATTCTGAGATCTTGCTGAGAAGCTTAAGCCTGATGTTAGACACCTAATACTTTGTAGTGAATCGGCTGGTAGGCAGAATGGTAATATAAAGCTAACCCTAATGCTTAAAGCCATGTTATGCGATCATCCGACTTTGCAACAGATAAGTATAAGATTTTTAGAATCAGGGCATAGCTTTTTGCCTAATGACACTGACTTTGGGAGGATATAATGTACTTTAAAATTACAGCAGAGACTTTATACACTACAAGATTACATAGAAATAATGAAAAATTGCAAGAAGAATAAACCCATGCATGTGACAAAAATGACTAAAGAAGATTTTCTTTCATGTTCAAAATTAGAAAACATTATTACAAATAGGAAAATAGCAGTCGATAAATCGAAAATTTCATGGCTTAAAACTAAGGAACTAGTTCTTAAAAAGGAATTTATATGAGCACAGATTTAGAAGCAGATTTTAAGGAGCACAACATAAAGAAATATAGATAGATAAACACTTTATTGCACCATTTACAGAAAATAAATACAATGTAGTAACAAAAGTAAATACATATATAAATGAGCGCAAAGGCGGGCTTATCGCAAATGCAATTTCTTCCAGCCAACCTTTGGGTGGAAGGAAATATACGTACGTATATAAATACCCGTGGTAGACAACCAATTATGTCCAAGAACCTAATGGATTCACTTTAGCCTAATGGAAAGCTCATACCCAGTGTAAAATTGAAAGACATAAGAAGTCTCTTACATCTTATTCCAAACGATGTACACAATTTTTATAAGAATTTGACTGGAGATGACAGGATTGTTGATGATGTCGACGGTTTTTAGGGAGCGCCGGACTTCGAGTTTGATTTAGATGAACCCGAAGAATAATATCTGAAAGCTTTTAAGACATTCTCCGAGAATGTCTAAAAGGCTTTCAGATATTATTCTTTAATATTATTCTTTTAACAAATCATTTTGAAACTTGTTAAATTTATGATTAAAAATAAAGCCATTTGTAATTCGCCGATGCCTCTTTATTATCAAATTGCCGATCAATGTATAAAACAAAATCAATTATTTCATAGTACATGGTATATAGGTACCTAATTAAGACAAAACTGCAATCTAACTTAATGCAAACAGGATCCATTCAATGTTTTCCATGAAAATTCAGACATTTTACTGTTCAATCACTGTAATAGAATTTTGATCGTGTACTTTTAAGTATTATCCATGATATTACTTATTAGCTTATTTAATAAACTTTCTTTTATATTTAAATATTAAGTCCCAAAGTAAAACGTCAATTTCCCAACATTCTATATTTTTGTGTTGGATCTGGTTTGCATAACTACGTCAAACGTTACATAGACGAGATCCAAACCGCATGTATCGTAAGAACTGTATTCATTCAAAACGAAACAAAGAACCATGTGAAATGCATCATAATCAAAATATGCAATTGTGAGTATATTTATTATGCAAATAAGATCCAATCGGCATGATCCTCATAAAATCACAATTTCATAATTATATATAGAACCAAGTGACATGGATTTAGTTTTATGTTTTATTTCCTGAAAATCACGCTGCTTGAATCTTTTCTTACGTTCCAAATATGTTGTTTTAAGATGGTATCTTTGAAAATAATACATTTTTAGACCAATGAAACACTGGAGACACTGGTCTTTTTCCATAGACGTAAAGCCTATTTTTGAATAATTTTGTGTACAGAACTCAATTTTGGCCAAGGTGTGGGTTGGATCTGGTTTGCATAACTACGTCCATTTATAAACGTATCATACCTTCACACTATTTTTCGTTTTTACTAAAATTATGCGATTACATCATCGAATACATCTCATAAACACTGCATACGAATGATAAATTGTTACTCACCGAAACTCATCCAGTGGAAATTGGGCCATAAAAATATTAAAAATACCGTTTTTTCGTTCAGATTTTAAACCTCAGATTTCGCATGTTCTATGTTTCACGATTAGTTTCTTTCACTACAAATTACATAAATAGAGACTGTTTTTCACCAAAATACCTATGACACAGATTTCACTCGTCTTTTTCAATTATTTGATTCATATTTTTTCACGAAAACATAACCTACAAAGATAACCTATTGTAAGACAACTTAGACAACGTGTTCGGTTGACAACAAAGAAAGAATGAGAAAGATACAGGAAGTGAGTGAGATAACTATAGAGTGACATGAGCCGACATTAATGCGCTACTGTGTTCCATACATTTTTTCTCCAGTATGAAGTTGCGACAGACTGCTGTACGTCTGTCAAAAAACTCAAAGTGTCAAACTGACGTATAATATAACCAGCCGCTTGTCTATGGCGATTCGACCAACGAGTTTTACCAACCAACGAGAGTATTGCCATTGCAAATAGGATCTTTTGGCATGTGGTAGGAAAACAAACTTAATGTCTAAACTATTATAATTTATTATTTAAAACGTAGGTGGCGCCCTCACTTACGTGCCAAAAGATCCTTGTCGCACTGTAGCAAAGTAAGATCAATGAACGGATTATCAAGAAAGATAATAAAGTCCGCGTATTGAACTAAACATACAGGTTATCGTTGCCACCTAGTTGCTACAATAAATTTAATAAATTTGTCCGTAGGACATGTTAAATCGATTTTAATGTATTTTTTTTATATGACATTAGTCACGCGCGCAAACTTATATAATGTAGAGTCATGGACCTAAATGTAGAGTCTATAACATTTTATATATAAAATGTGCATGAAAATTCGTTCCATAAGCTGAAACGTTATCAATGATTAATTGAGATTGTGTGTCATAACATCTAATTTTTATAACGTTATTATTTAGGTAGCTATTTGAGAGGTTCACGAGTACAACGACCTAATAGAGTACCTATTTGCAAAACAGGAAGGGGTAATAATGCAAACGAAAATTTATGAATCCGTGTCTATTTTTTAGAATTTAAATTTAGTTTAATTTTACGTTTTATTTTTAAGTATAGTAATTACCTTTGCTTGTAGTGTCATAGAAATCTGAATACCTAGTATATATTTATGTCAGTCTATAATGTAATATGTTTTGTTTTTTTTTTTACTAAATAAACACATCGGCTAGTAGCTTTGATTACCTACATAGCCAATCGTTAGTGGGTTACTTTATTATACTTACTTACTTTATATCCAAGTAAAAAAAAAACTTCGAAACGACTGGACGGATTTTAATGAATTTTAGAACTTGTATTTTATACTTAGTGCTCTAGATTTTACACAGTCTTTCTAAAACTGTCGCGCTGCAAAGTCAAAAAAATATTTATAAAACTGGATTCGAATGATCGCCGACGTTTCATACGACGTTGCAGACTGCAACGTCGTTTTTTTTCCGTTCCATTCAGAGGTTCCTTGGCCTTGGTTGGGTATGAAATAAAAAAAAACGTTTCAGAAGACACAGCCTTTTATTATTCATCTATAATACTTAATTAGGTAGGTAAATTAAAAACAACGAAAGTGATTATTAAAAACGTAAGTACAGTTTGCCAATTTATGCATCAACCGAATGCACAGTAACTTTATAAAGAAATGTATATGTTTACATACGAAAAAATAATCGACTTTCTATACAAAGTCCGGTGAGTTATTCGCTCAACATGAGGTCTACGAAAATGGCATAGATTTAGGTCTCCCGCAAAGATCTTCTATGAAGATTATACAAGATTATCTAATCTACTTATATATTATGGAAAATGAATTTTTCATCATATATTCAGATAGGTCTCGGATATTGATCGGATGATTAATCTATGTTTTTCAGCGTTTCTTTACAATGTTGCTAATGTTCATGAACTAGCCATGTTTAATAAATTCAGTTTTAAGTATATTTCTGTCATGTACATACATTCTCAATCACTGTAGGTTATTTTAGTTTTACATTTGTACTCGACCATGGTTTATCTACTTAAATTGTTATTAAAGTTAGTATAAGTGTAACGTATTATTTAATTTTCAATATAATTTTTAATGAACGATGTGTAATGATGTGCCGGTCCCGAAATTTTCAAAGAAACAACAAAAAGTTTCTTGGAATTTTTTCGGAAATACTCTCGAGAACTGAAAGTTTTCCTGAAAACCCGAGAATGTTCTGAGAATTTTCGGAAAATATCAGGGGTGAAATTTTCAAAAACAGGAAATTTCTCGTTGGCACATCGCTAACGTTGTGATTCCTAATAAAATTTAAAATTAATAAGAAATGATTTTAAGTAGTTCAAAAAATGCATTAATTCTATCTCACTATGTTACTTAGTAATGGTAAAATTTGATAAAATTTACATATGTAAATAGTGTAAAGAAATAAAATTAAATAAGTACTTGTTATAAAGAAATAACGTACAGACAATAAATACGTATGTTGTACGTTTTTTGAAGAATAAATGTTAAATAAATAAATAAATACATGCTACAGGAAAATACAAACTTTTCACTTATCTACTAAATAATGGTAACATAATTATGAACTGATAATAAAAATGCAAAAATCAATAACTATTGCTTTTATAATGATTGCAAATGATTCCTAACAATAATCGTAGATATATTATTAGCCATTATTTATGGCGATTATTTTTAGCCTTGCCTTATAGTTTTGGACTTCGTAAAATAACTCTATTTGTTCAAACTTTGCAGAATTTTAGTCGAAATCGAACAAAATAATAATAAAGAAAACTTGATCAACATAAGCCTTAATTTTATTATTTAATTTCATATTGCTTGAACTTAAACAAAAAAGAAATGATCTCAGAAATGATCCCTCGAATCGAATTATTTCTAAAGCAAAATAAATAGGTACAGTATCTTTATCCTTTGAGTCTGGTAAAAGTTCATGTGTCTATTGTTTTAATTAAAAGGTGATTATGATAATTTAAGCAACATCTTTGGGAATATAGCCGCATTATTTAGTTATTTAATACTGCTTTGGGCTATCGTTATATACACATACATAGTAGACATATATAAACAGACATAGTATGACAATATTATTGTAATATCTACTTAGTTATATTCACTAACCTTCAAATAATTCGGTTCGATTAATATTGTTTTATCTATGACCTATGGCACCTTTTTTAATTTAATTGTAAACTAACAACCTTAGATATTATTATGCTTTTTAATCATTATGATCTTCAGCTTGGAATTTAATTATTTTTCTATTTTAAATCCTTGTGCATATTATGCTTAAATCAATTAAGTACCAATGTAAGTATTAGGAAAATTAGTACATTATTTTATAAAAAAATATAGTTAATAAATAGGTAATAATAAATATATACGGACACAAGTCAGCTGAAAAAATATCAATGATCAATGTTTTAAACAGAGCACCATTAAAAATCAAATCACCATTATATAAATAATTATTTTACATAATATAAAAAGTATAGAAGGAGTGTCTTGAAGTAACTGAAGCCTGAAAACGTAAGAACCTAAGTAGTCTTACCGTTTTCTAAATATTTTTTTTTCATAAACCTACGTCCATTTTTGCCTAATCTAATAGGACTTTATAGGACCCACTATTTTTTGTTGGGTGTACTTTTCATATAAGTTCGATATCTTCAAATCACTTTTCACTCTTTTTGAAATTTACTATACTACGTATTGTACTATCGGTTATAGCTAGCAGACGTTTCGTGTACTTACTGTTTTGTTAAATACATTTACTTAACGATTTATTTTCAAAAATAAAAATCGTCTGAATAATGCTAATAAATAATGCCCATTTTACACAACTGTCCATAAAGGAGTTACATATATATATAAATTGTTTCTGATCTTAATGCTTAGGTTCTATTGGGATAACAAGTTTTCCATTATAATCACTTTCGTTGCTCTTTACATCTTCAGGATCATTGACCTCACTCGACTCGTCCCTTAGGGAGTCCTTAGCTGTTAGCACACTACCATATTTCTTCAAGAATTCAAGGACTACTCCGTTGGACCAACCAAATCCGAACTGCAAAGTATACTCCCCACCATCTCCAAAACCTCCGGGCGTTTGTACGTCATATTTTTCAAACATTTGCTTGTTCTCTGTAAACCCTTTGTGGCACGCTCGAACCCAGGTTTGGGCGACATCAAAAGCCAGTTTTTGGGATGCATCTGTACCTATCTTTTCTAAAGCATTTACCACTATGCTTACTAGCGGAGGCCAAGCATTAGGGAAGTCCCATTGCTCCTTAGTATAGTTCAATGAAGCCGGAACTCCACCAGGATAGTCTAAACCTTTGGAGTTGCGCAAATAGTCTACCACACGGGGAGCGTTACTCGCTATAAACTCTTCTTCCACGGCTCCCAACCATAAAGGCGCAACGTTACTAGGGTAAAAATATTTACGGTGCTTTTTGTGACTCATGTCGTAGTCAAACCACACTCCTTCCTCTTTGTCCCACAGAACATCCTCAATAGAACTCCTCCATTGCTTAGCTAAGTAGCCCCAGTGTGCAGCTTCATTAGGCTTCTTTAAAACAGCTTTAAAATCCGCCATGTTGCTTAGAGCATTAGCGAAAATTGCATTTAAGTCGACAGGAATCAAGTCTTTAGTATGGATCATCATTAAGTCACCATCGTTGCTACCGTCTTTTTCTATGAACCAACGAGACGAGAAGTCCCAACCGCTTTCCGCAGCACTTTTTAGGTCGATATAAAATTCTCTTTGCCTTTCTTCTGTTTCAAACTTTTGTGCCTTCGTATAGTCTTCATAATAGGATTCTGGTCGTGGTCCTTCACTGGGAGAGTAATATCTGAGAAGTGTGTAAGTTCTACCATCTTTGTCAAAAGCAACGATTTGAGTATCAAGCCAATACTTCAATTCCTTTTCGAGAGTATCAATATTAGCTGCTAGGAACTCAGTATCACGTGTTTGTTCGAAGTATGCAGCTACCATGGCAGTCAGGAGAGGAGGCTGACTTCTTTGCTGGTAGTACCATCTGCTTCCGTTAGGGATATGTCCAATCTTTATTACCAATTCAATAAGATTTTCTATGACATTTTTTACGGTGTTATTCATGCCACTCACGAGAAGACCTTCAATGATCCAATAAGTGTCCCAGTAATAAAGTTCTTTGAATCTTCCGCCGGGGATGATGAATCCGTGACTAACTGGTATCAAGCTATGTCTCTCGGGGTTTTCGAAAACCGTTGGCGTAACTTTTCTCCCGAGAATAGGCCATATGTCGTTGATATCTTTACCGAATTTCCGTAGATCTTCGTCTGCAATGGTGTTTAGAAATTCTGGGTTTTCAGTGTAGTCAGTTGGCAACCAGTTTTCGAGTTCGTTTGTAGTGTCGTTATTGAAATACTTATCAACAAAGGTCCTTAGTTGGTCGCGGTCAGGGTTGTCGTTGGTTTCCTTGAGTAGTTGATCGAATGCTGTTAGTGTCGTGTCTTGGTCGTATCTCATCTCGTAGTCGACGAATGTCTTGGAGTCGGGGAAGACGCGCGCCATTTGAACATGATGCAGCAGTGCGCTGTCGCAGTAGACTGGCCGGTCGCAGGAGGGGGGGAGGTCATCGGCGAACGCCACCGCCAGGAAGAATATCTGCCACATCTGAAACGATACGATCAAATAGTCATCATTCAAATTTATTTAACACTCAACGGAAAATAGTAGTTTTTACATTAGCAGCGATTTGCGAGCGCAAAAATAACAGGCAAAATATTCTGTCCCGTACAAGTAGTAGCAGTTATTTGAGAAAAATCATTATCATATTTTTATTATCAGTAATGATCTAGATTTGGCACCAGGGTCTATTCAGTAACGCCTGTTTTGGCTGAAAACGTGTGATGGAGGCTTAAGAGCGAAATATTTTTAGTATATTTTTCAAATTACAATAATTATATAATCAGTACAAACACATTAGTTGGGTACAACTTATATTATTTGCAAGCAAAAAACAAAAAAAAACTTCGTCTAATATGTATCTAATTCAAATAATAGATAGAACGATTAATAACCTAAATGAATGACCTCATATATAGACAGGTTTTTAAATAAGTATATTAAAACAGACTAAAAGCACAAGAAACAGGATATCAGTTTTTATTCAGACCGATCACCTTAGATTTTTACCTAACTGCGTAAGTGCAAAAAAAAATATATTAGTCTAGTCTAGTATTATTAAAAAATATGAATCTATTTTTCTTTACATTAGCGAGTTCGAAACATCAATCAAGTAGATACAAAAATTAAAAAAAAAAAAAAAAACATTCCTTTTTCGACAGTCGTAAAAAGTGTCTAGAGCGGAGACGCGTCTTACGTCTTATCGTAGGCTTGCTAAATATATCTGTCATCCACATATCGGTTTTTTATTCTACACACTCACCTTGACCTATTAGTTATAATATTTTGGCACGGTTGTGCAAAAAATTCCAAATACGAATAGGCTCAGACAAATTGTAAAATAAAAAAAAGATTTTGTAATGATCGCAAATGTCAAGCAAGTTTTGATGTGGTCTGTTTTATTTAAAAAAATACTAGCCAAATGCGATTTAAACCAAAAAAACAAACTTTGCAGTTCGATCTCTAAACACTCGTTCCTACATATTCCTAGTGCACCAAGCGCAAATAACAAGTTTGCAATAGAAGTAAATTCGCTTTTATTTTCACTTTTAAGATAGATAAATATGCGTGAAAAAAATTTCATGTCTGTCCATTAGGTAGGTAACTATTTTTTATAGTTATTAAGCTTGCAAGAAGCCACACTAAATAAACATACTTTTACTTACTAACAAGGCTAGTTTAAAAATGCTTGTAAAAATAAGTAAAGCCAAAACAAAACTCAATTTTAAGGGAGGAGTTTGAAAAAATTAAATATTTTCAACTCTGAATGAGCTAAGAATCCAATTGTGCTAACAGACTCAAAACTTATTCATTTGTGACTAATTTAAGTACATAATTCATTTTTTAATTCTGAATAAGCTAAATTCAATTGTGCTAACAGACTCAACTTACGTCTGTTACTAATTGGGAATAAATTATAATTTTGAATCCAATTGTGCAAACATTTCTATACAAACTCAAGCCTCCAAAACCAATACCAAAAAGAGTAAATGTCATAATGGCCTTGTGTTTTTGTTCGAATGAAAAAAATGCAAAGCAACGAGATGGTGATCAGACTAAATGAAGTGGAACTTGTTAAGGCAAGTAATGATGTGCTAAGTAATAACTTTTTACAGAACAATACAATAGAATTACAACATTTTGCTAAATTGAACAACCAATGTATTATTTAAACAAACCGTCTGATTCATAAAAAGTTGATGAATACTTAAAGCCTTAGTATTTCAGTTTAAAATGTCAAATATTATATTTTATTAAGAAGAGATAAGTATAGAGAAACAAAACATATTTAAATAAAATACTTAGGTTTAAAATATTCTTTAACTTTTCATGAAAAAGGCGGCAAATCGGCATAACTCCATAAAGGTAGTCCTTTAAATATGGTCCTTTTTTATTTTAAGTAATTATTACGTATTATGTCAATAAGCATTATAGTTTATACTTATTGACATAATACATAATAATGGCTTAAAATAAAGCTAACAGGCAGCTTATACTTACCATAACTACCTAATTAGGTACTTATGGTAAGTATTTATGGTAAGTGTATTTAGTTAATAAAACTAATAAAAAGACTTAATTGCTTAGGGAAATTGTCAGTGTGTCATTATGATTTAATAGAAGATACTTATAAGGAATTTAATTTGCATGTTAAAAAACAGCCTCAACATGTTTCAGCCATTTATGATAATTTGTTTACATTATTTTTTGCCTTCCATGCTTGTCTGGGGGTGAAGAAAAAATTATGCCAGCTGCTTCTCTTCCCGCGCAAATTACAATTTGCGCGGGAAGAGAAGCAGCTGGTAAGTCAATCGAGGGCGTCCTCCACTGATAGGCGATTGGCGAGCAACCTGTCACTTCATACTTTATTGCAATGACTAAGTAAATAAGTGAATGAGCCGAGTCAGCAAAAGGCGGTGCCTGATATGATACATTCCAACGAAATTGTGAAATAACTACAAAATTTATAAAATGTAAGAATATTTATAGGTAGCTTGTCCACGTGGCCTTCGAGTTTCTTGACTCTGTCTGCCCCGTAATGGATAAAGACGTGATTCTGTATCTTTTCATTATATTGCAAGCAAGTAATTGCTGAATCGATCATCGAAATTAGTTCATAGGCGGCCATTCTCTGTGCCACCCACTATTTTTTTAAATCGGCAAAAAATTTGTAAGTCAGAAATCATAAAAATACAGTATTAGTTATGTACCTTTTTATATAGGTATCTATTTTAATATAATTTAAAAAAATGCCTATATTATTATTCATTCGATAAATAGATTCAAAATTAATATGCAATAAATATATTCAATTTTGTAAGCAAAAAATCTCCAAAATTCATTAATAAAGTTTTATAGGTAAATAATTTTGAAGATGTTTGCAATATAATATACCTACAAAATTCAAATCAAACTAGCTAAAATAAACTTAAAATCAATTATCTGATGCTAATACCAGAATTTTGAATATAATTTGTAATAAGTTATTTTGAGTGGCCATCCTAGTTTTTACCATTTTAACATTTTTTTTAAAGTTAGCTGGCTATCAAACTCGTCAAAACCACACAACGGTCAACATATACCTACGTATCGGATTTTGATGTGGATTTTAACATAAATCATTAAAAAAAAAACCGAATGTTTATAGGTGGGCTTAATCCGTATAATACACGCCATAACATAACAATAACTTAGCCTTCAAAATCATCATCTTTCGACCCTGCTAAATCGATACTTACAAGTTATATTAGTTTTCCTTACCCGCATCGGCACTGATAAAAAAGCAAGGCTAAGGTCGCCATTGCATTTTTTATCTATAGTCGTATTCGTGACGTTTGATATTGCATTACAATGCACCAATATAGATTTGTGTTCGTAGAGGTGATGACAAAACCGTTCTACTACAAAACTAACTTTTTTTTTTAATATCATTTAAATTTTACATACAAAAATACATGTGCATTACACTAAAACCACGGAGGTTTGTTTTTTTTTGTTTTTTTTTTTTTAATTTAAACTTAAATTAAAAAAAAAACTTTTGTTCCCAAGTGTAATAGCCACTCACCGAACACAGATAAACCCTGCGAGGTTTCCGCAGTTCGGTAAATGTTTGTATGAGTGTTTTTTTGTGTTATGTTGAATAAACGATTTAAAAAAAATTCTTAAGTTTAAATTATAATAGTTACAATATTGTAGTTTATCTAGATGGATACAATAGGTACTAACTGGGCAACCACCAGACTAATGTTCATATATACTATCCTAAAATACACCTTAAAATTACTAACTGGTATTATCAGAATTATCTGAGTAATATTTTTTAAGTTAACTACAAAATCTTGTTCATTTTTAACACCCCATGGGGGATTTACTATAACGATGGCTTAGAGTGAAAACCTCGAATGTGATTTCTTTGGCAAAATAAACATCCGAGGTTTTCTTTCTAAGCCATGCATCGAGATATACAAATTCAAATTAGAAATTGCACCTGATTGCAAATGAACCTGTGAGGTTCATTATACCATATTCCTACTAATATTATAAATGCGAAATATTAGGTGTGAGACTAGACGGATTCCGATGAAATTTGGTACACGGGTAGGAAAATACTTGTAATATACCGAGAATGCACATAGGGTACTTTATAACCCGAAATTCCCACGCCCCAGGGCACATGCAGTAGTAATAAAGCTGCAAACTAACTCTCTCTTTAGTCTATTGAATTATAAATTAGTCGTATTTCCTCATGATTTAGGGCTCGTTCACACGTACCACAACCACACGACGTCGCAGTGACAAAATGCTGTCAAGCAGTGGTTACGTGTGAATAGCGTCGCTGCAGCTTTTTGTAGGTGCGTTGTCGCAGGACAAAATATTGATGTGTTTGCGATGTGGTCGGCCACTAGTTCGCAGTGTCGCTGGCTGTTGCGTCGTGGTGGTTGCGATGTGGTCGGTATCACACACACGGTCGATAACGACTGCAAAATGGGTCGTGGTAATTATATGGAAAGAAACACACACAACGACTCTCTTGGCAATTTTAATGGAGTGGTTTGCCATTGCCTTCTCCATTTCACACACTAGCTGATAATAATCATCAACCAGAGTGCAGGTTTCCTCACGATGTTTTCCTTCACCGGAAGCAAGTGGTGTTCGATGGAAACTAACATAACATGAGTCAGATTGGTATACAAACTCATGTAGTGTAGCACCGACAGTTTTAAACCTGGGACCTTTGCAGCCACAGGCGGGCGCCCTACCACTCGACCACCACCGCTTCTTCACCAAACAACTAACAAGTGGTATGTAATAAAAGAAAATTCAACAACTTCTGAGAACTATGAAACTCTGAAAGAAGCCCATTTTACAGTGGGACCAACCCATAAAATTGGATTTTTTTTTTAAGATTTTTTTTTCTATATTTATGGACCAACCCCAATCACAGAGTAAGTAATAGACCCCAACATAAGTTTTACTCGTGTTTTAATGCATTACGTGGTGAATCCCAAAAGAATGGGTAAATCGAAATCAGTGCGGTTCAATAAAAGTTTGTCGAGAATTCGAGATGGTTCGTGACGTGACCTCGTGGAAGAAGCAAGAGAGTTGGATCGTATCAAGAGCGAAGGGTGTTTTTAAAGCAGAGATGAATGGAAGAGTTGTTCAATCGACCACCGCGGATGCACTGCAATCAGTTGCAGACCTAAAAAGAGAGTTGCTAGGAGTACCCATAACAGGTAAGGTTATGAATGTAAATTAAGCGTGAGAAATCTGTAAGGATCTCTGCCTACCCCCACGGAAAATAGGCGCGGCGTGGATAATACCACAGAACATATAAAAGAGGTTAGAAAGGAGTTGTGGGCGGGGCCGGCGCGCCAAGCATGCGAGCGACCGCTCGTATCTTTACAAAAACACGTGACCGCGCCGTTTAGTCGCTCGCGAACTCTAGCGGAGTAAGTATTGCGAAGCGCTGCTACAAAATTGTACGAAAATGCCTTCATGTGCGGTAATTACTTGTCGAGCGAGAAGCCAAGAGCTTAATATAAACAAAGGATGCGTTTCTTATCATCGGTAAGTAAAAAAACCTCTAGTAAATACGATATTTTAGTCAAAATCTTTCAAAGGTCATTAAAATATATTTTTTTCTCCAAAAAATATACATTGCTGTCTGCATGCGTTCGTTATTTTTGCAACGTCAAACGTACCGCGTAGTGGAGTGCGCGGCAACAACGTGGCATTAGCTCTAGTGCTGGGCGTAGTGAGAGACGATATTTATCGATATTGTGCAGAACAACTACGCTCTGCTACCAGAAAATGTGCAGAGCAACTACGCTCTGCTGCCAGAAAATGTGCGCAGAGCGGATCCGGACAAACGAAGCGGCGGGAAGAATTCTGTACCGGAACTTTACCGGGAAAAAATCTACCGGTAAAATTAAGTACCGGGAAAAAATCTCCACGCGACACCACGCTTGTCCGACTAGAATCTAACTTAAGCTATACGCAGTCTGCTACCACCGTAGCTTATGAAGGGAGCTACAGGGCCCTATATGATAACCTAACCTATAAATTAACTAGAATTGAACACTTACCAAACTAAATCTTCTTTCTCTTCGGATCCAAACTTGAGTGTCTTCGGGAAGGGGGAATTCCTAATTACCCTACCTAACCCTTGAGATCTCAATTCCCCAGAACAGCTAAATAGATTTCTTCCCGTAGTTTCACTCGGGAACAGCCAGATGTGAACAGCCAGCCACGTTTCACCTCTCACAAGAAAAAGTCACAATAACAGAGTTTTTCACAAACACAAATTCAATAGTTATTTAACAAACAGGAAATTCACAATTATCACTCAAACTAAACAACAAGCAAAAGACGCGAGACCGCTCCGCGTATTAAAATCAAACCGATATCGCCCTGGACAATGCAATGGCGGACTCCACACGCGACGCCATCCACGCTAGCAGTGTGAAAAAACCCCGAACGCCCTCTGGCGGCAGCAATGCGAAACGCCTGCGTTTAGTTTTACCCAATATATTACAAACATCCCCCCGTCCCGGTCTGAGAAGCAGACCGCTAGCTTACTCTACGGGAAGGCGGGCGAGAGAGGTCACACCTCTCCTTAAAATCGAACCGTCGACCAACACCTCAGCCACACGCGGAGTGCCATCTCCGCCAAGAATCAAACGTAATATGCGAGCTCGTCGCCAAAGCAATGAGGGCAAATTTGCCTCTTTTAACAATACTAAATCACCCTCCCTGGGAGGCTCAGTCCTGTCTGTCCACTTCACTCTTTGCTGCAGCAAATGCAAATATTCAAGCGACCAGCGACGCCAAAAGTCCTGGCTCATTTGCTGCAACATTTGAAAACGCGACAACCGATATACGCGTTCATCCTTCCACGGGTATTCGGGCAGGGCATTCAACGGCCCTCCCACCAAAAAATGACCAGGGGTGAGAGCTTCCAAGTCACTTGGATCTGGAGATAGCGGACAGAGAGGACGAGAGTTGAGGACCGCCTCAACTTTACAAAACACTGTGGCCAGCTCTTCAAAAGTTAGAGCCGTTTCTCCGATAATGCGGCGGAGGTGGGTCTTTGCGGATTTCACAGCCGCTTCAAAAATCCCTCCCCCATGGGGGCAACTTGGGGGACTAAATTTCCAGGTTATTCCCCTTTGGGCAGCAATTTGACTTAAACTAGTACAATTTTTATCAATAAACACGGAAACATCCTTAAGATAATTTACAGTTCCTTTATAGTTTGTGCCATTATCAGACCTAATAAGGGAAGGTAGACCTCGACGCGAAACAAAGCGATCCAACGCGGCGACGAAGGCCTCCGTAGTCAGAGCCGATACCACCTCCAAATGGACAGCCTTGGTGGCCAAACAAACAAATACACACAAATAGCCCTTCACAATACGGGCATTACGAAAGGGAGAAGCCTTGATCGAAAAGGGACCGGCAAAATCGGTTCCAACGCCGTCAAACGGCCTCGAAGGTCGAATTCGATCAACGGGCAAATCACCCATCTGTGGTTGCATCGTGGATGCCTTCAACCTATAACATGCAATACATCGAAACAGAACACTACGGATTGCTCTTCGGGCAGACAATATCCAAAATTCGCGTTGCAAAATAGCCAACAAAGCATTGCACCCAGCATGGGCGTTACGAATGTGTCGATCAGACACCAAAAGCTGCACCAAGGGTCCGCCCTTGGGCAACAACAGAGGATGGCGAGTCTCATATGGAAGATCCGCCTTCCGGAGCCTGCCTCCAACCCGAAGAAGCCCATCCGAGTCGATGTACGGGTTCAAACGAGCGACCGCGCCCTTCAACTTAGCGCGTCCGTCGCGCAAAATCTGAAGCTCTGACTCAAACCGTCCGGTCTGCACGACACGGACCCAATGCAACAATGCGCTCCGGCGCTCTTCTGCACCTGCAATCGGCTCCAACCGCTTTGCCTGTGGGTTTCTACAATTATGTATGAAACGCTTAATCCAACTGGTAACACCCAGAAGCTTATCCAAGCTGCTATACCGAGCAAGTAGCCAATCCGGCTCCGACGTCGTCTCAGCGACTACAGCATGTACACGGAGCCCGGTCAAACTCAAAGAAGTAACATCTGTCTGACAGACAGGCCAAGAAGTTTCTGATGCCATCAGCCACTCTGGACCCCACCAGAGCGGGTGTGACACCAATTCTGGTGCCGTACAACCTCGGGAAGCACAGTCCGCTGGGTTAAGCTCTCCCGGCACATGTCTCCATGTTATATCAATTCCGATATTCTGGATTTGGGAAACCCGATTTCCCACAAAAACCTCCAAGGTATGTGGGGCCGCGCGCAACCATGCAAGCGCGACCTGGCTATCCGACCAGGCGAAGATGTCCCGTATCTCGACCGTGGCCGCCAGCTCACATGCAACGTGATGCAACAATTTAGAGAGAAGGTGAGCTCCACTCAACTCAAGCTTGGGAATAGTCAGCCTAGTCCTGATGGGGGCGACCTTGCTCTTCCCTAACAAAAGCGAGACATTGACCCGGCCATCGGCGTCAACTGTCCGCATATAGACTGACGCGGCGTAGCCTCGCTCCGACGCGTCACAAAAGCCATGCAGGCTGGCTCGATATTTCCCGGGGGCAATATTCGACGAGGCAAGGCAATCCGATTGACTTCCTTAATCGATGAAAACAACTCGAGCCAATCATCCAATGGAGAGCCAAACAGCGGCTCGTCCCACGAGACGCCCAAAGTCCAAAGTCTCTGAAGAAGACACTTTGCAGAGAATATCACTGGACTGATCCAACCGCTTGGATCAAACATACGGGCTATTACGGACAACACCGTTCTCTTAGTCCAGACTTTTGGTATTTCCAAGTCCACTTGGAATGTGAAAATATCGGTTAGCGGCTGGTACTGCATGCCCAGCACCGCTATCCTGTTGGGATCATCCACATCCTCAAACAGGTGAGGGTTCTGTTGGTGATCCTCCGGGATCCCTTCTAGAACTTTAGGCTCATTAGACAACCACTTACGTAGCTCGTAGCCACCTGTCTTCAATATTTCAATCAATTCATCCCGCAGTAGGAGGGCCTCCTCAATACTTTGGGCTCCGGTGCACACGTCATCAACATACAAGTCACGTGACAGCACGGAAGCCCCACGGGGAAAGCGGATCCGTTCCCGCTCTGCCAATTCAAGCAATGATCTGATGGCGATATAGGGACTAGATTTCAAACCATAGGTGTTTGTATTGAGTTCATACACCGTCACAGGATCCTCAGGGCGCTCACGCCAGAGTATCAACTGGAATCGCCTGTCCTCAGGATGTATGACTGTCTGGCGGAACATCATCCGGATGTCCGCGCCAAAAACCACTTGATGTCTTCTAAAGTTCAAGATGATGTCAATTATGTCCCTATGCAATTTGGGACCCGAATGCAAACACAGATTCAACGAAACCCCGTTCGAAGTGGGTGCGGACCCATCGAAGACGGTCCTCAATTTGCCTGTTGAGGCCTTCACCACCGCGTGGTGGGGCAAAAAATAATGCTCAGTTGAGCTCCAATCAACTCGAGCCGGAGACATGTGACCCAAATCCTCGTACTCGCGCATAAATTCAATATATTTATCGCGAAGTACGTGGTCACGCTGCATACGTCGCTCCATGGACAGCAGTCGTTTCTCCGCAAGCGCCCTACTTTGCCCTAGGCTAGGACGAGAGGCAACAAAGGGTAACCTAGTTACAAACCGACCGGAGGGCAACCTCTCCGTGGTCGATCGAAAGAAGGCTTCGCACTCAGCGTGTTCCGGATCCATCCTGGAACTCATAGGTGGCTCCTCCACCTCCCAAAACCTTTGCATGGTCTTGGCCAAGGACGCAGATGCGACAACCGGTGGCTCCTCCGCGGTGCCATTATCAAACACAGGGCCCATCAGGGCGAAACCAAAGATAGTAGACACTGCCATCAGTGAAGACGAACCCAGAGCTTTCTGGGTACCCAACAAAATCCAACCCAATACGTCCGAGCCCAGGAGCAAGTCCACTGGGCCGGGATGAAAGACAAAGGGGTCGGCCAAATCCAGACCCGAAACCAAAGACAACACACCCGGCGGTATGTCTGTCGAGGGGTGCCAACCCGCAATGGTATCCATTACCATAGCCGAAGTCGTGATCCTCATTGTGGAGGACTTCAGCGAAGAAAAGGTGACAAGTGTCTGGCCCGTCAGACACTTCACTTGTATGCCACCAACTCCAAGAAGTGGCACAGGCGAGTCTTCCACGACTAAACCTAACTGGCGTGCCACTCGAGTGGTAACCAAACTGCTTTGAGCCCCTGAGTCCAACAGAGCTCTCAAATTAATGGCTTCCCCCCTACGACCCCATACGCGGACCACCGCGGTAGGGAGCAGAACCGTCCGCGGCTCTGTCCCAGCAAGGGAGCAAGCTAGTTACGGGCTCCCCACTCTCTCCAAACCAGGGGCGCGCCACTGACCCGGATAATATGGCGGGCGAGTGCACATCCCCATCTGAGGGGGGCATAACCCGCGGCCCGGCCATACATATGGTACGGCGGGTGGTACTCCAGCCGTGGGTACTCGTGCAGCGGCGGAGAAAACCGCTGCGGCTGCATGTGTTGGGCATTGGTAACCCGCGTGGAGGGGGGTGTCCCCACTCTCACGTCCGATCTAGGGCCCCCGCCCATGGGGGCCCTATCCGGGGCCTGGCCAGCTACATACTGGCCATGACCTTGGGTCGCGTGGTCCCGGTCCGCCAAGACCCGAGCAGGTACGCGACCCCCTCCCGAGGGGGGTGCGACGAGCGAAGCCGCGTCCTCCGTCCGGTGGTGGAGGGCTTCGCGCAGGAGCGCCCCCGCCCATAGGGGACCCCTGCCTCAACATCCGGGTGCCATCCCCGTTGCGGTTCATGCAAAGCATCGCGTGGTGCCGCCCACGGCATGCACTGCATGGTATGGCACTGGGACAGTCACGTGCATAGTGACCGCCCAAACAATAAAAGCAAAGTTCATGCCGCTTTGCCATGCGGCGCCTATCTTGTACTGGCAGTCTCTGCCAGTCCCTGCATTGTAGCAGGCTGTGGCCCATCCGGCCACATTGCAGGCAGTCCGCGTCCCTCGCGACTGCTGCCGTGTGCGCAACCCGCACACCAGCTCCACGCGGTGGCGGTTGCCGTCCCTGTTGGGGCCTACGTTCAGGCGCTCTGGATGGCGCTGAGTCCGTCATGGTATTCTCAGCCGCCCGTGCCTCAAACTCCAAAAACTTCACCAAGTCAGTGAATGTTGGTAGGGTGGTGCTATCCCGTTCCGCATTCTCGCGCTCAAATCGCGAGCGGATGTCATTGGGTAATTTGCCCAATACAATGTGCACCAGCAAAAAAGACCATTGGTCCACCGGCAGCCCCAGTGTGCGGAGCGCGTTACAGGCCACTGTAACGGGCGTGAGCAACTGCAGGCGCAACTGTGCCCTGTTGGCCACCTTGGGCAGGGCCATCAACTGTGCGGCGTGCGCATCCGCTAACAAACGTAAGTTTTGGTAGCGGGAGTTCAATAACTCCCAAGCCGTATCGTACTGGTCGTCCTCCACCCGGAGGTGCTGGATGAGCGACCGCGCTTCATCCTCAAGAGTGGAGAGGAGGTAGGCCATCTTCTGGGCCTTCGACAAATCCTGTCGTGCTACGACCAGGGACTCAAACATATTTTTATATGCTACCCACTCCTCCATCCTACCCCCAAAGTGGGACAGCTGAAGGGGGGGGAGCCGACCAGTAACCGCTGGTCCTTCCTGTCTAACAGGTGTGCGAGGGGCTGGTCCGCCAGCCTGTCTCGCCCTTATTGCGGTCACCGCCTCCGCGATATCATCGTGCAGACTCAGGATCTGGTCCATGTCCGCCATGTGACCTGCGTAGGCCTCCGGGGTAAGATCGGCTTCGGTAAGCGCCGCCATGGCCGCTTCCGCGCTAATCAATCGTGAGTGGAGGTGATCCGCTCTTAGCAGTATGGCGCCCTCCCTGTCCTTCCGGGACAGGAGTCCTCCGGCCGTCACAAACCATCTCAATTCGTTGGCGAGTGTCGCCCTAGCATTGGAGGCCTTCGCCATCGCGTCAAGTCACAAACAAAAAATAACAAAAGGTAAGTAAAAAACAACAAAATCAAGCAACTACACGAAGAACCGCGGTAGGTATGAGAATGGCACAAACCCGGAACGCACGGTACAAACCGCAAACAAATACAAAAAAGGTTACAAATATTCTTATACAAACAAACTAAGAAAAATCTAATAATTTTTACAAACAATTAATTATTTTTTACAAACGAACAAATAGAGGGTAGATAAACTACGCTCTGCTACCAGAAAGTGTGCAGAGCAACTACGCTCTGCTGCCAGAAAATGTGGCAGAGAGAATCCGGACAAACGAAGCGGCGGGAAGAATTCTGTACCGGAACTTCACCGGGAAAAACCACCGGTAAAAATAAGTACCGGGAAAAAATCTCCACGCGGCACCACGTTTGCCCGACTAAAACCTAACTAACTTAACGCAGTCTGCTACCACCGTAGCTTATGAAGGGAGCTACAGGGCCCTATATGATAACCTAACCTATAAATTAACTACAATTGAACACTTACCAAATTAAATCTTCTTTCTCTTCGGATCCAAACTTGAGTGTCTTCGGGAAGGGGGAATTCCTAATCACCCTACCTAACCCTTGAGATCTCAATTCCCCATAACAACTAAATAGATTTCTTCCCGTAGTTTCACTCGGGAACAGCCAGATGTGAACAGCCAGCCACGTTTCACCTCTCACAAGAAAAAGTCACAATAACAGAGTTTTTCACAAACACAAATTCAATAGTTATTTAACAAACAGGAAATTCACAATTATCACTCAAACTAAACAACAAGCAAAAGACGCGAGACCGCTCCGCGTATTAAAATCAAACCGATATCGCCCTGGACAATGCAATGGCGGACTCCACACGCGACGCCATCCACGCTAGCAGTGTGAAAAAACCCCGAACGCCCTCTGGCGGCAGCAATGCGAAACGCCTGCGTTTAGTTTTACCCAATATATTACAAACAGATATCGTCTTTCAAAGTCATATATTTATAAATGTTATAAATTAATGTTAATGTGGAAAGAGTCTAGAGATGGGCATTTACCCGATAAATTTCCAAGACTCGGAAATTTATCCATTTATACCCATTTTTTCCCAGGAATTTTTAATTTATACCGGGTAAAAATTAAAATCAATTAAAATGTTTGTAATTACGATATTTTATAATACATCGTTAAGATTTATTATGAAATAAAGTGTTTAAGCACATATTTAGTTTTTAAATTACGTACTGTGTAAAAAAGTACTTATAAAGTGTACAATTTACGTTTTGGTTACAAAGAGACCTAATAGGTATCTTTATTCTGACTTATTCGCAGACAACGGGTTTTTAGACAATAAACGTTATGCCGGGGCGACGAACAAGTTTGCCAAATGCCGGAATTCTATTAAACAGCTAGGCGATCATCGAATCCGATCATAAGGCCCGCCGTACACAAATGTCAGCCAACTTAATTACTAACTCTCTCAAAAACACGCTTGCATAAAATTTTCTCGATAGAAAAATATTGTGAAGGTACCTCCAAATCCTAACTAATATTATAAATGTGAAAGTGAGTTTATTTGTTACCTCTTCACGCTTTATCTACTCAACCAATCTTTCTATTTCACATACTCATAGTTAGAAGTACTGAGAAGGACATAGGATACTTTTCATCCCGGGAAAAAGCACTGTTCCCGTGGGAAATTCACGCGGGCGAAGCCGCGGGCAAAAGTTAGTCTATAATACAATTGAAGATGTTTTGATTTTTTTGTTGATTCTACTTTAAACAGCCATATACTAAATATGCATCATTTTTTTCAAAATATTATTTGAATGTTTTTGTTTTTTTAATATTCGAACCGAAAACAACTAGTTATTTATCTTCCTTATAATCAAAGCACACCTAATATTAATACTTTAATTATTATTTTATCAGTATTAAAGAAAATAAGGATAATTTACTTTCATTTTAATTTCTTCCCGGTATAAATAAAAAATATCGGGTATAAATGGGTATAAATTAATTTTTACCCATTCTACCCATTCTTTCCCATTATTACCTTCCCGAAATTTATCCAAGCGCCCATCTCTAGGAAAGACTAAATTAAGTAATGCGAATAATTATTATTATAACAAGCTTTTATTTAACTTGCAATATATGTATGTAGGTATGTATGTTTGTCCGGGTGGAATCTTGCAACTGAATTATAAAAACCAGTTATTTTAACCGATTGAGCTGTTTGGTATACGTGCAAAAAACAAACCAAGCGACAACTTCTTAATAAATATATCTTGTTCCAAGGTCAATAAATATAAGATTGTAAGAAATGTACTTTGTTTTATTTTCCATTTTACTATATCACTTTTGTATGTAACAGTATTGTTGTTTGAATTATGTTATTGTTTAATAACAAAATTCAATATCGATAATTAAGTCATTTAAAGTTTAGTCAAGCACTAGCGTAGTTTACAAACACAATCACACTAATTGTACACCGATTGCGTGCTTGCGTATGATTGGTTCAGTTTGAAATTTCGTGATGACGTGGCGCTATGATTGGCTAGATTGGAAATTGCAAATGTGTGGTAACGGTGAAAGGTGGGGCGGATTAGGCGACACTGGTTCTCATAGAAACGGCGCATTATAGCCATTCTAACCTCTTTTATATGTTCTGTGGATAATACTTATGTAGACTCCGGGATAGTATATGCATATATGAATGTCAAGCGTAAATCCATTGTCCACAAAATGTAAGCAATATGTACAAATAACTTTCCATGAAACGTGACCAATGTACCTACATATGTACTTGTAAGTGCTTCTATGATGTTGAGAACACTTCATGACTGGAGTTGATAAGAAATTATTACTTGAATATCCAAGAAGAATTTATTATCTTTAGGTATAGGTAACTTTGTATAAAAAATTTGAAATAAACTCTTTTATATACAAAAGAAAAATATTAAAAATAACGACGCAAACAGAGTGGCGTATAATGGCGGATTTATCCCAGAAAGGGATTTTATTCAGACAACCAAGTATTTGAAAGGAATAAAAAGGTTAGCGTTAGGCTAAGGCATAGTGTACAATATGATAAACAATAGAAAAGTACTTATATCCTTGAAAAAACATAGAATGTGCCAGCTGCTTCTCTTCCCGCGCAGATTGTAAAAGTCAATCGAGGGAAAGGGCTTAAACTGGGGATCCCTCCACTCATAGGCGATGGCCTAGCAACCTGTCACTATACCTGAATCTCCATTCGATCATAGAGCCCACTATTCAGCTAAGCGTGGCCTTCGAGTCTCACGACTCTTGGCTCTGTCTACCCCGTAAAGGATAAAGACGTGATTCTATGTATGTATGTATATCCTTGAATCGTGTGTAAGTATATAGTACAAACTGAATAAGATATTCATTTAATTCTAAGACATATGTTGTAAAGAGACGTCTTTGGAGAAAATGCAGCAGTGGAGTTTGTTGCGCCGCCTCTTCTCCACTTGCGCTTTGGACGCGGGGTAACCATAGCTTTAATTAATTTTATGATGTCAACTAACTATAAATCAAAAATATGACGTTTCAAAAGTGCTATTTAAATAAAAAACAATTGGCTTTGACTTATTACTAAATCTTGAAAATCATGAATACGCAAACTTAAAACTGAGGTATATTACAACGACAAACAAACGCACTACATTATTGAGGATTCTTTTTATTTTTTATATATTTATTTTAAAATTCCACATTCATTTTTAAATTTTTAACATAGAGGATAGGATACCTATCATTATTTCCATTACACCTTCCATTATCTTGGGCATGGATTTGTACGTATTACTTTACTTGGTTCTTGAAGTATCAACTACCTAAAGTCCATTTATTCATAATTGTCCTACCATGTAAACAATTTTAAACGTTTTTATGATTTTACAACAATATAAATTAATATAGACTTTTTGGGAAATTACTTTCGTTGTTAATAAATGTTTTACTTTAGAATGTTTAGGTTTGAACTAATATTTGATTTATTTTCACCAAAATTCAAAAAAAGTAAAGATTGTTTACATAATAGGACTATTATGAATAAACGGACTTTACTTATGAGTATGAGACATCTTTACAAATTCACTCACTTCAATCCAGCGTTGAAACTCATCATTCATGGTTCAGGGGCTATTATCTCAACACTTTTAAGTCACACAATAGCACATAAGACATAAAGAATCTATTGTATTAAATTCGTACTACCTACGTAACCGAACTATATTGGCGTTACAATATAACATGGATTTTTCATAGATTTTTATGTGCAAAGAGTGTGGAAATTATTCGTAGTGGTTGGCAATTCGGAAATAGAAATATCTGAAGAGTATGTAGAGTCATAGAGAAACATTGGCACAGACAAATCCATTTCAGTACAATTACTGCTATCAAGTAAAATTAAGAACTTGAACATCATTTTGAAAAAGAGGATTATTTTCAAATTGTTGGAAATTCGTCTATTTTTCTTTATACGTGAATGATATAAGTGAAATAAATACATACGCGTATTACAAATTGCAGATCAAATATAAAACAGCACAAAGATGTTTGTAGGTGTACGACTATGACTAAATATTTATTTATCATTTGATATCCTTATCACAGGATTCACACAAAAAGATAACAGGTAAGAATCAGATAACTATACCTTACAATTGACAAACACCACTTTCGGGAAGTACCTTTGATTCTTAGTTTGTTTACTCTACATGTGTCATGTTTTCACAATAATCAATTGAGGGGCAAAACTTAAGTGGTTTGTTTATTAATTTCAGGGCCGGATTAGACAAGGGCCCTATATCGACCAGGGGCCCTGCACAATTAGAATAATAATAATAAATTTATCGAGTGAAAATTTAATTTGTAGATCAGAATTTTCTCTTTTAGATTACAGTTTGCATTTTCACGCCAAAATCTTCCTCATGTATGTTCGTTGTTTTAACATATGTTTCTTACTCGGTTGTTGGGCTATATTTTGATATATTTTAGGATTTTAGATATATATGTTGCCACTTATATTGTCCAGTATATTTTATATCTCTCTACTTTATGTTTATAATATGACTAGCTGTTGCCCGCGGCTTCGCTCGCGTTAATCCTTTCTTAGCGGATGCCTACGTCATAACATCTACCTGCATGCCAAATTTCAGCCCGATCCGTCCAGTGGTTTGGGCTGTGCGTTGATATGATAGATCACTATGTCAGTCAGTCAGTCACCTTTGAGTTATATATACAGGGTGTTTTTTAAATCATTGGCATCCTTTCTACTGGTGAAAGTACTCATGAACATGCTATTTTCCAATACCTACTCACCCGAAATGTATGGAACAGCTGATTTTTTTTCCATCGGATTGAGTCGGTCCCATACAAAAAGTTGCTCATGTTCATAAGTACTTTCACCAGTAGAAAGGATGCCAATGATTTAAAAAACATCCGGTATATATATAGATTTTTATATTATGTCTCCATTATTGGTAAAAATCACACGAAAATCCTGCCTAAGTGTCCCGAACATTGCATTTCGTAAGGGCCCCGATATGGCAAATACGGGCCCGGATTTACATACTCAAGGATCTGAAAAGACTATTCTTGATATCTTAAATGTATTTTTTCCTGTATATATTTCGTGATACCGACAGATCTGATCTGCTATGATGTATAGATAAAGATAACAATGTTGAAACATTCACCATCTGTTTATCTTATTTCGTGTTTTTATCATATCTTTGTTACTTGGTTGTTGGGCTTGATTTTGATATTTGAGGATCTATGTTGCCACTCACATTGTCCAGTATATTTACTAGCTTTTGCCCGCGGCCGCGTGAATTTCCCACGGGAACAGTGCTTTTTCCCGGGACGAAAAGTACCCTATGTCCTTCTCAGTACTTCTAACTATGTGTATGGAAAATTTCAGGAAGATTGGTTCAGTAGATAAAGCGTGAAGAGGTAACAAACAAACAAATAAATAAATAAATAAACAAACAAACAAACTCACTTTCGCATTTATAACATTAGTTAGGATATTAATCTATGATTTTTATATTTTTTATTATATAACCAGAGCGTCATTTTTGTAAGTTTCACATAATATGCAACCATTAAGTATATAGATTTTTGCCGCGCATTTCATATGAGTGCCTAACCGAGACGAATTTAAGTTCAAGCGTTAATTGCAAAGGTTTAGTCTCAACATTAACAAGTATAATTTTTTCCATAGCATGAAAAATTGGCTTTAGTCAGTCACACTATAATAAGTTTATGACTTTGTTTGTAGGGGGTAATTTTTGGAACTGCTGAATCGATTTAAAAAATTCTTTCACCAATAGAAAGCTACATTATACCTGAGTGACATAAGCTACAATTTATATATTCCCGAGCGAAGCCGGGGCGAAGCTGTATTAGTACCACATATTGCGACAACAGAAAACAGAGAGTCTTTTTGTTCTTGCATGCAATTATAAAAGTTACTCGTTTTTACTTCGATCACATACTCGTAGGTATAAAAATATGTGATCGGAGCTGTGGATAAATAAAATAAAACATAGTCACACTATCACTGGTGTAGCTACAGAGAGAGAGGATAGCACAGACAAGAATGTTGTTAGCAAAGATAAAACTTTTGGTTTTTTGTTCCTAATACACATATAAATTAGGAAATCATAAGGACCATTAAAAAAAGCAGAGCGAAAAGCATTCTTGACATGCGTGGGAACAAATGGGAAATATGTTTGAAAATAAAAAGAAAGTGCATAACTTTAAGCATTTAGTACTGTACTTTTGTATGGGTGTACAATAAAATTTAAAATAAATAAAATAAACTGTAATAGATTCAATTTGCATCACTTTTCGGGCACGATTGCGAACCTTCTATGACGTCATTCTTATGGCTCATTATACAGGAGGATAATATCTATACCATCATCTTATTGAGGGGAAATGACGCACAGAGTACACCATCCCGAAGGTCTCGACGAAAAACAGTTTTTCCGGATGTGTACGTGTTGTCACGTCCATGCAAATGTCTTTGAGGAAAACACGACCTTTGTGGCCTGCGGTAGCCGCTACAGTTTCCAACTTTACGGGGAAAAACTATAAATTAGGCCTTGAATATAAACCGTAGAAGTACTTTTTAAAACGACCTAAAACTGTACTTAAATTCTTATGGGGGAAATATGACCTTTACTGCCCTTATAGGCGCATCAAATTAGCTTAACCCGGACATAATTCTATAACTGTAATTTTCTTTTACTATATCATTAAGCATTGTTATTGTGCAGAGCAACTACGCTCTGCTGCCAGAAAATGTGGCAGAGAGAATCCGGACAAACGAAGCGGCGGGAAGAATTCTGTACCGGAACTTCACCGGGAAAAACCACCGGTAAAAATAAGTACCGGGAAAAAATCTCCACGCGGCACCACGTTTGCCCGACTAAAACCTAACTAACTTAACGCAGTCTGCTACCACCGTAGCTTATGAAGGGAGCTACAGGGCCCTATATGATAACCTAACCTATAAATTAACTACAATTGAACACTTACCAAATTAAATCTTCTTTCTCTTCGGATCCAAACTTGAGTGTCTTCGGGAAGGGGGAATTCCTAATCACCCTACCTAACCCTTGAGATCTCAATTCCCCATAACAACTAAATAGATTTCTTCCCGTAGTTTCACTCGGGAACAGCCAGATGTGAACAGCCAGCCACGTTTCACCTCTCACAAGAAAAAGTCACAATAACAGAGTTTTTCACAAACACAAATTCAATAGTTATTTAACAAACAGGAAATTCACAATTATCACTCAAACTAAACAACAAGCAAAAGACGCGAGACCGCTCCGCGTATTAAAATCAAACCGATATCGCCCTGGACAATGCAATGGCGGACCACACGCGACGCCATCCACGCTAGCAGTGTGAGAACCCCAAAACGCCTGGCGGCGATAACAGGAAACGCCTGCGTTTAGTTTTACCCAATATATATTACAAACATCCCCCCGTCCCGGTCTGAGAAGAAGACCGCTAGCTTACTCTACGGGAAGGCGGGCGAGAGAGGTCACACCTCTCCTTAAAATCGAACCGTCGACCAACACCTCAGCCACACGCGGAGTGCCATCTCCGCCAAGAATCAAACGTAATATGCGAGCTCGTCGCCAAAGCAATGAGGGCAAATTTGCCTCTTTTAACAATACTAAATCACCCTCCCTGGGAGGCTCAGTCCTGTCTGTCCACTTCACTCTTTGCTGCAGCAAATGCAAATATTCAAGCGACCAGCGACGCCAAAAGTCCTGGCTCATTTGCTGCAACATTTGAAAACGCGACAACCGATATACGCGTTCATCCTTCCACGGGTATTCGGGCAGGGCATTCAACGGCCCTCCCACCAAAAAATGACCAGGGGTGAGAGCTTCCAAGTCATTTGGATCTGGAGATAGCGGACAGAGAGGACGAGAGTTGAGGACCGCCTCAACTTTACAAAACACCGTGGCCAGCTCTTCAAAAGTTAGAGCCGTTTCTCCGATAATGCGGCGGAGGTGGGTCTTTGCGGATTTCACAGCCGCTTCAAAAATCCCTCCCCAATGGGGGCAACTTGGGGGACTAAACTTCCAGGTTATTCCCCTTTGGGCAGCAATTTGACTTAAACTAGTACAATTTTTATCAATAAACACAGAAACATCCTTAAGATAATTTACAGTTCCCTTATAGTTTGTGCCATTATCAGACCTAATAAGGAAAGGTAGACCTCGACGCGAAACAAAGCGATCCAACGCGGCGACGAAGGCCTCCGTAGTCAGAGCCGATACCACCTCCAAATGGACAGCCTTGGTGGCCAAACAAACAAATACACACAAATAGCCCTTCACAATACGGGCATTACGAAAGGGAGAAGCCTTGATCGAAAAGGGACCGGCAAACTCGGTTCCAACGCCGTCAAACGGTCTCGAAGGTCGGATTCGATCAGCGGGCAAATCACCCATCTGTGGTTGCATCGTGGATGCCTTCAACCTATAACATGCAATACATCGAAACAGAACGCTGCGGATTGCTCTTCGGGCAGACAAAATCCAAAACTCGCGTTGCAAAATAGCCAACAAAGCATTGCACCCAGCATGGGCGTTACGAATGTGTCGATCAGACACCAAAAGCTGCACCAAGGGTCCGCCCTTGGGCAACAACAGAGGATGGCGAGTCTCATATGGAAGATCCGCCTTCCGGAGCCTGCCTCCAACCCGAAGAAGCCCATCCGAGTCGATGTACGGGTTCAAACGAGCGACCGCGCCCTTCAACTTAGCGCGTCCGTCGCGCAAAATACAAAGCTCCGACTCAAACCGTCCGGTCTGCACGACACGGACCCAATGCAACAATGCGCTCCGGCGCTCTTCTGCACCTGCAATCGGCTCCAACCGCTTTGCCTGTGGGTTTCTACAATTATGTATGAAACGCTTAATCCAACTGGTAACACCCAGAAGCTTATCCAAGCTGCTATACCGAGCAAGTAGCCAATCCGGCTCCGACGTCGTCTCAGCGACTACAGCATGTACACGGAGCCCGGTCAAACTCAAAGAAGTAACATCTGTCTGACAGACAGGCCAAGAAGTTTCTGATCCCATCAGCCACTCTGGACCCCACCAGAGCGGGTGTGACACCAATTCTGGTGCCGTACAACCTCGGGAGGCACAGTCCGCTGGGTTAAGCTCTCCCGGCACATGTCTCCATGTTATATCAATTCCGATATTCTGGATTTGGGAAACCCGATTTCCCACAAAAACCTCCAAGGTATGTGGGGCCGCGCGCAACCATGCAAGCGCGACCTGGCTATCCGACCAGGCGAAGATGTCCCGTATTTCGACCGTGGCCGCCAGTTCACTGGCAACGTGATGCAACAATTTAGAGAGAAGGTGAGCTCCACTCAACTCAAGCTTGGGAATAGTCAGCCTAGTCCTGATGGGGGCGACCTTGCTCTTCCCTAACAAAAGCGAGACATTGACCCGGCCATCGGCGTCAACTGTCCGCATATAGACTGACGCGGCGTAGCCTCGCTCCGACGCGTCACAAAAGCCATGCAGGCTGGCTCGATATTTCCCGGGGGCAATATTCGACGAGGCAAGGCAATCCGATTGACTTCCTTAATCGATGAAAACAACTCGAGCCAATCATCCAATGGAGGACCAAACAGCGGCTCGTCCCACGAGACGCCCAAAGTCCAAAGTCTCTGAAGAAGACACTTCGCAGAGAATATCACTGGACTGATCCAACCGCTTGGATCAAACATACGGGCTATTACGGACAACACCGTTCTCTTAGTCCAGACTTTTGGTATTTCCAAGTCCACTTGGAATGTGAAAATATCGGTTAGCGGCTGGTACTGCATGCCCAGCACCGCTATCCTGTTGGGATCATCCACATCCTCAAACAGGTGAGGGTTCTGTTGGTGATCCTCCGGGATCCCTTCTAGAACTTTAGGCTCATTAGACAACCACTTACGTAGCTCGTAGCCACCTGTCTTCAATATTTCAATCAATTCATCCCGCAGTAGGAGGGCCTCCTCAATACTTTGGGCTCCGGTGCACACGTCATCAACATACAAGTCACGTGACAGCACGGAAGCCCCACGGGGAAAGCGGATCCGTTCCCGCTCTGCCAATTCAAGCAATGATCTGATGGCGATATAGGGACTAGATTTCAAACCATACGTGTTTGTGTTGAGTTCATACACCGTCACAGGATCCTCAGGGCGCTCACGCCAGAGTATCAACTGGAATCGCCTGTCCTCAGGATGTATGACTGTCTGGCGGAACATCATCCGGACGTCCGCACCAAAAACCACTTGATGTCTTCTAAAGTTCAAGATGATGTCAATTATGTCCCTATGCAATTTGGGACCCGAATGCAAACACAGATTCAACGAAACCCCGTTCGAAGTGGGTGCGGACCCATCAAAGACAGTCCTCAATTTGCCTGTTGAGGCCTTCACCACCGCGTGGTGGGGCAAAAAATAATGCTCAGTTGAGCTCCAATCAACTCGAGACGGAGACATGTGACCCAAATCCTCGTACTCGCGCATAAATTCAATATATTTATCGCGAAGTACGTGGTCACGCTGCATACGTCGCTCCATGGACAGCAGTCGTTTCTCCGCAAGCGCCCTACTTTGCCCTAGGCTAGGACGAGAGGCAACAAAGGGTAACCTAGTTACAAACCGACCGGAGGGCAACCTCTCCGTGGTCGATCGAAAAAGGGCTTCGCACTCAGCGTGTTCCGGATCCATCCTGGAACTCATAGGTGGCTCCTCCACCTCCCAAAACCTTTGCATGGTCTTGGCCAAGGACGCAGATGCGACAACCGGTGGCTCCTCCGCGGTGCCATTATCAAACACAGGGCCCATCAGGGCAAAACCAAAAATCGTAGACACTGCCATCAGTGAAGACGAACCCAGAGCTTTCTGGGTACCCAACAAAATCCAACCCAATACGTCCGAGCCCAGGAGCAAGTCCACTGGGCCGGGATGAAAGACAAAGGGGTCGGCCAAATCCAGACCCGAAACCAAAGACAACACACCCGGCGGTATGTCTGTCGAGGGGTGCCAACCCGCAATGGTATCCATTACCATAGCCGAAGTCGTGATCCTCATTGTGGAGGACTTCAGCGAAGAAAAGGTGACAAGTGTCTGGCCCGTCAGACACTTCACTTGTATGCCACCAACTCCAAGAAGTGGCACAGGCGAGTCTTCCACGACTAAACCTAACTGGCGTGCCACTCGAGTGGTAACCAAACTGCTTTGAGCCCCTGAGTCCAACAGAGCTCTCAAATTAATGGCTTCCCCCACGACCCCATACGCGGACCACCGCGGTAGGGAGCAGAACCGTCCGCGGCTCTGTCCCAGCAAGGGAGCAAGCTAGTTACGGGCTCCCCACTCTCTCCAAACCAGGGGCGCGCCACTGACCCGGATAATAGGGCGGGCGAGTGCACATCCCCATCTGAGGGGGGGGCATAACCCGCGGCCCGGCCATACATATGGTACGGCGGGTGGTACTCCAGCCGTGGGTACTCGTGCAGCGGCGGAGAAAACCGCTGCGGCTGCATGTGTTGGGTATTGGTAACCCGCGTGGAGGGGGTGTCCCCACTCTCACGTCCGGTCTAGGGCCCCCGCCCATGGGGGCCCTATCCGGGGCCTGGCCAGCCACATACTGGCCACGACCTTGGGGCGCGTGGTCCCGGTCCGCCAAGACCCGCGCAGGTACGCGACCCCCTCCCGAGGGGGGTGCGACGAGCGAAGCCGCGTCCTCCGTCCGGTGGTGGAGGGCTTCGCGCAGGAGCGCCCCCGCCCATAGGGGACCCCTGCCTCAACATCCGGGTGCCATCCCCGTTGCGGTTCATGCAAAGCATCGCGTGGTGCCGCCCACGGCATGCACTGCATGGTATGGCACTGGGACAGTCACGTGCATAGTGACCGCCCAAACAATAAAAGCAAAGTTCATGCCGCTTTGCCATGCGGCGCCTATCTTGTACTGGCAGTCTCTGCCAGTCCCTGCATTGTAGCAGGCTGTGGCCCATCCGGCCACATTGCAGGCAGTCCGCGTCCCTCGCGACTGCTGCCGTGTGCGCAACCCGCACACCAGCTCCACGCGGTGGCGGTTGCCGTCCCTGTTGGGGCCTACGTTCAGGCGCTCTGGATGGCGCTGAGTCCGTCATGGTATTCTCAGCCGCCCGTGCCTCAAACTCCAAAAACTTCACCAAGTCAGTGAATGTTGGTAGGGTGGTGCTATCCCGCTCCGCATTTTCGCGCTCAAACCGCGAGCGGATGTCATTAGGCAATTTGCCCAATACAATGTGCACCAACAAAAAAGACCATTGGTCCACCGGCAGCCCCAGTGTGCGGAGCGCGTTACAGGCCACTGTAACGGGCGTGAGCAACTGCAGGCGCAACTGTGCCCTGTTGGCCACCTTGGGCAGGGCCATCAACTGTGCGGCGTGCGCATCCGCTAACAAACGTAAGTTTTGGTAGCGGGAGTTCAATAACTCCCAAGCCGTATCGTACTGGTCGTCCTCCACCCGGAGGTGCTGGATGAGCGACCGCGCTTCATCCTCCAGAGTGGAGAGGAGGTAGGCCATCTTCTGGGCCTTCGACAAATCCTGTCGTGCTACGACCAGGGACTCAAACATATTTTTATATGCCACCCACTCCTCCATCCTACCCCCAAAGTGGGACAGCTGAAGGGTGGGGAGCCGACCAGTAACCGCTGGTCCTTCCTGTCTAACAGGTGTGCGAGGGGCTGGTCCGCCAGCCTGTCTCGCCCTTATTGCGGTCACCGCCTCCGCGATATCATCGTGCAGACTCAGGATCTGGTCCATGTCCGCCATGTGACCTGCGTAGGCCTCCGGGGTAAGATCGGCTTCGGTAAGCGCCGCCATGGCCGCTTCCGCGCTAATCAATCGTGAGTGGAGGTGATCCGCTCTTAGCAGTATGGCGCCCTCCCTGTCCTTCCGGGACAGGAGTCCTCCGGCCGTCACAAACCATCTCAATTCGTTGGCGAGTGTCGCCCTAGCATTGGAGGCCTTCGCCATCGCGTCAAGTCACAAACAAAAAATAACAAAAGGTAAATAAAAAACAACAAAATCAAACAACTACACGAAGAACCGCGGTAGGTATGAGAATGGCACAAACCCGGAACGCACGGTACAAACCGCAAACAAATACAAAAAAGGTTACAAATATTCTTATACAAACAAACTAAGAAAAATCTAATAATTTTTACAAACAATTAATTATTTTTTACAAACGAACAAATAGAGGGTAGATAAACTACGCTCTGCTACCAGAAAGTGTGCAGAGCAACTACGCTCTGCTGCCAGAAAATGTGGCAGAGAGAATCCGGACAAACGAAGCGGCGGGAAGAATTCTGTACCGGAACTTCACCGGGAAAAACCACCGGTAAAAATAAGTACCGGGAAAAAATCTCCACGCGGCACCACGTTTGCCCGACTAAAACCTAACTAACTTAACGCAGTCTGCTACCACCGTAGCTTATGAAGGGAGCTACAGGGCCCTATATGATAACCTAACCTATAAATTAACTACAATTGAACACTTACCAAATTAAATCTTCTTTCTCTTCGGATCCAAACTTGAGTGTCTTCGGGAAGGGGGAATTCCTAATCACCCTACCTAACCCTTGAGATCTCAATTCCCCATAACAACTAAATAGATTTCTTCCCGTAGTTTCACTCGGGAACAGCCAGATGTGAACAGCCAGCCACGTTTCACCTCTCACAAGAAAAAGTCACAATAACAGAGTTTTTCACAAACACAAATTCAATAGTTATTTAACAAACAGGAAATTCACAATTATCACTCAAACTAAACAACAAGCAAAAGACGCGAGACCGCTCCGCGTATTAAAATCAAACCGATATCGCCCTGGACAATGCAATGGCGGACCACACGCGACGCCATCCACGCTAGCAGTGTGAGAACCCCAAAACGCCTGGCGGCGATAACAGGAAACGCCTGCGTTTAGTTTTACCCAATATATATTACAAACAGTTATTTATTATGTAATTAAGAAAAATTAAACATTTTTGAAATGCGCGTCAATGCAAAAAAAATTAATAACTTAATTGCAAGTAAGTTTAATTTCATATCTACAGCATTATACATAACTCTGTCGAAATATTTATCTTATATTATATATCTTGCATTCTATTTATATAAATCAAAATTAAACTAATTAGTCATCCGGTACTACCATTAATCAAGAAGGTTCACAAAATTTCAGATTTTTTGGTTTATCTAACTAGATATAATAGATAACTGCAGTTTTACAACTTATTCAGGACAATGTTTTATTTTATTAAACAAATTAAAAAAAATTAAACAGATTCACTTTACAGATTTTTGTAAGAAAAATATTCGTAATTTTGGGAAAAACCAAAATATGTAACTATTTGGAAAATGTTTAATTTAAGCTTTGAACATAATACTTTTATCATGGAAATCAAATTAAACAATTATTGTTTACAGATATTCATTTTCACATATGTTTTTTCAGTCACATTTTAATATAGACGTTATTCCTTGGGCCATAAAGCCGTAATTGGTTTATTTGCATGCATACTGTCGAGATGTAATGCGACGCGACTAGCTAGACGCACAACTTGCCCGCCACTTAGTTACGCGGGCATATTTTATACCTAATAAAATTATAACTAGTTACGTTTATAAATATAAGCAAAGCATATTACATTGATAATAAATCTATCGTAAGGCTCATAAATGATATGCCCGTATTTATTATAATATGTTTGCTATATCACTGTGTAAAATATTTTTATTTCTTATACTACACAGTCCTTATTGAACCCACATTACGCTCTCTGTATATCTATTCTACGAGCATATATATAAAAGCGAAAATCACTCACTCATGTATCACGAAATCTCGAAAACTACTGAGCTAATGAAAATTAAATTTGGCAGGAAGGTCTAATGTGACTAAGAGGCATCCACTAAGAAAAGATTTTTGGAAATGATACCAAGGGGGTAAAAAGGGTGTTAGCAATTTGTATGACTTCGTCATTTTTGAAGTGAGACCTATGAAATTTTATATTTATGCAGAGCGCGCTACCGCCGGCCGCTCAGTCTCCCCGCCCCGTTCCTACCGCCTCATATCCCGCGTTCGCGCGTATTTTGTTTCTTTTTTTATAAATTTCATAAACGCGACACTGTATAATTTTGGTAAGTGCTACAGTCTATGTATGTACCACAGACCACGGGCGAAGCCGGGGCGGACCGCTAGTAAAAAAATATTTATTTATAGGTATGCAAGTAACAAACAATAATAGGCATGAAGAATGGGTCAAAAAACGAAATTCTGTTTAGTCCGTCAATCAGATAATCATACTTCATACTATAATACTAATATTATAATTGCAAAAGTTACGATGTTTGTATGTCTGTGAGTTTGTTCCTCAATCACGCAACATCTACTGGATGGATTTCGATGAAATTTGGTACAGATATAGATTTTGATCTGGAATGCACATAGGCTACTTTTTATACCGAAAAATACGGTTCCCGTTGGCCTGGATTCGGGTTTCAGTAACGCCATCTATTCTCAAAGAAATGTGGCACTAGATGGCGCTTAAAATAATTTATGGTTAAAAGGACTTACCTAAGTAATTTTCAACCAAAATTATACGAAATATTACATCCGAAGAGATTTAATACCAAGTAGTACGTGTTTTTTCATGTACTCCGTTCCACATAATACAATGCATATTCATACTAATATTATAAATGCGAAAGTTTGGATGTGAGTTTGTGAGTTTGTGAGGATGTTTGTTACTCAATCACGCAAAATCTACTGGACGGATTTCGATGAAATTTGGTACAGAGGTAGATAATGACCTGGAATAGCACATAGGCTACTTTTTATCCCGGGAAAAAGCACTGTTCCCGTGGGAAATTCACGCGGGCGAAGCCGCGGGCAAAAGCTAGTATTCTATAAATAAATAAGAACAAAAACGAACTTTTTCGGTCATCATACATTCACTCATTAATAAAGTTCCTTCGTTCACCGACCTTTAGCTAATGTCATTATTTTTAGAGCTGCTGTTTGCATTCTGCAACCATGGGCACGAAAGACATGGTAGCAGAGTTCTATGAGCGAGCATGTCAAACGGGATGTGTGGGAGATCAAATCACTTCGGATGTAACATTTCGTATAATTTTGGTTGAAATTCACTTTGGTAAGTTCTTTTAACCATAAATTATACTTTAATATTACATCCTCGAGATTTAATACCAAGTAGATGTTTAGCGTAGATATGTTGCAGAATGAAAGAAACTGGTTATTCAAAGAAAATTTTCTATTTTGGAACGGCAAAATAAATAGTAAACAGCCATACAGCACAAGTCAGATTTTTTATTTTTATTTTAATGAGTAATTTTTTTAATTTTGATTGGTTTTGGATATGGTTCTCTTTTCATTAGCATAATATCTTTGGGCCTAGTATAACTTCCCAATCAAAATATTCCTATTCTGGCATTACTGCCTCAAGCAGGGGAACACTGTTGACAGCCCAGTACGTCACCCTTTCTCCCGCTTCGTCTCTTCTCCATCGATCTGTTGAAACGTCGCGTCCGACGACGCAACGCATTGATGGGGCAGGTCACAACAAAATATATGAAAAATGTCGCAACGTCGACGCTGCGACGACGCTGTCACGACGCAACGCAACGCAACAGAGCAATGGGGCTTCGCTCTAAGCTGATACAAATTATTATAATAATTTAACAAATAGACTACCTATGGCCAGCTTGGCCTCTCAGCAAAGATTAAAGCGGTTTAAAAAAATTTTGGTAAAAATGTACAGGGCCTAGCAGAGACCCAAAGTAAGTAGTTAAATTCATATAATTGATTGAATTTGAATCTTAGGCTTATAAGTGAAAGGTCACCAGAAAGTTGACATATTTAAGGTCAATTATTACCATATGTTCAATGCGGGATATTGACTGATAATGCAGAATGCCGACTGGCATTCGGTACATATTTTTCCATTTTAAAATGAAGACAATTGATGGATTTATTTAACTTTCATTAATTTAAGATAAATCAAAAGCTCCTTAATTTTTAGTGTTAAAAATTCTGGAGAAAGGAATTGATCTGGTAACTCATGGTAGGAAGGCATGGCACCGAGATTACAAGTTAATAAGGCGTTAAACATTTTATTTTCAGGAAAAAAACGATTTTTGTTCAGTAGTCTAGAACACACATTGACAAAGAACAGCAATACTGGATTGTCAATAATTGTTCGCCAGTTATTATAATAAAAATAAATAAATAAATATATACGGACAAATCACACAGATTGAGTTAGCCCCAAAGTAAGTTCGGGACTTGTGTTATGGGATACTAACTCAACGATACCATATTTTATGACAAATGTATATATAGATAAACATCCAAGACCCAGGTCAATCTGAAAAAGATCATTTTCCATCTTGACCTGACCGGGGATCGAACCCGGGACCTCCGGTATGGCAGTCTGGCGTGATAACCGTTAGGCCACGGAGGTCGTCCTGAATAGTACTGAATATGACCAGCGTGTGGTACCTGAATTGGCGCCGGTGAGCACGTGACTTGTTGATGCGTGCAGGCGCGTGCAGTCGAGCTCCTCTTTGCTGGCAACGCTGCACTGCTACAGACACTGGCGTGTTGGCTGCTCGAAGCTACTCGTACCTTTGTGTACGTCGTGTTGGAGGAAGGCGTGTATTTTCTCAACTTCATTGGTGTTTTTTTTAGAAATTTAATTTAGGTGCGGGCTGCTTATTTTGTTGATTGGATTCATATGTCAATTTCTTAAGACATTTTCATATTTCATATCATGATATGAGCATACAACAACAACGAACATCAACATGACTTGGCGATATTTGGGTTTAAGTTAAGTTTGGGTTTAAATGATATAGGAAAAACAAACCAATGATCTCAGTGATTTTTGAAACGCAACATATTGTCAAAATATGTAATTTTGTAATTTGTAATAATAATACGATATAATTAAATAAAAAATTCTTTTGTCAACTTATGAGTAATCAAGCAATGTCTGAACCTAATAAATTGGCCTTGGACACTTTCTTACCTCTTATCCCGATTTCTCGCAGCCACTGACAAAACAGCAATTACTTCTCCAGCAGGATCTTTCCCCAGCATTCAGAGACCTGTCCAAATAGTTATATTATTTTATCCGGTACGGCCGCTAAGGGCTTTCAATTTCCATCGATGTCGATTCCAGGTCTTGTACTGGATCCAATCGGAACTGGCGGCTCCGAATCTCGTACTATTCCTGGATAATCGTACTACCACGTTAGGAAAGTAATAGATTATCCCTGTATAATATCTCGTATTACCACTTTAGGGAAGTAATAATTTGGTTCTGGATGATATCTCGTAGTGACTCGTACTAATCCTGGATAATATTTCGTATTACCACTTTAGGAAAAGTAATAATGTTGTTCCTCGTATGTACAAGTAGTAATGTTGTATCTCGTATTACCACTGTGGGGAAGTAATAGTTTGGTCCTGGATAATGTCTCGTAGCATCTCGTACTATCCCTGGATAATATCGCGTATTACCACGTTAGGGAAAGTAATAGCTTGGACCTGGATAATATTTTGTATTATCTCGTACTACACCTGGATAATATCTCGTATTATCACGTTAGGGAAGTAATAATTTGGTCCAGGATCATTTTTGTACCCTAATGCTTTTTGCATTAGTCCTTGTTGCATTTTGTACTGATGACGTTAGGAAAGAAATAGTTTATTCCTGGACAATATCTCGTATAACCACATTAAGATGGCAGAAAAAACATGATTTTTATTTTCTTAGATTATTGATAACAATTGTCAGATCACGCTTCCAAGCGTATTATGTAATTTAATACTTCTTCAATAAGTAAATTTAAAAATACCTATTGCGAGGGTAGGTTGGCTAATATTGTCGTCTTCATATCGTTTGGAACGATTCAAATTTTCCTCCAAGCAGCATAGTTTACGGCGCGGCGAGTTGATACCATAATACATATTTTCTTTATGTTTTCTCTTCTTGTCCGCGTGTTAAGTAACTTATTAACAAAGAAAGAAATCATTTATTTGTTAAACATAGGTACATGCACTTGGTAGATAAAATAAAAATTTTGAACCACTATGTTTTGCCGTTACAATACAGCATACAAATATATAGGTAATAATTTAATTAATTCAGACATGTCAAATTAAATCATATTTAAATAAAAGTTGTCATAACAATCATAGTAGGAATCATATATAAATTAAAATAAATGAAAAGTTAATCAAATAATTATATAACAAATGTCAAAAAAAAATAATTAAAATGTGTCATTTAAAAAGTCATTAATACAGTAATAACATTTTTTAACTAGAAACGAGTATAACTTTTGTTTAAACATTTTCACATTCAGCATTTTATATTCATTAGGCAGTTTATTATATATCTTAGGAGCCATTCCAATAACACTTTTGAGAACTTGCGCTAAATTGCATTTGAGTGTCACAACATTATATAAATATTGTGGTCGCAATCTGTTCCTTCTACGTGAATCTGACAACATCGGAAATAATTTAGGGTTACTCTTTACAAAAACAGCCATTTCATAAATGTATAGGGAAGGGACAGTTAGTATATTTAGGGTCTTAAAGTATTCAACACAGCTATCCCTAGTTTTAAGTCCACATATTGCTCGTAAGCACCTTTTTTGAGCTTTAAATATGACTTCTCTTTCAGTAGTATTACCCCAGAATATTATGCCGTAACGTAATATAGATGCTACAAGACCGTGGTAGGCAGTAATTACAGTGTTACGATTGACAATTTTACGTAAGTTATATAACGCATACGCAAGTTTATTTAATTTTTTGACTAACTCTTCTGAATGAGGCCTCCATGAAAGATTGTTATCAATTTTTAGTCCTAAAAATTTTGTCTGATCTACAGTATCTATATCTGTATCTTGATAATGAATATTCATGTAAGGTAACTTTTTATTGTTAAAGTGCATAACGTTTGTTTTTGACAAATTTATTGTTAGATTATTATTCTCAAACCAATTAATTAAACTTGATAGATAGAAAAAAAAAATAATTTGAACGAGAGTATGTGTGACGGTGCGCACACGAAACACGAATGACATTAGCTAACGGTCGGTGAACGAAGGAACTGTATTAATGAGTGAATGTATGATGACCAAAAAAGTTCGTTTTTGTTCTTATTTATTTATAGAATATATGCTTTGTATTATATGGACGGAGTACATGGAAAAACACGTACTACTTGGTATTAAATCTCGAGGATGTAATCAAAGAGTATATAATCACTACGTTTTAGATGTAATATTAAAGTATAATTATGCATTATTTTTTCTAAAATCAACCTGCAAGATTGAAACTTGAACTTACTTAAAATATACTTTTTGCCGCGGGCGAAGCCGCGGGTAACAGCTAGTGCAAAAATAAAACGTGTTTAAGTTTGAGAGTGGGAATAAAAACGTCGCGAGTATGCATAAGACGCAACTAGACGTGACGTCATGCGTCTTTTTAACTTATTATATCTCTGTCATTTTAAGAGTATATAAAAAAACAAAAAATACGTATCTAATATTTTTAAATAGGTAATCTATCTGATGAACAAAGAATCAAAAATCAATCGTCATCCCTAATTAGGTCTGAAAACAAATAAAACTCCTTACTCCTTGGAAATGTATATTTATATAACATTTTCTTAAAATCGAGTATACATTTTAGGAAAGCAATGTTAAATAAGACGTGGACATGGTATAATAATAATAAGCAATTAAGCCCGCGAGCGATTGACCGAATTATGACGTATGGGGTGACGGCGGCGGCGCGGGCGCGGTGGCAGAGCGCGCCACCGCTCCGTCTCCCCGCCCCGCACCCACCGCATGTACCCCGCTCACAACCCGCGATCGCGCGTATTTTATGTTTTTTATAAATTTCATAAAAGCGACACTAAACTGTATAATTTTGGTAAAAACATAATTGTGGCATCCCAAATCCTATAATTAAACAAAAATTCCACAGTTACGATTTTTTTTCTAGCGAGAAATACGTTTTGATTGAAACGTTAAAAAAAATGTTTAATTTTTGTGTAATGTATCTATAAAGACTTTATCAAGCTTATCAGAGTACATAACATAATAGTTGTTATTTTTGCTTAATGATATATAGGCATAAAATGAATACTACTAAAAAAAACACACATGCGAAATAAGATTTTGTTTAATTTAGATTTAAAGTGGTAGCATTTAACTACAGCTTAAAATTATACTTACAAGGTTTTCGGTTACGTATTTTACTTTTACGATAAAGTTCGGTGATTGACAAAATCGTGTGATTTTCATAAAAAAACATTACCACCGCGGAATTTTTACAACTCGGTATTAATTTATATTTGACACTTAATATAAATATCCAAAAAAAATAAATAAACATCGAGTTAATGAATTATGTCCGGGTTATGCTAATTTGATGCGCCTATTAAGCCTTGAAAATTTAATAATAATCGGAATCCTGAAATTCTTACAGGAGCAAATCCGCGTGCCATAGCTAGTTTAACCATAAAGTTAGAAGAAAAAAATTAAGAATGTATTTTTTATTTGATGTAGCGTCAAAGTGATTCATCTATACATCTATACATATATAATAAAACAGTAAAAATATTTAGTCTGTACATTTAGTATTTTTGACTGAAATGGATAGAGGGACACTTAAAAAGAATAATAGAAAGTAAAAAAATTTTTTGGAATTTCTTGTCTGTCTGTACCCTACCCTGTGTCTGTCTGTATATACGCGTTTCACGCAAAAACTACTGGACGGATTTGAGTGAAACTTTTTTTATTGTATAGCTATTAAGCCTGGGCTGGGCAACATATAGGCTACTAGCTTTTGCCCGCGGCTTCGCCCGCGTGAATTTCCCACGGGAACAGTGCTTTTTCCCGGGATAAAAAGTAGCCTATGTGCTATTCCAGGTCATTATCTACCTCTGTACCAAATTTCATCGAAATCCGTCCAGTAGATTTTGCGTGATTGAGTAACAAACATCCTCACAAACTCACAAATTCACAAACTCACATCCAAACATTCGCATTTATAATATTAGTATGGATAATTTATTTTGAAAACACCTGATGAAGAACCTTAACAGAACATCTGAACTATAAGAAATATGGAAATGGTACCTTTGCAAAAGTTTATCAACCTGACGAGCATTTTCTGATGACGTATGAAAATCGAAGATCAGGATCATCTGATGGAGAATTCCAAGAGACCAACTATACTATTACATAAACGGAAATGGCGCCTTAGCAAAAGATGTTCAACCTGATGAGCATTTTCTGCTGACGTATAAAAATTGAAGATTATGGAACATCTGATGAAGAACTCCAAGAGACCAGCTACTCTATAAAATAAATGGAAATGGGGGCTAAGCAAAAGACGTTCAACCTGATGAGCATTTTCTACTGACGTATAAATAGGCAGGACACGGGATAGGACAAAGAGGGACTCGGGGTGGGAGTGGTGGTACATACAGAGAAATTGTAGATAACGAACCACAAAGTAGTTAAAAGTTTAGTAATCTGTGTAACGAACAGACGAAGATCGTCTATTGAATGAAATATCACTTTTGTTTCATTTTAACACCGCGACTGTACTACGAGTACCTAATATATTCCCGCGGGACACGGGATAACCAAATGGCTGAATTTTTGAGCTTAGGTTACTACAGTTTGGAACACAAAAAGATTTTTCATCTAAGCGAAACTCACGCGGGCGAAGCCGCGGGCAACATCTAGTCTCAAACTAAAACGCGTCTTTCGGAAGCAAATAATTTTCTTTAGTGGCAAAAATAATTTAATAAACTTCATGACATTAATCCAACTCAAACATAGAGCAACACGGACTCTTCCGGGCCGCGCCCGGAAGTCCTTGTTGCTCGAAGAACTCAAAGGTATTTACCACATGGAAGTAATACATACTTAGTTGTACTTGCTTATTACTTCCATGATTTACCATCGTCGGGTACGTACCGGTGTTTTTGTGTAAACTAAACGCTCTTCCAATTTGAACCATCAACTACAATTATTTATTTTATTATCATTATATTTTCATATGTTTAACGGATTGTTAAACATGAACAGATTATATAAATTGCACTGAATATAACTTAATTTATTTATCTTGTGACCAAGTCACATACTATATAATAACAATAACTTCCGAGTCAATTTTATAACAATGGTAAGATTTATTATAGTAACCACAGAAATTTGAATGATAAGGTAAAACGAACAGAAGTGCTATTTGCTGTGTTTTGTTTAGCTTAAGCAACTTCTAGTATCAGGTCTTGACTCCTCTTTAGTCGCATTCCTCATGATTGAGGCTATTGGTCATTATATGGAATGAAACACACACAACGACGATCTTGACAATTTTAATTGAGTGATTTGCCATTGCCTTTTCCATTTCACACACTAGCAGACAATCATCAAACAGAGTCCAGGTTTCCTCACGATATTTTCCTTCACAAGAAGCAAGTGGAGGCCGATGAAAACTACCTTACGTGAGTCAGATTGGTATACAAACTCATATAGCACAGACAGGACCTTTGTAGCCATAGGCGGGCTCTACCACTTGGCGACCACCGCTTCAAGTCTCTTGACATGCCTTTTTAAAAAGTTCCACCATCAAAGTATTCATGTAAAATGTAGCCAAGACGAGTCCATGTGGCTCGCATTGTCAAAAAGTTATCAAATCAACATTCACACGCATCATAAGCTTATTAAGTTGCTAGTGTGTTCAAAAATTAAATAAATAAATTCCATGTAAAACCAAAGCTCTAGACGCCTTAACTCTAAACTCCATTTATTCTTACCTATCATGTAAACAATCTTACCATGTCTTTTTATGATTTTACAATAATATAAATTAAAATAGACTTTTTAGGAAATTACTTTCGTGGTTAATAAATGTTTTACTCTAGAATGTTTAGGTTTAAACTAATATTTGATTTATTTTCAACAAAATTCAATAAAAAGTACTGTGAAGATTGTTTACATGATAGGACTGGTAAGAATAAATGGAGTTTACAAGCCCTAACATCACAAACTCATAGAGCTAGATTTTTTTTTATATTTTACTTACAGACACAGACAGCTGAGGAAGCGGGATGTCAGATATGATTTTTTGTTGCGCAACGAACTTAAAAATTCTATGGATAGTTGCTACGAAATTAATTCAACGGTTCGAGAGTTATCGCGGAACAAACATACATACACACACATATGCAAATAATATGTTTTCGCCCCAACTTGAATTACAGCCCTCGCTGGCTCGGTCAATGATTATGTAATTAGTTTTAGGAAGGACTATATATTAAGGACTTATTTAGGAAGAACCCTAAGAATTTTGCTGATTATCAACCTACGGAAATTCATTGCATATTCGACGCTATTACCGTGACATAGACGTGGACATGCCATGCACGTAAAACGCAAAGCGGTTGACTGTATCACAGATTAGGTAGGTGATATTATAGTTCTCTATTTTAGGTTATCTATAAACTTTTATATAGGTAATAAATCTGTAGATAACCAAATTTATTTTTCCATTATTTTCAATTTTATTGCAGATTTACGCATAATATGACGTTATTTCAGAGCAAGGCCTCTTAACCCTTAACTCCAAACGTTATCAAAATCACAGAAATCACAATAATAAGACAAATGACTAGAAATGCCAAATTCAATTCTTAGTTGATTTTTATAGTTAATGGAGAGAGTTCCTTTATATCTTATCTGGACATATGGGCAGCGAGTGCAGCGACTGACATGCGTCGTGAAGTTGTCACTTCTATATCTTTATTCGTAATTCTGTGATTGAAACACTGAATTCGCTTTGTAAATTAAATAAATTAGCTAGCCGTTTAGGCACGTTGCCGCGACCCAGCTTATTTTTTAGTGGTTTGTTTATTTTTAAATTTAGTTCTAGATTATTGAATTTTGTAAGTACAAAATTATTGTACCTAATTAAACGTAAACCAAGTTTGAGAGTAATAAAGAATTTATTTGATCAAGAAATAAATATAATGTGTTTCAATTTCCAAATAGGTTTATCGACTAATTGACGTGTACCTGCGTCTAATGTACTAATGTAGGTGGAAAACAACCCATAAATTATAATGTTTAGCCATACTTTTAGGAGATCTAGATGTTTCGAAACTTCTAGACTGTATTTGAAACTAGTTCAAGTTCTGAATAAATGTTGCCATTGAAGTGAAAGATGACAAAGTTAAGTAAATAGAATTAGAGATAATATCCTGTATATCCTTTTTAATGTAGACAGGGTATTAATTTATTCAAACAGGATAGACATACATAATACTAGGAAAACTTACAGTAAATATTTACAACTTAATCACAAACTAATAGAAAATAGAATAAAAAATTTCAACGCAGCAGAAGTAACCATCAATGCTCTTTTATATTTGTGTATGCTCTTTTATATTTTACTAGCTTTCGCGCGCTGCTTCGCTCGCGTGAATTTCCCACGGGAACCGTGCCTTTTCCCGGGATAAAAGGTATGAAAAACCCTATGTCCTTCTCCGTACTTCTAACTATGTGTATGCGAAATTTCAGGAAGTTTGGTTCAGTAGATGAAGCGTGAAAAGGTAACAAACAAACAAACAAATAAACAAACCAACAAACCAACTAACAAACAAACAATCTCACTTTCGCTTTTATAATATTAGTAGGATATAGTATGTTTAATTTTTGCTTGTAGATATATATTATATTATATTTATATATGTATGTTTATTTGCTTTCATATTTAGTACATTTGTGGTATTTATACAAACTTAGTCACTTTGTGCACCCGCACCATACTTATTTCTGTTTATCCCATAGTTGACTGGTAGAGAATGCGTCCGCTTTTTATACCTTTTAACTTTCTATCAACAAAAGAATTTTCGAAATTAGTTATTCAGTAGTTCCGAGGATTACCCCCTAAAAACAAACTTGTAAACACTTCCTATTTATAAGATTAGTGTGATATAAAAAGGTCATCTACATACAACAAACCCCAACAGGCCGGGAAGACCCTAGTTGAGAGAGCCACAGCACAGCTATAGTTTCCAAGATGAACACGACGGCATAATTATGTTAAAAAAGTGAATCGTTCCGTTACGCGTAAACACGGCAACACGCAGCGGCGTTCGTCTCGTACTAAGAAAAATCGAGTGCACGCGCTCGCATGAGCGTTGTCAAATTTTTCCGCGCTCTTTGTATGAAGGGGCGCATCCATAGATATATATCGATGTTGCCGTCACGTTAAAAGGCCGCTGCGGTTAAGCTGTGCAGTAGGCGATATATCGGTCTATGCGGTGAGCGGGGATCGGGCGGGTCTCATCCGACGCGCGCGATTGGTTCGTCAGTCGTACCCATGCGCAAGTTTCACCCCCCCCTCACCCTACCAGTGACTTTTTTACGTGATGGGAAGTATACTGGTGGTCACGACGCTCAGTTATGAGGATATGATTATAAGGAGAGATGTATACTTATACCAGATGACATTCCATCCACAATTTGTATGGGAGATAAAAAAAAATTGGAACAATGTCCTCCTTTAGTCGTTCGTATTCCTCATGACTGAGGGTAGTGGTCATTATATGGAATGAAACACAATGACTATCTTGGCAATATTAATGGAGTGGTTTGAATTTGCCTTATCCATATCACACACTAGCTGATAACTATCAACCAGAGTTTCCCCACGAATTTTTCCTTCACCGGAAGCAAGTGGTGGTCAATGAAAACTACCATACATGAGTCAGGTTGGTATACAAACTCATTTAGCACGGGCAGGATTTGAACCTAGGACCTTGTCAGCCACAGGTGGACGCCTAGCACTCGACCACCACCGCTTCATGGAACAATGTAGTGGACCCTACAATCCCAAGGGAAAAACTCTATGGAATCCTACTCAATTTTATCATGCAAACATACTGCTAAATTTAGCTGGTGGATAGTCCTGTATATTCCAACTTGTTTACTATGTGAACATACTACAGTATGTTACATATCATATGATCATTGCATCTTGCTCTACTTTTGAGATTATTATAAGTACAAGCACATCATAAACACATGATTTGCAATACTCGACTTTCACTGCGGTATGTAGGCTGATCGACAGATAATGTCAATCATATGATAGTCTTTGTGAGTTCCCGACAATGCAAGAGGTCTCAAAATTGCAATTGACCCAGAGACTAAATATTTATGGTAATTATTCTATTGGCCATGGCATAATTTGCTTGAACATAATTGTTACGATAAAGTTTACAACAGTAAATGGACATCTCTATTATCTACACCGGAGCCATCCATAAAAACAAAAAAAAAACATTTTGAAATTTTTTGTCTACTTATATTTGTTATCTTTTGTGCAAAATTTACTGAACATTACATTTCGATGAAATTTGGTATCTACACATTGGGTACTTTTATCCCGAAATTGGCAAAAGATCCGAATTCGGACGCATAGTTTTACAATAATTAAGAGCTGCGTGCGATCCACGTGATCACTATGACTTTTACTCCGTGGCCTAACGGTTATCACGCCAGACTGCCACACCGGAGGTCCCGGGTTCGATCCCCGGTCAGGTCAAGATGGAAAATGATCTTTTTCAGATTGGTCTGGGTCTTGGATGTGTATCTATATATGTATTTGTCATAAAATATAGTATCGTTGAGTTAGTATCCCATAACACAAGTCCCGAACTTACTTTGGGGCTAACTCAATTTGTGTGATTTGTCCGTATATATTTATTATTATATATTATTTATTACTATCATACTAATATTATAAAATACTTCCTGTGTTTGTGGGTTTTTTTCTAGAAGATAATCTTCGGAACTACTGAACAGATTTCAAAAATTCTTTCACCAATAGAAAGCTACATTATGCCTAAGTGACATAGGCTACAGTTTATGTGTACCTCCCGTGCGAAGCCGGGGCGGGGCGCTAGTACTATTATAAAACAAAGACTACTTACGACGTCTGTCCGTCTGTTCGCGTAAACTCAAAACAGATTTTTATGCGGTCTTCACTAATAGATTCGCAATTTTTACTTTACTGTGTTTATTTAAATAAAAAATTGAAATACCGATGCAAAATTTAATAAATAAATTAAAGATTTTATTTTGAAAATTGGCTAAGCTGACCGCAGGAACATTCAAAGAACATTAAAATAATCTTCGTAAGTAGATATCTGGTTTTTGCTCAGCAACGTGTTTTTTTTTTTTTTGCTGCAATTATGAAGCCACAGCATTATCGTTAAATCTGTACATTAATTAAATCCGGTCACTACTAATTAGATGAAATAATGTTGGTTGGTATGAGTAGTTAGGTGTATAAGTTGTACACTTAGGTCGTTTTGGGTATGTAACCTTTTTTTTTATTTCACTTTTTTATACACTGAGTGTGGGTCCTGGGCCGCTAGTCGGCCCAGACTACCCGCTAAATCCCCCTGCGCCGCACAGTGGGACGGATTTCGGAAAAGCGGACATTGCACTTTTTTGTTACATATCATTATTTTCATTGTGCCAATCGACAGCCCTAATTTAGGCGATCAACCACTGTGCGCCGGGCCGGGCGTTTCCGCGCCTGCCGTTGCTGGGGGTGTCATGGGACCACGACGACGCCCTTTGGGTAAGTAACCTAACCATTTATCTGTAAGCAAAAGCTTAGGTACTAGGTATCTAGGCTCCGCTCCGGCCGAATAAATTTATTCAGCTATATCTTCCTCATGAATCATTTTTGATGAAAACACTATTGGAAAAAATGTACTTGAAAAATCCGTTCAGTAGCTTTTGAGTTTATCGCATGCTATTTAAAATTTCAGACTCTGAGGTTCTAATTATATCAAACTAATTGGATACTGATTACTTATAAATATTTTCTTTGATCAACAGAGGTCAAATAGGGAACTCATGTATAACCCGACGAAAAAAAGTGTATTTATACCTAAATTTAACAAAGTGTTAGGTTAGGTATCTGTGTGTTTTTCTGTGACATCATAGCTCTCAAACGGATGATCCAATTTGAGTGTATGTATAGTTTTTGAAGCTGTGGGCAGAATAGGGCTGTAATTAGGATCATGATGACTTGTAATTAGTTCAGATTCTCGGTCGCATCGCGTTCGTTATTGGATCGATCTAATATTGTCTTGTCTGTCTGACTATCATTATCCGACCTTGGTACACGCCATAAATAATTGCATAAGGAAATATCTCTTAGCAATTTAATTAGTTTAATGAATATCTTTCTATATTAAGCGCGTAAATTTTTATCTCAATATGCAAAAAAATATGAGGTTGGTAGTGTTTGTTTTTTTCTTTAACCAAAAAAGTTCGATGGTTTCAATTTTTTTTCCGATTTCTGTGGTTTCTATCATCCATCTTTTTTTTTTAATTTCCACGGGAGCTGAGCCTTAAATACTTCCCTGGTAATGGACCGGTAGGTCCAGGGAAGTGATCAATTAGATATAGTTATGTATAAATAGTAGATTTTACAACAAGTGCACAAAACGAATCATTTTTATCCGAGACTTTTAGCAGCCCGAGCCAAAGGCGAGGGCTGATAGTAATGTCGAGGATAAAAATCGTTTTGTGGACGAGTTATAAACTCTGCTTTTCACTTCGATTGCGAGGAAATAAATCAAATTGAAGAAATTAATAAACGCACGAAAAAACATAAGCTGTTTCCCGGCGCTTTATTTTTTTATCTTACGACATTGATAGGCTTGGGCTGCAGACCTATACAGCCTACTATTAAATTAATATTGTAATAATATTTTTCTTAAATTAATTATATAACCTACCGTACTTGAATTTTAATTTTTAATATCTTTTATGTCTTAAAAAACACATAAGGCAAATAAATTATAAGTAAATATTATAAAATAACAAATTCGATCTATGAACTTTTTATCGTGTTTGGCTGTATGGCTCATTTTCTTTGCCTTAATATAGATACATTTATGAGTAGATACGTTAATGCCCTTGTGCACAAAATTCGATTTTGTGCAGCCTATATCCTGCACAAATAAGCACTTTCAGAGCATGAGAAGTGAAAAAAATATTATTAAAACTGACAAGGAACCAATTTCTATAAAAAAGAAATATACCAAATTTAAAAAAAAAAACAAACGCTAGATTTAAATAAATTACAAATAAATCTTACCATAAAGCAGACTTTTCTGTCAACAAAAAAAAACTTTGAATTCGGAACAGATTTTAACTTCATAAATTTCCCGTCATATATTTTTAATTAAAATGCACCGCACTGGCAGGCGAGATTTCTGGCAATAGTGATGTGATAAGATTTATCGGAACATTATTCGAGTGGAGACGACACGCGTATTTTATTCGAATGGTGACAAGTTACTGTGGTCTTCGCGGATAGCGCCCGGCTAAACTTCAGAAGGCCGCACGCGCACTGTTTATAAACCAACTGAACAGCTGATAAATCGCGAGCTACAAAGCCTGCACTGAATCAATTAGCAATTAGTGTCTTATCTATTGATAGGCTGTTGGACCAAATTGGGAAGAATATAATATATCAATTGTTATGTTTATTTGCATGTACTTACGCTAGCAAAAGAGTTTTTGCTAGCTTCACATCTTTTTTTTTTATTTTGCCAAATAACAGTCTTGGGCTATCATAAGGCAATCCCTATTACATTATGGTTCGTTTCTTGTAAACTGGACAGCAAATCTTCGGCCACAACAAAAGGTGATGCTGACTGGCTGAAAAAAAATACAAGAATGACATTTTATTTTTTCTTCTCCTATAGCAAATATTTTACGGTGTTTGGATTTGGAAAGTCCCCCTGCAGAGCAGACGTACTTATTACAAATTGATTTTACCTTTTTTGTGCTAGTAAGCCTACACAAAACAGGTAAAATATTCTTCAAGCTGCATCTTTCTGTAAAGCTATTATAGATAAAAATTAAATTTATAAAAGTACTTCGGTTCCAGCGCGTGTATTTTTCTTTGGTTCTAACAATAATCCACTTTATCCAACTTTATCTTTTTCGAACAGACTTCCATTATAAAACTGAAAATCATGAAATAACTCAATAGGCAGATTAATCAAAAAGAAAAATGTATTGGCATGCTACCTACTGAACGAGGTGTGAAGTCGGTGCCACAAGTGCAGGAGTAAGGAATTATGTAGTTGTTTAGTTAGGCATTTTATTTATGATAAGCTAATTTAGATTATTTAATTTTTAATTTGGCATTTTTTTTTGGGGTTTATATCTGCATCAATTGCTTGGCAATGGATGGCATGATTTCTAATATTAATCGGAAAAAAATCTTTAAAAAAATATACTATGAGGAACATCAACAGAGAATTGTGGAAGGAGAAAGGGGAGGCCTTTGCCCAGCAGTGGGACCCATAACCAGGGTAAAAAAAAAATGAGGAAATTAAGCTACCACTTTTAAATATTATTACTACAAATCATCTGATTAAGTAATCATGATTCAACTTTTTTAGTCGATAATCGCTATTTCTGTGTGTTGGGGACATGCAAAGAGAATCTTGAGTTGTCATAAAATAACGAAGGTCATGCTGTCGCGGGCTTTTGCTCTATAATCCAATGTTTGTATTTTAATATTTTGTTAGGTATCTTTAAAATTACCGAACAGATTCTGACATGGTTAAAATGGGACCAATTTGGGAATAGAAATATTTTAATTAATTTTATTTTATTTTATTTAATTTTCGAATAAAAAAATAATTTCGGAAATCAGTCTACAGTAGGCGGAGAAATCGGCAAACATACATAAAAAAAAAAACATACATACATCGAAACATATAACCTCCTCCTTTTTGGGAAGTCGGTTGAAAATAATAGTTATCGTCATTGGATAATCTAGGGTTAACGTATTGTAAAAAAAATAGGCCTGAATGCAATGAATTTAGCTGGACTAATATGCTATTGGCTGTACTACTGTAATGTAGAGCCAACATTTTCTACAATGGGAGCTCGTCTAATATCTAATACATTACAGTACAATAAATATGTATGTCGTATTTTAATTACCTTCACAGTATGTGAATGGCCTTTATTAAGGTAATTTAATTAAACTAGATAAGTATAAAAACACGTTATTTTTTTAATACGGCCTTTGATAAGCAATTCAGTTTTTCAGCTTTCCTTATTTATTTGAATATTTGTTCCGAATCGAGAAGGTTAAGTTTCAGATTACCTCGTAAAATAATAAATAAAAATTCCTATACACATTTGTGATCGGCTTGCTCGTTTGCCGCCCTATGTTATAAAAAAACACAGTATTACACAGATTGTACATAAAGCACAAAATAGGTTTCGCTGTGAAGTATGTATGAGATACTAAATCAACGATGTTATTTATTTTATTTTATTTATTTGGGAAACATAATATCCTTACACAAATAAGTAACAATTACATGATGATACATATTATATAACAATTACATCTATACATATAATAAAACAGTAAAAATATTTTATCTGTACATTTAGTATTTTTGACTGAAATGGATAGGGACACTTAAAATAATAATAGAAAGCAAAAAAAAAATATTTTGGAATTTCTTGCGTCGCGTCTGTCTGTATGTATGTACGCATTTCACGCAAAAACCACGGATTTGAATGAAACTTTTTTGTTGTATAGCTATTAAGCCTGGGCAACATATAGGCTATAATTGATTTTGAAAACTGGAAAAACTGATGAAGAACCTTAACAGAACAGCTAAACTTTATAGTTTATCAATCTGACGACCATTTTCTGTTGACGTATAAAAATCGAAGATCAGGATCATCTGATGAAGAATTCCAAGAGACCAGCTACACTACATATATGGAAAGGAAAAGTCGTTCAACCTGATGAGCATTTTCTACTGACGTATAAATAGACAGGACACGGGATAGGAAAAAGAGGGACTCGGGGTGGGGGTGGGAGTGGTGGTACACGGGAAATTGTAGATAACAAGCAGACGAAAATCGTTTACTGAATGAAATATCACTTTTGATTCATTTTAACACCGCGACTGTACTACAAGTAAACACAATTTTTTTTTTATCTAAGCGAAACTCACGCGGCGAAGCCGCTAGTGATGTTATATTTTATAATAAAGGTATAAGTTAAGATAAATATTCAAGACCTGAATCAACCTAAAAAAAAAACTCCACCTTGACCTAACCGGGGATCGAACCTGGGACACCGAGGCGCAGAAATAAGGATTGTACAACCGCTACAAAAGCAAGGATAATTGACCGAGCGAGCGAAGCGAGCGAAGGTCTCTAAATCGAGTTGGGGGCGAAACACATTGTTTGTATGTATGTATGTATGTATGTATGTATGTATGTATGTATGTTTGTACCGCGATAACTGCCGAACCGATGGTCCAATTTTGATGAAATTTGGTAGGCATGTAGGAAATATCAATAGAATTTTCAAGTTCGTTGGGCATCAAAATCGGTTCAGTAGTTTTTGAAATATTAATAAAAATGTCCGCGATTATGTAGCAAACGAAACCATAGCGTGTTCTAACTTTGGATAACGCCATCTATGAATTATGTTAGAAAAGTCGAAATCAGAGTATATCAATAAAAACGCGAGTAATAATCGCGAGGTCTAAGTTCGCGGCGAACTACTAGTAATTATGTGTCGTCTAGAGTTAAAATAACGTTAACCTAGAGTTTATTTAGTATTTCTCTATAGTGATGCCGCTACAGATAGGTAAGTATATGAATTTTTAAATTTTAGTCGTAAAATTTGCCGCATGTCCAATTGATTTAAAAAAAAATGTTTGTACAAGTGCTGTTCGAAATTCACAATATAAAATTTACGTACTGTGTAAAATCGCTTTGTTTTTATAAGCTCGAAAGAATAATATAATTCGCAGACAACGTAACTACTATAGGTATACCTAGTGTTAACCTTTTACCAAAATCTATTTTGACCATTTTGAGGATTAATTTACTGGGCAAGACAACCTAATCCAGTAGAATCCTCTTTCTCTCTCTCTCTCTCTCAGCCGAAAGACGTCCACTGCTGGGCAAAGGCCTCGCCTAAGGATTTCCATAACGACCGGTCCTGCGCTGCCCGCATCCATGCACGTCCTGCGACCTTCACCAGGTCGTCGGTCAACCAGGTGGGAGGCCTGCCAACAATACGTTTTCCGGTTCGAATCCTAATCCTAACTAATATTATAAATGCGAAAGTGAGTTTATTTATTTGTTTGTTACTTTTCACGCTTTATCTAAAGTTTGAAGTAGGTGCTGAGAAGGACATAGGTTACCTTTAATCCCGGGAAAAAGTACTTTTCTCGAGGGAATTTCACGCAGGCGAAGCCGCGCACAATTAAGCTAGTTGATAATAAAAATTATCTGTCTGCCACACAACAACTGGCAAAAAATTAGAGAACCAGTCAACCGACGAAACACCCCTGAAGTTTTGGAAGTAGAAAATATCGGTCATTTAGGCCTTTGTCCAGCAGTGGACGTCTTTCGGCTGAGAGAGAGAGAGGTATTATTATATCCTCACTTTGATCATCACAAATAGTAACCTACTTTTGAGTTTAGTGTTAGTACTAGCATAATAAATATTAATATGTGGTGTTAGTCAGTAGGATGCACGTAGGATGGCATTTTACACAACTGCCCTTAAAAGGAGTGGTATGTTTTCAGGGTTCACGGACAATAGACGGACATACGTATGTGATAATGTGACACACAGCATGTATGTTGTATGCTTAGATTAGATTGTATATTATATTCTAAGGATGTATGCATTGATTCCTAAACGCCTTACCCTGTAAGAGGCCTTAATATGTGTGAGGTTCAGATTTTTACATAATGCTGGTTTATTGGGTGAGTCCTGGTGACCCGTAATACAGGTTCCTTAGATACCTAGAAGGGCATCAGATGTTGCCCCTACAGGACTCCAGTTCCCCACAATCACTCATATTTTTTGCTATTGTTTACCAATATTTTTCATGTAAACTTTTTGTTGCATGTTAGCTTTGAGAAAATGTATTGTGGATGAGAACAAATAAGTATACGATTTTTGTTTAATATAATTGCTGTTACTCAATCGCACAAAATCTACTGGATGGATTTGAATGAAATTTGATACACAGGAGAAAAATACCGGGAATATCACTCATTTTGTAAACCCAATGAAAAATCACACGAGAGATCTAACAGGCTTTAAATCATTTAAATATGCTGGCAATGCACGGACTTATTCCTGGGCATTCTTTTCCAACGAGAGACGGATCCTGCTTGGACCATTGTATCATAAAGTTAGAAAATTACACCTCACAACCTCATATTGCTGTTTTAGATTCAACAATTACAGATCACCGGATGGTTTTTCTAAAGTTATTTAATATACTAAATAAAAATAAAAACAAAACAACTAATATTAAAACTACAATTAATTACGAGCAGGCGCTTACTTGTCTAGAAGGCTATGACTTGAATAATCTTTTAATTTATAATGATCCTAACACAATTACAACAAAACTGATAAATATTATCCAAAAGTGTCTATCCGAAAATACTACTTCTACATCAGTCACCAGAAAAAATAGAGTAATTAAACCATGGATAACCTTAGGAATTCTTAGATGTATACGAAACAGAAACGCATTACAACGAAAAGTTAAATTGGAACCGAATAATGAAATACTTAAAATAACATATCGAAGATATCGCAATTACTGCAATAATTTGATCAAAAAGCTAAAATACAACTATCATAAGCAACAATTAGAAAGAGCTAAAAATAATCCTAAGAAAATATGGAATACTATAAATCAAATTACAAACCGAAAAAAATCGAAATCACCCAACTCCAGAGTTGTCAAATCTAAAATCTAGTCCGAAAGAATCTGCTAACGCTGTCAACGATTACTTTGTAAATGTCGGAAGGTCTCTGGCTGAAGATATTATTTCTAAAAATTCCTTACCTAACTGTAATCAAAATAACACACCTCCAAATATAAATTCTACCCGAACCAGAAAATGTTCATCATCGTTTGTGCTCTTTGAAACTGATCCCTAAGAGGTCTACTCTGTCTTAATGGGCTTAAAAACTGACAGTGCTCCGGGAGTAGATAAAATACCAACTATATTTCTTAAAATGGCAAACCACATACTAGTTCCTATAATTACCCACCTGGTTAACTTGTGCTTTAACCAAGGTGTATTTCCTCAGGAACTTAAAAAAGCTGTAATCACACCAATTCACAAGGGTGGGACTAGAGACGATGTAAGTAATTATAGGCCAATATCGATTTTATCTGCGATTTCCAAAATTATAGAGAAGTTGTTGAATGCGCGTTTAATTAGTAAACAAATTTTTGTTACTATCAAAATCACAATTTGGTTTTAGATCCAAGATATCGACAGAGGATGCAGTAACTGCTTTGACTACTTTCATAGTAGAACAAGTTGATAAAGGCAAGAAATGTACCACAGTATTCTTGGATCTGAAAAAAGCCTTCGACACCGTCTCTATTCCAATTCTTGTGAAGAGGCTCGAAAGCATAGGCATAAGAGGTGTCGCTTTGGATTTGTTCAAAAACTACCTTTGTGAACGTAAACAAATGGTTAAGGTAGATGATATAGTTAGTGAGGAGGCCAATATTGATTTTGGAATTCCACAAGGTACAGTCCTTGGTCCGACCCTTTTCCTCATTTACATCAATGACCTCTGTGACATGGAAATCCAAAATGGTAAAATATATTCCTATGCAGATGATACCGCACTGGTCTTTGTTGGTGATACATGGGAAGAGGTACGGCATTCGGTGGAAGAAGGTCTCGTCAAAGTGTCAAATTGGCTTAACTCAAATTTACTCACTTTAAATAAAAGTAAGACAAATTATGTGTGCTTCACTAAGTATATTACTACTCAACCAACAAGAGATTTCACAATAAAAATACATAACTGCAATTACAATTTCAACTCGCCCTGTGATTGTCCAGCTATCACAAAGGAAAAAACTGTAAAATACCTCGGCGTCATGTTAGATCAACGCTTATGTTGGCACTCGCACCTAGAATTGCTCATGGGCCGAGTAAGAAAATTAATATGGACTTTTAAGACCTTAAGACATATTGCCAACAGAGCACTATTAAAACAAATCTACGTATCTCTAGTCCAATCTGTACTCGGATACTGTATTCCGGTTTGGGGTGGCGCCAACAAAACCAAATACTTACTTAGACCTGGAAAGGGCACAGAGAGCTCTGCTAAAAGTTATCCATTTCAAACCCTATCGTTTTCCAACAGAGACCTTATACACTCTGAGCGACGTTTTGACCGTCAGAAAAGTGTTCGTGTTAAACACTGTACTAAAAGTTCATAAATCACTGACCTTCGACCCCCTACTCTTACTAAGGCGTAGGAATCATGTGGCAGCCCCAGTAAATGTAGTCAAAACCGTTTTTCCCGAAGACAATATTTACGCTTATTGTTTGTAATATATTGGGTAAAACTAAACGCAGGCGTTTCCTGTTATCGCCGCCAGGCGTTTCGGGGTTCTCACACTGCTCGTGCGAATGGCTCGCGGACGGTCGCCATTGTACTATGCGATATCGGTTTGATTTTAATACGCGGAGCGGTCTCGCGTCTTTTGCTTGTTGTTTAGTTTGAGTGATAATTGCGAATTTCCTGTTTGTTAAATAACTATTGAATTTGTGTTTGTGAAAAACTCTGTTATTGTGACTTTTTCTTGTGAGAGGTGAAACGTGGCTGGCTGTTCACATCTGGTTGTTCCCGAGTGAAACTACGGGAAGAAATCTATTTAGTTGGTCTGGGGAATTGAGATCTCAAGGGTTAGGTAGGGTGATTAGGAATTCCCCCTTCCCGAAGACCCTCAAGTTTGGATCCGAAGAGAAAGAAGATTTAATTTGGTAAGTGTTCAATTGTAGTTAATTTATAGGTTAGGTTATCATATAGGGCCCTGTAGCTCCCTTCATAAGCTACGGTGGTAGCAGACTGCGTTAAGATAGTTAGGTTTTAGTCGGGCAAACGTGGTGCCGCGTGGAGATTTTTTCCCGGTACTTATTTTTACCGGTGGTTTTTTCCCGGTGAAGTTCCGGTACAGAATTCTTCCCGCCGCTTCGTTTGTCCGGATTCTCTCTGCCACATTTTCTGGCAGCAGAGCGTAGTTGCTCTGCACATTTTCTGGTAGCAGAGCGTAGTTTATCTACCCTCTATTTGTTCGTTTGTAAAAAATAATTAATTGTTTGTAAAAATTATTAGATTTTTCTTAGTTTGTTTGTATAAGAATATTTGTAACCTTTTTTGTATTTGTTTGCGGTTTGTACCGTGCGTTCCGGGTTTGTGCCATTCTCATACCTACCGCGGTTCTTCGTGTAGTTGCTTGATTTTGTTGTTTTTTATTTACCTTTTGTTATTTTTTGTTTGTGACTTGACGCGATGGCGAAGGCCTCCAATGCTAGGGCGACACTCGCCAACGAATTGAGATGGTTTGTGACGGCCGGAGGACTCCTGTCCCGGAAGGACAGGGAGGGCGCCATACTGCTAAGAGCGGATCACCTCCACTCACGATTGATTAGCGCGGAAGCGGCCATGGCGGCGCTTACCGAAGCCGATCTTACCCCGGAGGCCTACGCAGGTCACATGGCGGACATGGACCAGATCCTGAGTCTGCACGATGATATCGCGGAGGCGGTGACCGCAATAAGGGCGAGACAGGCTGGCGGACCAGCCCCTCGCACACCTGTTAGACAGGAAGGACCAGCGGTTACTGGTCGGCTCCCCACCCTTCAGCTGTCCCACTTTGGGGGTAGGATGGAGGAGTGGGTAGCATATAAAAATATGTTTGAGTCCCTGGTCGTAGCACGACAGGATTTGTCGAAGGCCCAGAAGATGGCCTACCTCCTCTCCACTCTTGAGGATGAAGCGCGGTCGCTCATCCAGCACCTCCGGGTGGAGGACGACCAGTACGATACGGCTTGGGAGTTATTGAACTCCCGCTACCAAAACTTACGTTTGTTAGCGGATGCGCACGCCGCACAGTTGATGGCCCTGCCCAAGGTGGCCAACAGGGCACAGTTGCGCCTGCAGTTGCTCACGCCCGTTACAGTGGCCTGTAACGCGCTCCGCACACTGGGGCTGCCGGTGGACCAATGGTCTTTTTTGTTGGTGCACATTGTATTGGGCAAATTGCCCAATGACATCCGCTCGCGGTTTGAGCGCGAAAATGCGGAGCGGGATAGCACCACCCTACCAACATTCACTGACTTGGTGAAGTTTTTGGAGTTTGAGGCACGGGCTGCTGAGAATACCATGACGGACTCAGCGCCATCCAGAGCGCCTGAACGTAGGCCCTTGGAACCCTCATGGCGAGGGAGGCCCCAACAGGGACGGCAACCGCCACCGCGTGGAGCTGGTGCGCGGGTTGCACACACGGCAGCAGTCGCGAGGGACGCGGACTGCCTGCAATGTGGCCGGATGGGCCACAGCCTGCTGCAATGCAGGGACTGGCAGAGACTGCCAGTACAAGATAGGCGCCGCATGGCAAAGCGGCATGAACTATGCTTTTATTGTTTGGGCGGTCACTATGCACGTGACTGTCCCAGTGCCATACCATGCAGTGCATGCCGTGGGCGGCACCACGCGATGCTTTGCATGAACCGCAACGGGGATGGCACCCGGATGTTGAGGCAGGGGTCCCCTATGGGCGGGGGCGCTCCTGCGCGAAGCCCTCCACCACCGGACGGAGGACGCGGCTTCGCTCGTCGCACCCCCCTCGGGAGGGGGTCGCGTACCTGCGCGGGTCTTGGCGGACCGGGACCACGCGCCCCAAGGTCATGGCCAGTATGTAGCTGGCCAGGCCCCGGATAGGGCCCCCATGGGCGGGGGCCCTAGATCGGACGTGAGAGTGGGGACACCCCCCTCCACGCGGGTTACCAATACCCAACACATGCAGCCGCAGCGGTTTTCTCCGCCGCTGCACGAGTACCCACGGCTGGAGTACCACCCGCCGTACCATATGTGTTTGTAATATATTGGGTAAAACTAAACGCAGGCGTTTCGCATTGCTGCCGCCAGAGGGCGTTCGGGGTTTTCACATTGCTAGCGCGAATGGCTCGCGGACGGTCGCAATTGTCCTATGCGATATCGGTTTGATTTTTAATACGCGAGAGGTTCCGCGTTCTTTGATTGCTAATTAGCTTGAGTTGTGTTTGTGAATTTCCTGTTTGTTAAATAACTATTGAACTTTGTGTTTGTGTACCCGTCATGGTGACTTTTTCTTGTGAGAGGTGAAACGTGGCTGGCTGTTCACATCTGGCTGTTCCCGAGTGAAACTACGGGAAGAAATCTATTTATTTGTCCTGGGGAATTGAGATCTCAAGGGTTAGGTAGGGTGATTAGGAATTCCCCCTTCCCGAAGACACTCAAGTTTGGATCCGAAGAGAAAGAAGATTTAATTTGGTAAGTGTTCAATTGTATTTAATTTATAGGTTAGGTTATCATATAGGGCCCTGTAGCTCCCTTCATAAGCTACGGTGGTAGCAGACTGCGTATAGCTTAAGTTAGATTCTAGTCGGACAAGCGTGGTGTCGCGTGGAGATTTTTTCCCGGTACTTAATTTTACCGGTAGATTTTTTCCCGGTAAAGTTCCGGTACAGAATTCTTCCCGCCGCTTCGTTTGTCCGGATTCTCTCTGCCACATTTTCTGGCAGCAGAGCGTAGTTGCTCTGCACATTTTCTGGTAGCAGAGCGTAGTTTATCTACCCTCTATTTGTTCGTTTGTAAAAAAAATAATTAATTGTTTGTAAAAATTATTAGATTTTTCTTAGTTTGTTTGTATAAGAATATTTGTAACCTTTTTTGTATTTGTTTGCGGTTTGTACCGTGCGTTCCGGGTTTGTGCCATTCTCATACCTACCGCGGTTCTTCGTGTAGTTGTTTGATTTTGTTGTTTTTTATTTACCTTTTGTTATTTTTTGTTTGTGACTTGACGCGATGGCGAAGGTCTCCAATGCTAGGGCGACACTCGCCAACGAATTGAGATGGTTTGTGACGGCCGGAGGACTCCTGTCCCGGAAGGACAGGGAGGGCGCCATACTGCTAAGAGCGGATCACCTCCACTCACGATTGATTAGCGCGGAAGCGGCCATGGCGGCGCTTACCGAAGCCGATCTTACCCCGGAGGCCTACGCAGGTCACATGGCGGACATGGACCAGATCCTGAGTCTGCACGATGATATCGCGGAGGCGGTGACCGCAATAAGGGCGAGACAGGCTGGCGGACCAGCCCCTCGCACACCTGTTAGACAGGAAGGACCAGCGGTTACTGGTCGGCTCCCCACCCTTCAGCTGTCCCACTTTGGGGGTAGGATGGAGGAGTGGGTAGCATATAAAAATATGTTTGAGTCCCTGGTCGTAGCACGACAGGATTTGTCGAAGGCCCAGAAGATGGCCTACCTCCTCTCCACTCTTGAGGATGAAGCGCGGTCGCTCATCCAGCACCTCCGGGTGGAGGACGACCAGTACGATACGGCTTGGGAGTTATTGAACTCCCGCTACCAAAACTTACGTTTGTTAGCGGATGCGCACGCCGCACAGTTGATGGCCCTGCCCAAGGTGGCCAACAGGGCACAGTTGCGCCTGCAGTTGCTCACGCCCGTTACAGTGGCCTGTAACGCGCTCCGCACACTGGGGCTGCCGGTGGACCAATGGTCCTTTTTGCTGGTGCACATTGTATTGGGCAAATTGCCCAATGACATCCGCTCGCGGTTTGAGCGCGAGAATGCGGAACGGGATAGCACCACCCTACCAACATTCACTGACTTGGTGAAGTTTTTGGAGTTTGAGGCACGGGCGGCTGAGAATACCATGACGGACTCAGCGCCATCCAGAGCGCCTGAACGTAGGCCCTTGGAACCCTCATGGCGAGGGAGGCCCCAACAGGGACGGCAACCGCCACCGCGTGGAGCTGGTGCGCGGGTTGCACACACGGCAGCAGTCGCGAGGGACGCGGACTGCCTGCAATGTGGTCGGATGGGCCACAGCCTGCTGCAATGCAGGGACTGGCAGGGACTGCCAGTACAAGATCGGCGCCGCATGGCAAAGCGGCATGAACTTTGCTTTTATTGTTTGGGCGGTCACTATGCACGTGACTGTCCCAGAGCCATACCATGCAGTGCATGCCGTGGGCGGCACCACGCGATGCTTTGCATGAACCGGAACGGGGATGGCACCCGGATGTTGAGGCAGGGGTCCCCTATGGGCGGGGGCGCTCCTGCGCGAAGCCCTCCACCTTTGGAAGAAGGACGCGGCTTCGCTCGTCGCACCCCCCCTCGGGAGGGGGGTCGCGTACCTGCGCGGGTCTTGGCGGACCGGGACCACGCGCCTCAAGGTCATGGCCAGTATGTGGCTGGCCAGGCCCCGGATAGGGCCCCCATGGGCGGGGGCCCTAGATCGGACGTGAGAATGGGGACACCCCCCTCCACGCGGGTTACCAATGCCCAACACATGCAGCCGCAGCGGTTTTCTCCGCCGCTGCACGAGTACCCACGGCTGGAGTACCACCCGCCGTACCATATGTATGGCCGGGCCGCGGGTTCTGCCCCCCCTCAGATGGGGATGTGCACTCGCCCGCCATATTATCCGGGTCAGTGGCGCGCCCCTGGTTTGGAGAGAGTGGGGAGCCCGTAACTAGCTTGCTCCCTTGCTGGGACAGAGCCGCGGACGGTTCTGCTCCCTACCGCGGTGGTCCGCGTATGGGGTCGTGGGGGGGAAGCCATGAATTTGAGAGCTCTGTTGGACTCAGGGGCTCAAAGCAGTTTGGTTACCACTCGAGTGGCACACCAGTTAGGTTTAGTCGTGGAAGACTCGCCTGTGCCACTTCTTGGAGTTGGTGGCATACAAGTGAAGTGTCTGACGGGCCAGACACTTGTCACCTTTTCTTCGCTGAAGTCCTCCACAATGAGGATCACGACTTCGGCTATGGTAATGGATACCATTGCGGGTTGGCACCCCTCGACAGACATACCGCCGGGTGTGTTGTCTTTGGTTTCGGGTCTGGATTTGGCCGACCCCTTTGTCTTTCATCCCGGCCCAGTGGACTTGCTCCTGGGCTCGGACGTATTGGGTTGGATTTTGTTGGGTACACAGAAGGCTCTGGGTTCGTCTTCACTGATGGCAGTGTCTACGATTTTTGGTTTTGCCCTGATGGGCCCTGTGTTTGATAATGGCACCGCGGAGGAGCCACCGGTTGTCGCATCTGCGTCCTTGGCCAAGACCATGCAAAGGTTTTGGGAGGTGGAGGAGCCACCTATGAGTTCCAGGATGGATCCGGAACACGCTGAGTGCGAAGCCCTTTTTCGATCGACCACGGAGAGGTTGCCCTCCGGTCGGTTTGTAACTAGGTTACCCTTTGTTGCCTCTCGTCCTAGCCTAGGGCAAAGTAGGGCGCTTGCGGAGAAACGACTGCTGTCCATGGAGCGACGCATGCAGCGTGACCACGTACTTCGCGATAAATATATTGAATTTATGCGCGAGTACGAGGATTTGGGTCACATGTCTCCGGCTCGAGTTGATTGGAGCTCAACTGAGCATTATTTTTTGCCCCACCACGCGGTGGTGAAGGCCTCAACGGGCAAGTTGCGGACTGTCTTTGATGGGTCCGCACCCACTTCGAACGGAGTTTCGTTGAATCTATGTTTGCATTCAGGTCCCAAATTGCATAGGGACATAATTGACATCATCTTGAACTTTAGAAGACATCAAGTGGTTTTTGGCGCGGACATCCGGATGATGTTCCGCCAGACAGTCATACATCCTGAGGACAGGCGATTCCAGTTGATACTCTGGCGTGAGCGCCCTGAGGATCCTGTGACGGTGTATGAACTCAATACAAACACCTATGGTTTGAAATCTAGTCCCTATATCGCCATCAGATCATTGCTTGAATTGGCAGAGCGGGAACGGATCCGCTTTCCCCGTGGGGCTTCCGTGCTGTCACGTGACTTGTATGTTGATGACGTGTGCACCGGAGCCCAAAGTATTGAGGAGGCCCTCCTACTGCGGGATGAATTGATTGAAATATTGAAGACAGGTGGCTACGAGCTACGTAAGTGGTTGTCTAATGAGCCTAAAGTTCTAGAAGGGATCCCGGAGGATCACCAACAGAACCCTCACCTGTTTGAGGATGTGGATGATCCCAACAGGATAGCGGTGCTGGGCATGCAGTACCAGCCGCTAACCGATATTTTCACATTCCAAGTGGACTTGGAAATACCAAAAGTCTGGACTAAGAGAACGGTGTTGTCCGTAATAGCTCGTATGTTTGATCCAAGCGGTTGGATCAGTCCAGTGATATTCTCTGCGAAGTGTCTTCTTCAGAGACTTTGGACTTTGGGCGTCTCGTGGGACGAGCCGCTGTTTGGCTCTCCATTGGATGATTGGCTCGAGTTGTTTTCATCGATTAAGGAAGTCAATCGGATTGCCTTGCCTCGTCGAATATTGCCCCCCGGGAAATATCGAGCCAGCCTGCATGGCTTTTGTGACGCGTCGGAGCGAGGCTACGCCGCGTCAGTCTATATGCGGACAGTTGACGCCGATGGCCGGGTCAATGTCTCGCTTTTGTTAGGGAAGAGCAAGGTCGCCCCCATCAGGACTAGGCTGACTATTCCCAAGCTTGAGTTGAGTGGAGCTCACCTTCTCTCTAAATTGTTGCATCACGTTGCCAGTGAGCTGGCGGCCACGGTCGAGATACGAGACATCTTCGCCTGGTCGGATAGCCAGGTCGCGCTTGCATGGTTGCGCGCGGCCCCACATACCTTGGAGGTTTTTGTTGGAAACAGGGTTTCCCAAATCCAGAATATCGGAATTGATATAACATGGAGACATGTGCCGGGAGAGCTTAACCCAGCGGACTGTGCTTCCCGAGGTTGTACGGCACCAGAATTGGTGTCACACCCGCTCTGGTGGGGTCCAGAGTGGCTGATGGGATCAGAAACATCTTGGCCTGTCTGTCAGACAGATGTTACTTCTTTGAGTTTGACTGGGCTCCGTGTACATGCTGTAGTCGCTGAGACGACGTCGGAGCCGGATTGGCTACTTGCTCGGTATAGCAGCTTGGATAAGCTTCTGGGTGTTACCAGTTGGATTAAGCGCTTCATACATAATTGTAGAAACCCACAGGCAAAGCGGTTGGAGCCGATTGCAGGTGCAGAAGAGCGCCGGAGCGCATTGTTGCATTGGGTCCGTGTCGTGCAGACCGGACGGTTTGAGTCAGAGCTTCGTATCTTGCGCGACTCACGCGCTAAGTTGAAGGGCGCGGTCGCTCGTTTGAACCCGTACATCGACTCGGATGGGCTTCTTCGGGTTGGAGGCAGGCTCCGGAAGGCGGATCTTCCATATGAGACTCGCCATCCTCTGTTGTTGCCCAAGGGCGGACCCTTGGTGCAGCTTTTGGTGTCTGATCGACACATTCGTAACGCCCATGCTGGGTGCAATGCTTTGTTGGCTATTTTGCAACGCGAATTTTGGATTTTGTCTGCCCGAAGAGCAATCCGTAGTGTCCTGTTTCGATGTATTGCATGTTATAGGTTGAAGGCATCCACGATGCAGCCACAGATGGGTGATTTGCCCGCTGATCGAATCCGACCTTCGAGGCCGTTTGACGGCGTTGGAACCGATTTTGCCGGTCCCTTTTCGATCAAGGCTTCTCCCTTTCGTAATGCCCGTATTGTGAAGGGCTATTTGTGTGTATTTGTTTGTTTGGCCACCAAGGCTGTCCATTTGGAGGTGGTATCGGCTCTGACTACGGAGGCCTTCGTCGCCGCGTTGGATCGCTTTGTTTCGCGTCGAGGTCTACCTTCCCTTATTAGGTCTGACAATGGCACAAACTATAAAGGAACTGTAAATTATCTTAAGGATGTTTCTGTGTTTATTGATAAAAATTGTACTAGTTTAAGTCAAATTGCTGCCCAAAGGGGAATAACCTGGAAGTTTAGTCCCCCAAGTTGCCCCCATTGGGGAGGGATTTTTGAAGCGGCTGTGAAATCCGCAAAGACCCACCTCCGCCGCATTATCGGAGAAACGGCTCTAACTTTTGAAGAGCTGGCCACAGTGTTTTGTAAAGTTGAGGCGGTCCTCAACTCTCGTCCTCTCTGTCCGCTATCTCCAGATCCAAATGACTTGGAAGCTCTCACCCCTGGTCATTTTTTGGTGGGAGGGCCGTTGAATGCCCTGCCCGAATACCCGTGGAAGGATGAACGCGTATATCGGTTGTCGCGTTTTCAAATGTTGCAGCAAATGAGCCAGGACTTTTGGCGTCGCTGGTCGCTTGAATATTTGCATTTGCTGCAGCAAAGAGTGAAGTGGACAGACAGGACTGAGCCTCCCAGGGAGGGTGATTTAGTATTGTTAAAAGAGGCAAATTTGCCCTCATTGCTTTGGCGACGAGCTCGCATATTACGTTTGATTCTTGGCGGAGATGGCACTCCGCGTGTGGCTGAGGTGTTGGTCGACGGTTCGATTTTAAGGAGAGGTGTGACCTCTCTCGCCCGCCTTCCCGTAGAGTAAGCTAGCGGTCTGCTTCTCAGACCGGGACGGGGGGATGTTTGTAATATATTGGGTAAAACTAAACGCAGGCGTTTCGCATTGCTGCCGCCAGAGGGCGTTCGGGGTTTTCACATTGCTAGCGCGAATGGCTCGCGGACGGTCGCAATTGTCCTATGCGATATCGGTTTGATTTTTAATACGCGAGAGGTTCCGCGTTCTTTGATTGCTAATTAGCTTGAGTTGTGTTTGTGAATTTCCTGTTTGTTAAATAACTATTGAACTTTGTGTTTGTGTACCCGTCATGGTGACTTTTTCTTGTGAGAGGTGAAACGTGGCTGGCTGTTCACATCTGGCTGTTCCCGAGTGAAACTACGGGAAGAAATCTATTTATTTGTCCTGGGGAATTGAGATCTCAAGGGTTAGGTAGGGTGATTAGGAATTCCCCCTTCCCGAAGACACTCAAGTTTGGATCCGAAGAGAAAGAAGATTTAATTTGGTAAGTGTTCAATTGTATTTAATTTATAGGTTAGGTTATCATATAGGGCCCTGTAGCTCCCTTCATAAGCTACGGTGGTAGCAGACTGCGTATAGCTTAAGTTAGATTCTAGTCGGACAAGCGTGGTGTCGCGTGGAGATTTTTTCCCGGTACTTAATTTTACCGGTAGATTTTTTCCCGGTAAAGTTCCGGTACAGAATTCTTCCCGCCGCTTCGTTTGTCCGGATTCTCTCTGCCACATTTTCTGGCAGCAGAGCGTAGTTGCTCTCGTAGTTGGCCGGGCCGCGGGTTATGCCCCCCCTCAGATGGGGATGTGCACTCGCCCGCCATATTATCCGGGTCAGTGGCGCGCCCCTGGTTTGGAGAGAGTGGGGAGCCCGTAACTAGCTTGCTCCCTTGCTGGGACAGAGCCGCGGACGGTTCTGCTCCCTACCGCGGTGGTCCGCGTATGGGGTCGTGGGGGAAGCCATTAATTTGAGAGCTCTGTTGGACTCAGGGGCTCAAAGCAGTTTGGTTACCACTCGAGTGGCACGCCAGTTAGGTTTAGTCGTGGAAGACTCGCCTGTGCCACTTCTTGGAGTTGGTGGCATACAAGTGAAGTGTCTGACGGGCCAGACACTTGTCACCTTTTCTTCGCTGAAGTCCTCCACAATGAGGATCACGACTTCGGCTATGGTAATGGATACCATTGCGGGTTGGCACCCCTCGACAGACATACCGCCGGGTGTGTTGTCTTTGGTTTCGGGTCTGGATTTGGCCGACCCCTTTGTCTTTCATCCCGGCCCAGTGGACTTGCTCCTGGGCTCGGACGTATTGGGTTGGATTTTGTTGGGTACACAGAAGGCTCTGGGTTCGTCTTCACTGATGGCAGTGTCTACGATTTTTGGTTTCGCCCTGATGGGCCCTGTGTTTGATAATGGCACCGCGGAGGAGCCACCGGTTGTCGCATCTGCGTCCTTGGCCAAGACCATGCAAAGGTTTTGGGAGGTGGAGGAGCCACCTATGAGTTCCAGGATGGATCCGGAACACGCTGAGTGCGAAGCCCTTTTTCGATCAACCACGGAGAGGTTGCCCTCCGGTCGGTTTGTAACTAGGTTACCTTTTGTTGCCTCTCGTCCTAGCCTAGGGCAAAGTAGGGCGCTTGCGGAGAAACGACTGCTGTCCATGGAGCGACGCATGCAGCGTGACCACGTACTTCGCGATAAATATATTGAATTTATGCGCGAGTACGAGGATTTGGGTCACATGTCTCCGGCTCGAGTTGATTGGAGCTCAACTGAGCATTATTTTTTGCCCCACCACGCGGTGGTGAAGGCCTCAACGGGCAAGTTGCGGACTGTCTTTGATGGGTCCGCACCCACTTCGAACGGGGTTTCGTTGAATCTGTGTTTGCATTCGGGTCCCAAATTGCATAGGGACATAATTGACATCATCTTGAACTTTAGAAGACATCAAGTGGTTTTTGGTGCGGACATCCGGATGATGTTCCGCCAGACAGTCATACATCCTGAGGACAGGCGATTCCAGTTGATACTCTGGCGTGAGCGCCCTGAGGATCCTGTGACGGTGTATGAACTCAACACAAACACGTATGGTTTGAAATCTAGTCCCTATATCGCCATCAGATCATTGCTTGAATTGGCAGAGCGGGAACGGATCCGCTTTCCCCGTGGGGCTTCCGTGCTGTCACGTGACTTGTATGTAGATGACGTGTGCACCGGAGCCCAAAGTATTGAGGAGGCCCTCCTACTGCGGGATGAATTGATTGAAATATTGAAGACAGGTGGCTACGAGCTACGTAAGTGGTTGTCTAATGAGCCTAAAGTTCTAGAAGGGATCCCGGAGGATCACCAACAGAACCCTCACCTGTTTGAGGATGTGGATGATCCCAACAGGATAGCGGTGCTGGGCATGCAGTACCAGCCGCTAACCGATATTTTCACATTCCAAGTGGACTTGGAAATACCAAAAGTCTGGACTAAGAGAACGGTGTTGTCCGTAATAGCTCGTATGTTTGATCCAAGCGGTTGGATCAGTCCAGTGATATTCTCTGCGAAGTGTCTTCTTCAGAGACTTTGGACTTTGGGCGTCTCGTGGGACGAGCCGCTGTTTGGCTCTCCATTGGATGATTGGCTCGAGTTGTTTTCATCGATTAAGGAAGTCAATCGGATTGCCTTGCCTCGTCGAATATTGCCCCCGGGAAATATCGAGCCAGCCTGCATGGCTTTTGTGACGCGTCGGAGCGAGGCTACGCCGCGTCAGTCTATATGCGGACAGTTGACGCCGATGGCCGGGTCAATGTCTCGCTTTTGTTAGGGAAGAGCAAGGTCGCCCCCATCAGGACTAGGCTGACTATTCCCAAGCTTGAGTTGAGTGGAGCTCACCTTCTTTCTAAATTGTTGCATCACGTTGCATGTGAGCTGGCGGCCACGGTCGAGATACGAGACATCTTCGCCTGGTCGGATAGCCAGGTCGCGCTTGCATGGTTGCGCGCGGCCCCACATACCTTGGAGGTTTTTGTTGGAAACAGGGTTTCCCAAATCCAGAATATCGGAATTGATATAACATGGAGACATGTGCCGGGAGAGCTTAACCCAGCGGACTGTGCTTCCCGAGGTTGTACGGCACCAGAATTGGTGTCACACCCGCTCTGGTGGGGTCCAGAGTGGCTGATGGGATCAGAAACATCTTGGCCTGTCTGTCAGACAGATGTTACTTCTTTGAGTTTGACTGGGCTTCGTGTACATGCTGTAGTCGCTGAGATGACGTCGGAGCCGGATTGGCTACTTGCTCGGTATAGCAGCTTGGATAAGCTTCTGGGTGTTACCAGTTGGATTAAGCGTTTCATACATAATTGTAGAAACCCACAGGCAAAGCGGTTGGAGCCGATTGCAGGTGCAGAAGAGCGCCGGAGCGCATTGTTGCATTGGGTCCGTGTCGTGCAGACCGGACGGTTTGAGTCAGAGCTTCGTATTTTGCGCGACGGACGCGCTAAGTTGAAGGGCGCGGTCGCTCGTTTGAACCCGTACATCGACTCGGATGGGCTTCTTCGGGTTGGAGGCAGGCTCCGGAAGGCGGATCTTCCATATGAGACTCGCCATCCTCTGTTGTTGCCCAAGGGCGGACCCTTGGTGCAGCTTTTGGTGTCTGATCGACACATTCGTAACGCCCATGCTGGGTGCAATGCTTTGTTGGCTATTTTGCAACGCGAGTTTTGGATTTTGTCTGCCCGAAGAGCAATCCGTAGTGTCCTGTTTCGATGTATTGCATGTTATAGGTTGAAGGCATCCACGATGCAACCACAGATGGGTGATTTGCCCGCTGATCGAATCCGACCTTCGAGACCGTTTGACGGCGTTGGAACCGATTTTGCCGGTCCCTTTTCGATCAAGGCTTCTCCCTTTCGTAATGCCCGTGTTGTGAAGGGCTATTTGTGTGTATTTGTTTGTTTGGCCACCAAGGCTGTCCATTTGGAGGTGGTATCGGCTCTGACTACGGAGGCCTTCGTCGCCGCGTTGGATCGCTTTGTTTCGCGTCGAGGTCTACCTTCCCTTATTAGGTCTGATAATGGCACAAACTATAAGGGAACTGTAAATTATCTTAAGGATGTTTCTGTGTTTATTGATAAAAATTGTACTAGTTTAAGTCAAATTGCTGCCCAAAGGGGAATAACCTGGAAGTTTAGTCCCCCAAGTTGCCCCCATTGGGGAGGGATTTTTGAAGCGGCTGTGAAATCCGCAAAGACCCACCTCCGCCGCATTATCGGAGAAACGGCTCTAACTTTTGAAGAGCTGGCCACAGTGTTTTGTAAAGTTGAGGCGGTCCTCAACTCTCGTCCTCTCTGTCCGCTATCTCCAGATCCAAATGACTTGGAAGCTCTCACCCCTGGTCATTTTTTGGTGGGAGGGCCGTTGAATGCCCTGCCCGAATACCCGTGGAAGGATGAACGCGTATATCGGTTGTCGCGTTTTCAAATGTTGCAGCAAATGAGCCAGGACTTTTGGCGTCGCTGGTCGCTTGAATATTTGCATTTGCTGCAGCAAAGAGTGAAGTGGACAGACAGGACTGAGCCTCCCAGGGAGGGTGATTTAGTGTTGTTAAAAGAGGCAAATTTGCCCTCATTGCTTTGGCGACGAGCTCGCATATTACGTTTGATTCTTGGCGGAGATGGCACTCCGCGTGTGGCTGAGGTGTTGGTCGACTGTTTGTAATATATTGGGTAAAACTAAACGCAGGCGTTTCGCATTGCTGCCGCCAGAGGGCGTTCGGGGTTTTCACACTGCTAGGGTGGAATGCATCGTGTGGTCCGCCATTGCATTGTCCAGGGCGATATCGGTTTGATTTTAATACGCGGAGCGGTCTCGCGTCTTTTGCTTGTTGTTTAGTTTGAGTGATAATTGTGAATTTCCTGTTTGTCAAATAACTATTGAATTTGTGTTTGTGAAAAACTCTGTTATTGTGACTTTTTCTTGTGAGAGGTGAAACGTGGCTGGCTGTTCACATCTGGCTGTTCCCGAGGGAAACTACGGGAAGAAATCTATTTAGTTGTTATGGGGAATTGAGATCTCAAGGGTTAGGTAGGGTGATTAGGAATTCCCCCTTCCCGAAGACCCTCAAGTTTGGATCCGAAGAGAAAGAAGATTTAATTTGGTAAGTGTTCAATTGTAGTTAATTTATAGGTTAGGTTATCATATAGGGCCCTGTAGCTCCCTTCATAAGCTACGGTGGTAGCAGACTGCGTTAAGATAGTTAGGTTTTAGTCGGACAAGCGTGGTGTCGCGTGGAGATTTTTTCCCGGTACTTATTTTTACCGGTGGTTTTTTCCCGGTGAAGTTCCGGTACAGAATTCTTCCCGCCGCTTCGTTTGTCCGGATTCTCTCTGCCACATTTTCTGGCAGCAGAGCGTAGTTGCTCTGCACATTTTCTGGTAGCAGAGCGTAGTTTATCTACCCTCTATTTGTTCGTTTGTAAAAAATAATTAATTGTTTGTAAAAATTATTAGATTTTTCTTAGTTTGTTCGTATAAGAATATTTGTAACCTTTTTTGTATTTGTTTGCGGTTTGTACCGTGCGTTCCGGGTTTGTGCCATTCTCATACCTACCGCGGTTCTTCGTGTAGTTGCTTGATTTTGTTGTTTTTTATTTACCTTTTGTTATTTTTTGTTTGTGACTTGACGCGATGGCGAAGGCCTCCAATGCTAGGGCGACACTCGCCAACGAATTGAGATGGTTTGTGACGGCCGGAGGACTCCTGTCCCGGAAGGACAGGGAGGGCGCCATACTGCTAAGAGCGGATCACCTCCACTCACGATTGATTAGCGCGGAAGCGGCCATGGCGGCGCTTACCGAAGCCGATCTTACCCCGGAGGCCTACGCAGGTCACATGGCGGACATGGACCAGATCCTGAGTCTGCACGATGATATCGCGGAGGCGGTGACCGCAATAAGGGCGAGACAGGCTGGCGGACCAGCCCCTCGCACACCTGTTAGACAGGAAGGACCAGCGGTTACTGGTCGGCTCCCCACCCTTCAGCTGTCCCACTTTGGGGGTAGGATGGAGGAGTGGGTAGCATATAAAAATATGTTTGAGTCCCTGGTCGTAGCACGACAGGATTTGTCGAAGGCCCAGAAGATGGCCTACCTCCTCTCCACTCTTGAGGATGAAGCGCGGTCGCTCATCCAGCACCTCCGGGTGGAGGACGACCAGTACGATACGGCTTGGGAGTTATTGAACTCCCGCTACCAAAACTTACGTTTGTTAGCGGATGCGCACGCCGCACAGTTGATGGCCCTGCCCAAGGTGGCCAACAGGGCACAGTTGCGCCTGCAGGTGCTCACGCCCGTTACAGTGGCCTGTAACGCGCTCCGCACACTGGGGCTGCCGGTGGACCAATGGTCCTTTTTGCTGGTGCACATTGTATTGGGCAAATTGCCCAATGACATCCGCTCGCGGTTTGAGCGCGAAAATGCGGAGCGGGATAGCACCACCCTACCAACATTCACTGACTTGGTGAAGTTTTTGGAGTTTGAGGCACGGGCTGCTGAGAATACCATGACGGACTCAGCGCCATCCAGAGCGCCTGAACGTAGGCCCTTGGAACCCTCATGGCGAGGGAGGCCCCAACAGGGACGGCAACCGCCACCGCGTGGAGCTGGTGCGCGGGTTGCACACACGGCAGCAGTCGCGAGGGACGCGGACTGCCTGCAATGTGGTCGGATGGGCCACAGCCTGCTGCAATGCAGGGACTGGCAGGGACTGCCAGTACAGGATCGGCGCCGCATGGCAAAGCGGCATGAACTTTGCTTTTATTGTTTGGGCGGTCACTATGCACGTGACTGTCCCAGTGCCATACCATGCAGTGCATGCCGTGGGCGGCACCATGCGATGCTTTGCATGAACCGCAACGGGGATGGCACCCGGATGTTGAGGCAGGGGTCCCCTATGGGCGGGGGCGCTCCTGCGCGAAGCCCTCCACCACCGGACGGAGGACGCGGCTTCGCTCGTCGCACCCCCCCTCGGGAGGGGGGTCGCGTACCGGCGCGGGTCTTGGCGGACCGGGACCACGCGCCCCAAGGTCATGGCCAGTATGTGGCTGGCCAGGCCCCGGATAGGGCCCCCATGGGCGGGGGCCCTAGATCGGACGTGAGAGTGGGGACACCCCCCTCCACGCGGGTTGCCAATACCCAACACATGCAGCCGCAGCGGTTTTCTCCGCCGCTGCACGAGTACCCACGGCTGGAGTACCACCCGCCGTACCAAATGTATGGCCGGGCCGCGGGTTATGCCCCCCCTCAGATGGGGATGTGCACTCGCCCGCCATATTATCCGGGTCAGTGGCGCGCCCCTGGTTTGGAGAGAGTGGGGAGCCCGTAACTAGCTTGCTCCCTCGCTGGGACAGAGCCGCGGACGGTTCTGCTCCCTACCGCGGTGGTCCGCGTATGGGGTCGTAGGGGGGAAGCCATTAATTTGAGAGCTCTGTTGGACTCAGGGGCTCAAAGCAGTTTGGTTACCACTCGAGTGGCACGCCAGTTAGGTTTAGTCGTGGAAGACTCGCCTGTGCCACTTCTTGGAGTTGGTGGCATACAAGTGAAGTGTCTGACGGGCCAGACACTTGTCACCTTTTCTTCGCTGCAGTCCTCCACAATGAGGATCACGACTTCGGCTATGGTAATGGATACCATTGCGGGTTGGCACCCCTCGACAGACATACCGCCGGGTGTGTTGTCTTTGGTTTCGGGTCTGGATTTGGCCGACCCCTTTGTCTTTCATCCCGGCCCAGTGGACTTGCTCCTGGGCTCGGACGTATTGGGTTGGATTTTGTTGGGTACCCAGAAAGCTCTGGGTTCGTCTTCACTGATGGCAGTGTCTACTATCTTTGGTTTTGCCCTGATGGGCCCTGTGTTTGATAATGGCACCGCGGAGGAGCCACCGGTTGTCGCATCTGCGTCCTTGGCCAAGACCATGCAAAGGTTTTGGGAGGTGGAGGAGCCACCTATGAGTTCCAGGATGGATCCGGAACACGCTGAGTGCGAAGCCCTTTTTCGATCGACCACGGAGAGGTTGCCCTCCGGTCGGTTTGTAACTAGGTTACCCTTTGTTGCCTCTCGTCCTAGCCTAGGGCAAAGTAGGGCGCTTGCGGAGAAACGACTACTGTCCATGGAGCGACGTATGCAGCGTGACCACGTACTTCGCGATAAATATATTGAATTTATGCGCGAGTACGAGGATTTGGGTCACATGTCTCCGGCTCGAGTTGATTGGAGCTCAACTGAGCATTATTTTTTGCCCCACCACGCGGTGGTGAAGGCCTCAACGGGCAAGTTGCGGACTGTCTTTGATGGGTCCGCACCCACTTCGAACGGAGTTTCGTTGAATCTATGTTTGCATTCAGGTCCCAAATTGCATAGGGACATAATTGACATCATCTTGAACTTTAGAAGACATCAAGTGGTTTTTGGTGCGGACATCCGGATGATGTTCCGCCAGACAGTCATACATCCTGAGGACAGGCGATTCCAGTTGATACTCTGGCGTGAGCGCCCTGAGGATCCTGTGACGGTGTATGAACTCAATACAAACACGTATGGTTTGAAATCTAGTCCCTATATCGCCATCAGATCATTGCTTGAATTGGCAGAGCGGGAACGGATCCGCTTTCCCCGTGGGGCTTCCGTGCTGTCACGTGACTTGTATGTCGATGACGTGTGCACCGGAGCCCAAAGTATTGAGGAGGCCCTCCTACTGCGGGATGAATTGATTGAAATATTGAAAACGGGTGGCTACGAGCTACGTAAGTGGTTGTCCAATGAGCCTAAAGTTCTAGAAGGGATCCCGGAGGATCACCAACAGAACCCTCACCTGTTTGAGGATGTGGATGATCCCAACAGGATAGCGGTGCTGGGCATGCAGTACCAGCCGCTAACCGATATTTTCACATTCCAAGTGGACTTGGAAATACCAAAAGTCTGGACTAAGAGAACGGTGTTGTCCGTAATAGCCCGTATGTTTGATCCAAGCGGTTGGATCAGTCCAGTGATATTCTCTGCGAAGTGTCTTCTTCAGAGACTTTGGACTTTGGGCGTCTCGTGGGACGAGCCGCTGTTTGGTCCTCCATTGGATGATTGGCTCGAGTTGTTTTCATCGATTAAGGAAGTCAATCGGATTGCCTTGCCTCGTCGAATATTGCCCCCGGGAAATATCGAGCCAGCCTGCATGGCTTTTGTGACGCGTCGGAGCGAGGCTACGCCGCGTCAGTCTATATGCGGACAGTTGACGCCGATGGCCGGGTCAATGTCTCGCTTTTGTTAGGGAAGAGCAAGGTCGCCCCCATCAGGACTAGGCTGACTATTCCCAAGCTTGAGTTGAGTGGAGCTCACCTTCTTTCTAAATTGTTGCATCACGTTGCATGTGAGCTGGCGGCCACGGTCGAGATACGAGACATCTTCGCCTGGTCGGATAGCCAGGTCGCGCTTGCATGGTTGCGCGCGGCCCCACATACCTTGGAGGTTTTTGTTGGAAACAGGGTTTCCCAAATCCAGAATATCGGAATTGATATAACATGGAGACATGTGCCGGGAGAGCTTAACCCAGCGGACTGTGCTTCCCGAGGTTGTACGGCACCAGAATTGGTGTCACACCCGCTCTGGTGGGGTCCAGAGTGGCTGATGGGATCAGAAACATCTTGGCCTGTCTGTCAGACAGATGTTACTTCTTTGAGTTTGACTGGGCTTCGTGTACATGCTGTAGTCGCTGAGATGACGTCGGAGCCGGATTGGCTACTTGCTCGGTATAGCAGCTTGGATAAGCTTCTGGGTGTTACCAGTTGGATTAAGCGTTTCATACATAATTGTAGAAACCCACAGGCAAAGCGGTTGGAGCCGATTGCAGGTGCAGAAGAGCGCCGGAGCGCATTGTTGCATTGGGTCCGTGTCGTGCAGACCGGACGGTTTGAGTCAGAGCTTCGTATTTTGCGCGACGGACGCGCTAAGTTGAAGGGCGCGGTCGCTCGTTTGAACCCGTACATCGACTCGGATGGGCTTCTTCGGGTTGGAGGCAGGCTCCGGAAGGCGGATCTTCCATATGAGACTCGCCATCCTCTGTTGTTGCCCAAGGGCGGACCCTTGGTGCAGCTTTTGGTGTCTGATCGACACATTCGTAACGCCCATGCTGGGTGCAATGCTTTGTTGGCTATTTTGCAACGCGAGTTTTGGATTTTGTCTGCCCGAAGAGCAATCCGTAGTGTCCTGTTTCGATGTATTGCATGTTATAGGTTGAAGGCATCCACGATGCAACCACAGATGGGTGATTTGCCCGCTGATCGAATCCGACCTTCGAGACCGTTTGACGGCGTTGGAACCGATTTTGCCGGTCCCTTTTCGATCAAGGCTTCTCCCTTTCGTAATGCCCGTATTGTGAAGGGCTATTTGTGTGTATTTGTTTGTTTGGCCACCAAGGCTGTCCATTTGGAGGTGGTATCGGCTCTGACTACGGAGGCCTTCGTCGCCGCGTTGGATCGCTTTGTTTCGCGTCGAGGTCTACCTTCCCTTATTAGGTCTGACAATGGCACAAACTATAAGGGAACTGTAAATTATCTTAAGGATGTTTCCGTGTTTATTGATAAAAATTGTACTAGTTTAAGTCAAATTGCTGCCCAAAGGGGAATAACCTGGAAATTTAGTCCCCCAAGTTGCCCCCATTGGGGAGGGATTTTTGAAGCGGCTGTGAAATCCGCAAAGACCCACCTCCGCCGCATTATCGGAGAAACGGCTCTAACTTTTGAAGAGCTGGCCACAGTGTTTTGTAAAGTTGAGGCGGTCCTCAACTCTCGTCCTCTCTGTCCGCTATCTCCAGATCCAAATGACTTGGAAGCTCTCACCCCTGGTCATTTTTTGGTGGGAGGGCCGTTGAATGCCCTGCCCGAATACCCGTGGAAGGATGAACGCGTATATCGGTTGTCGCGTTTTCAAATGTTGCAGCAAATGAGCCAGGACTTTTGGCGTCGCTGGTCGCTTGAATATTTGCATTTGCTGCAGCAAAGAGTGAAGTGGACAGACAGGACTGAGCCTCCCAGGGAGGGTGATTTAGTATTGTTAAAAGAGGCAAATTTGCCCTCATTGCTTTGGCGACGAGCTCGCATATTACGTTTGATTCTTGGCGGAGATGGCACTCCGCGTGTGGCTGAGGTGTTGGTCGACGGTTCGATTTTAAGGAGAGGTGTGACCTCTCTCGCCCGCCTTCCCGTAGAGTAAGCTAGCGGTCTGCTTCTCAGACCGGGACGGGGGGATGTTTGTAATATATTGGGTAAAACTAAACGCAGGCGTTTCGCATTGCTGCCGCCAGAGGGCGTTCGGGGTTTTCACACTGCTAGGGTGGAATGCATCGTGTGGTCCGCCATTGCATTGTCCAGGGCGATATCGGTTTGATTTTAATACGCGGAGCGGTCTCGCGTCTTTTGCTTGTTGTTTAGTTTGAGTGATAATTGCGAATTTCCTGTTTGTCAAATAACTATTGAATTTGTGTTTGTGAAAAACTCTGTTATTGTGACTTTTTCTTGTGAGAGGTGAAACGTGGCTGGCTGTTCACATCTGGCTGTTCCCGAGGGAAACTACGGGAAGAAATCTATTTAGTTGTTATGGGGAATTGAGATCTCAAGGGTTAGGTAGGGTGATTAGGAATTCCCCCTTCCCGAAGACCCTCAAGTTTGGATCCGAAGAGAAAGAAGATTTAATTTGGTAAGTGTTCAATTGTAGTTAATTTATAGGTTAGGTTATCATATAGGGCCCTGTAGCTCCCTTCATAAGCTACGGTGGTAGCAGACTGCGTTAAGATAGTTAGGTTTTAGTCGGGCAAACGTGGTGCCGCGTGGAGATTTTTTCCCGGTACTTATTTTTACCGGTGGTTTTTTCCCGGTGAAGTTCCGGTACAGAATTCTTCCCGCCGCTTCGTTTGTCCGGATTCTCTCTGCCACATTTTCTGGCAGCAGAGCGTAGTTGCTCTGCACACTTATCTTCACATCTTTATAATCAATTAAATAGAGAGTTAAATATATACCACCTAACTAGTCGTAATTGTAAAATACTTTTATAACATATTTGCTCGTAAAGTGTCACTTACTTCACCAATTTCAATATTATATTGTATCTCATTACGCACTTGTGCGTTATTGTAAAGTAAAACGCACGCTCCGTCTAAAAACGAACGATACTGTTTACACGACTGACCAAAAAAGGAGTGTTATGTTTTCAGGGTTCATGTATGTATGTAAGTAATTTCTTTATTCCACCATAAGTCCTGAACGGCTTAACAGATTTTGATGTGAGAGATATTGTTAGATTCCTTGCATTAGCCCGAATGACATAGGCTATGTAAGATGTCAGTCGTGTTTTTTATTTTTAAATAATTAGCTTGTTTAAATCTTAGCAAAGAGTTTTTATGTCAGAAAAGTGGTCAACATTTTATGAATAAAATTACCTTTAGGAGATAAAATAAATAAAAATTTAATTCTTTAAATTAATTTTGACAATAAATTACAACCATTTATCTGTAACAAAACACAAAAATATTAATTTACTTTATTAGTAATACTGGCTGTTTTTTGTGCATTCGCCTTAAAAAAAAGCGCTGATGCGCGCGCATCGCTAATTTGTGAACAAGTAAAATTTTACCGCGCGCTTTTTCTTTGGTATTGTCGTTTTCCGAGTTTTATTTAAATATTTCCTCGCAAATATGTTATAAAACGTCGTATGACATACGTGCGCTTTAAAAAATACAGCCTCTGCCTTTCTTGTAGCCCTCGCCTACGGCTCGGGCTAGCAATATCGCCTCGGCTGTAATTTTCAACTTACCGCACTTATATCACAATGTACTAATAAATAACTGGCTAAAGTCGCAAACATATGAAGAAGTCGAATCACTTTTATCTTTTATTAATTAAATTCTACCCCAAAGTATTTAGTTCAATTTTGTGTCATTACATTTTATTATAAGCAAGTCTGTACCTATTATTTTTAAACATTAAAATTTGTAATTGCGCATTGTCTGCAAATAACACATATGTAATTATTTAAGAGCGGGTCTTTCTAACACAGGTTTATATAACTTAAAAGGAAGGCCCAACCTTAGTTCTAAAATTGTAATTTTCAAGACAATAAAGAATTTATTATTTATTATTATTATCACATAGGTTACTTTCTATCCCGAAATCCCTACGGGAGCGAAGCCCCCTCTTATCTACTTATCTACTAATTGTCCCTTGGAGCACAATTAGTAGATAAGTAGGTATATTGTGCCGTTGTCTGTACATACTGTACAACTTATCATCATGATTCCACGTTGCCACATCCACGTCGCATTCTTATTCGGAGCACCTCGTGAACAAGGTCAGATAAGGCAAAATCCCGCATCAATCTACAAGAATTGATGCTTTCAAAATTATCTTTTCAATAGGCAAAACGTTATTTTAAGAGCATAGAGTCATTGTTTTTCATCAACGCGGATGGTAACCGCTCGCTAGGGTTGTCAATATTTTATTATTTTTCAAAATTTATTCAAATATACATTTATAGTAAGTATATGTACAGATTTTAGGCTTTTTATGCTATCATGGCATGTTCTAAGAAATATTCTCTTTCACAGTATCGAAAGCATTTGCAAAGTACACCTAAAACAATTTATCCAATTTATCTATGATTGGACGAAGATCAATTTCCTTTATCCACTTAAATCCGTGCAAAGATCCTTTAGATCCTTTAGTACATTTTAAATAGTATCCACATTTTCGCTGCAGATTAGGATGATCAAATTGAACAAGTAAAAGGAATCTATGTGAAAAAGTAACAAAATATCTCTCCCATACAAATTGGTCGATCAAGACCTAGGGATAGTAATTAGATGTTCTTCTTTTACTAAAAAAATATTTTGGAAGTAGTTGTATTCTATGTGCTGATCATGGTATACTCGTATGAGCATTGTGTACAAATGAGGACACTGTTTAAAAAAAACACTCTGTATATTAGGTACGATTGGCAACCCTAGTGACTGCTCGCAGGAGGTAGATAGAAATACCTTATTCATCTTATTCCTTTATAAATAAAATGAGTGTTGCTAAGCGCTTAATCCGAGAATGGCTGTTTGAATATGTATGTCTTTAGTTAGTGTAAGGAACAGTTTATTCTTTTCAAAGCCTGTTTCAGCAATTTGGTCGTAGCTACGCTCCAATTTGCAACAGATTTAAAAACAAAAATAATTCGTCACAGACTTTGTTTATTGTTCAAAATATACATGTGTATGTATGTAGCGTGAAATACACGATGTTATTTCTACCTAGGTACCTTCTATAACACTTGAGAGAAACTTATTATTTGAAGATAAGATAATAGTAAGGTCAAGAAACCTTTCTTCAAATAATAGTAAAAAAATATAAGAATATTTTCAATTTAGAATGTATGTTATTATAACTTTATAGATGTTTGTGTATACATTATCTATCTATTTATTCATGTATTTTTAGCTCACTGTATGCCTTGGGCAACTGTAAGTGCAGTGAGTTGCTAATTATGAAGAAGTAAAGTAAAGTTATTAAATAATTTTTCACTTAAAGTTCAAGTGGCCAAAATTGTATTATCTCGAGTCCTGAATTTGCAGTGGTTAAAACCAACCCGCATAGGGCCGGCGTAGGTCATGGCCGGAGGGGCCATGTCCTTAATCCTTATCCATGAAGACTGCTTGGCCACAGCCCAGCAGGAACATTTAAATGTCTCCTGCTAGATGTTGCCCACGGAAAACGTAGCCTATGTCACTTTCCAGCCCTCCAACTATCTCTACACAAAAAAATTAAACCATTGCTACTTTTTGACTCAAAGAAGGACAAACTATTTATTCACGTCCAAATTTAATCAAACTTTTTTTTATTTGTAAATAGGTTGACAATGGGGCAAATAGTAGGTACAATGTGGTATACCTCTACGTTGTAGTCCTTACAAAAACAAAAATATGAGTCCCGTATCTGCGTCATTTGGTAACCGCCCATTACATATCTATTAGATTACGTGTAAAAATGTGGGTGTGTCACTGGAAAATTGTATGTACATATATGTATACTTACATATAGGGAAGGATCATAGTTACCTGAAATAAATGAGTTATTATTATTATTATAACTATCATCCATGGCTTCTTCTGCGTAAATTTTGTTATTCTCCCATTTCACCCCTTTATTTATTTATTTTAAACTTTATTAAACCAAAAATAATAAAATGGTATAAAAGGCGGACTTAATGCTAACAGCATTCTCTACCAGTCAACCTTCGGGATAAACAGAAATAAGTATGTCACGGGTGCACAAAGTGACTAAATCTGTATAAATAGGTATCACAAATATACCACATAAAATATGAAAGCAAATAAACATACATATTTAAAAATAATAAAATATATACCTACAAGCAAAAATTAAACATACTACATATATATATATATATATATATATATATATATATATATATACAAATATAAAAGAGCATAGATGGTTACTTCTGCTGCGTTGAAATTTCCTTAAGAAACAGCGAACGAACTTGTTTTTTGAAAAAGGGTTAGGTCGAAATGTTACGGATATCGTCGGGTGTAGTATCCTAAGTATAGTATATCCAAAATTCCCTTCTCTCGTACTAATTTATGAAGGATAACCTCTCTATATAAATTTAAGTTTCTACGTTCGATTTCGTCTCTGCGTTGGTATACCAATCAGTGAGCGTCTAACTTATTTACAAACAAATTGAGATATAAAAAAGGTAAACATTTTAAGCGCTTTGTATGGGATACCAAGATCATTTAAATATAAGGAGTTAATACGGCTATTATTCAATTTCAAAGGTTTATATATTTAGACAATGGAAATGAAAAAGAAACAAGTAAAAAAATAATTTTATTCCTATTTTTACAATAATTATCTACTTCTGTCACGTGGTGACGTCACTTCTGTAGGGCGGTGGTTGGTTGTCGTATCCAAGTTTTCTCAAATCCTTCGATACCATGGACATGTTCACGTTGATGCTGCCATACGACTCTGTTCTTAATACTGAAACAACAATTTCGTTTTTACACGACTGCGGAGTGCTTTGAACAACAATACACCATAAAATCAAATCGAAAAACAGTTCATGTTGATTAAATATATATAAGTACCTTCGATCAAAAATATACCTTCTGTCAGAAATAAGAGCACACGTTTATTATGTTCTCCTTATCAAAGATGTTCTCTTATTTTTCGGGCTGTAAGTCTAGGTGAATTGTTGATCAAAGGCGGAGTGTAATGTTTTCACAAATTGATGTATAATAAATATGAGGTACGGACAAATTACACAGATTGAGTTAGCCACAAAGTAATTTCGGGACTTGTTTTATGGGATTCTAACTCAAAGATACTTTATTTAAAAAAAAAATACATAGATAAATATCCAGACTCATGTCAATCTGAAAAAGATAACTTTCTATCTTGACCCGGGGATCGAACTCAGGACCTCCGGTGTGGCAGTCCGGCACCGGCGGCGTGATCATGGCGTGATAACCATTAGGCCACGGAGGTCATCAAATGTATTTTCATTTTCTTATTCATGTTTCGTGAGTAATGAATGTACTTATGTGATTTTTTTATTCCTTTAAGTACCAGATACAGATCTGATGGTTCGAGTTGTCCCTAGAATCCTTACAGTAAGTATCGCTATAATTGTAAGCTAGGCTTATATGTTACAAAGGTCGGACATCATATTCTTTATTTACACTCACACTAGCTCGAAGATCGTAAGTGAGGAGAGAAAAAGATAAATGGGCAAGCATATGAAAATAAAAGGTCTGACGAATAGAGAATCTCCTCCCATTTAGTTGGTTAAAATAAATTAATAGACACGATGATAAAGTAATTAAAACACAAGCAATAAAATAAATAAATAGCAGTCACTTTAAATAAGTATAGCACTCTTATTCTGTGTTTCCTATTAAGTATGGTTCCAGAGATAGAGCCCTCGACAGCGGAGTCTATTATTAGAGTTCCGTTCGGACCCGCCTTAGGTATCGAATCTTAAAAACGTTTCCCAACTTTTTTATTTATGCCCCGTGGTTTCGCTCCTTCAATTCGAATTCTTCCTTTCAATTCGAAACAGTAGGTTCAGACATTAGTGAGTCCAAACAAACGAACTCTATACTTTATTATATGTAGTACCTATAGAACTCACAATAGTTTTCCTTCCCACTCGCAAGCATTTTTGGGTCAGCAAGTTCCGGGTACCGACCCGTGAGCCACGCCAGCCACTCCCCAAGCATGGTGGCCGCTAGGGGCCTCACCAAGGGGGCTGTCATGACCCTAGGGCCCGAAGATGGAGGCATCAAGACAACGGCGTACCCTCGCAGCGAGTCGCCAGTGAGCGCATTCTGAGCTCTCACTGTTATTATCATTTGAGGCCCTGTAAAGATTGTTAAAAGTAATAAACATCTTACGAAAATAGAGGAATGACACAAAAAGACCACGGACGACACGGACGTAGATTTCTCTCTCTTAAACAGTTTACTTACAACCAAATATGTTAGTGCTTCCAAAGACTATATCTATGGGCATATTAAAAACTACTCTTTCTGGATCGCTTCCAGAGGAAGCCATCTGACTAGTTCCGGTGGTAAGTCCTGTAACGGGCTCCCAATCTGGACCCCATACCATCTCGTATTGAATGTACAGATGGTCATCAAATACACCTGCCGGGAACAACACATATTCTATCTGACCGCTAAAGGAGACAAGAAACTTTGTTATATTACTGCCTTTCATCGTTTTCGTATTGTTTCTACTCGCTTTTAGATAGGCAGTTTAGAAAGATTTTTCCATTACGATTCGCTCGCTTGACAGCTGCATGACGAAAACAAAACAATGCAGTTGCTATGGTTACGACAGTGTTGCCATAAATAAACAGTGATCGAAATTATAAACGATTCCTGAGGAATAATCGATAAGGAAATGCTAATGCTAATCTAATAATTATACAGCCAATTTAGTTGAAGAATATAAAATAATTTTGATAATTATTGCGATATTTTTGATTCTTTTAGTATTTTTTCTTTTATTTCCTACCCATAGACAAAAGAGCACATGCTTCCGGTTTGGTGTGCTGTTTTACCGACTAGCTTCCTTATGTCAACCACAAGATGGCGCTATGTGTGCATTCAAAATCCCAATCGGCCACCATTGTTGAAGGCGATTCCATTCTATAGTTTGATGAATTTTACAATTTTTGAGACATATACTGGTGAAATATTACTTATTCACTAGTAAGATACAGTGAACAATATTCTGGAAACCGTTTTATAGACTTTTAACGCTGTTACAGTGCTTATTTTCAAAACCTAAATGCGTTCAAAATGTCACGCGAAGTGAGCATCAGATTCGAGAACACCATACCATGCACGAAATAAACGTAGTTTTCTCTCGAAAAAGTGTTTATTTGACTATATAAAAGTGCTGATCTCTGTTTGTGTCATATGTGGTAATGCATTGGATCATCGAACTATAACGTGCACACATGAAAACGTTTTGGAAGATTCTGTACACGTCGTAAGGGAGCGCAGTTACGCGGGCGAAGGCTTTAAAGTTGCCGGCATCATTATGGTGGACTGAGAGAGTGTTTGTTGACGAATCAGTGTTGATTACAAGTTGTAAACAGTGCCGCGAAGGCTCCGCGCACAATGTCTGGCGGTTCGCAGCACAATCCCAACGGGCGGCAGTCACAAATGGGCCCCAGTTGGAGCCCCTTGCAGGTGGTGCTTATTTTTCCAATTTTTTTTTTTTACATCATATCCGTAAGTCAATTAAAATATTTTAATGATCTCGCGCAATCTGAGACATTTCCATTTTATTCTTATTAGGTACTTATTTTGCATGAACATTTTTTATATAAAGTAACTTGTTATTACATATTTCGAAGCACTATTTAATCAAATAGTAGCCATACTGCCACAAATAATTATGTACCAATTGCATTGATTATGAATATGATTATTACCACATTTACCACCAAACTATTGTCTTTGTTTACTGCATAATGTATTAGTGTGTAACATCAGCTGTTTACATTGATAACCTGAATTTCTACTCCTGTAAGATTTTTTATCATATTTGTATACCTTTTACAAATTTGGTTTCAATTTTCATATATAAGAAGCATTGTAGGTATATGATTGTTTTAGAACAATTTCATTAAACTGTTTGATTGACCTTATGTCCTTGGTAAAGCTTGATTTTGTTGGCAACAGGTATAGATACTTATCATTTATAATTAATTTTAATTTCTCAAAAAGCACCTTATATCTTTGAATTCATTTGACGTTTATTTTTGTTGTCTTTTAATAATGAATGTGTTACTGTTCACTACGTAGTTAAATCTTCCAAATTAATTAATCTGCACCATAACTAATAATGTAAATGTGGTATAATGTTTACATTGTATCTATTTGCTTCATGATATGGTGAATTTTGCATGACAATAAAAAAAAAAGATTGTTACTTACATCAATGCAGAAAGTAAACCGCTGAACATAGAAATTTAAAAATTTGTACACAAATTTTGTATATTAGTATAAGAGAGCCCTAAGGAATGAATTTTGGGAATTCCACTCCCTAAGGGGGTGATATGGGTCAAAAACAAAATTCATGTAGAAGGCAAGAGCTAATACTAACAATATAAATGACGGTTATAACTTTGGGTTACAAATTGCATGGTTTTATCTGAAATATTTAATCAGCATAGAAGCTGCTTAGCATGCTTGGGTTATTTATTAACAGTTTATGTACAGACGTCTCAAGAAGTGGAGTCAGAATTTCTCATACTAATTGATTATAGAAGTGTTTGCACTTAAGACCTTATGATTGTGTGTTGTTTGTAAAACGCCTATGTGTCTGTGCAATGTCAACCGACCGAATACGATGTTTCCATAGAAGTAGGTAGGCTGGCGCGGCGAGTCGGCGAGCGCTTCATACTTTTATGGATTTCATAGACATACTATGAACGATACGGAACGTTCATAGTATGTCTATAAAATCCTTGCTTCTTCTAACTTTATGGTATTGTTACTTCGTATGGGTGGTCAGTATGGACCAGCTATGAAAATGAATATTTGACGGTGAATGAAAAAAAAGACAGACGCAAATTTATCACTTCAACCGAGTACTCGTTTTAATTGAACGCATTTGTTAGTGATAGTTATCTAAGTATTTGTGGAATATTACTTTACCAACACTTGCCAATATAGGCCATTATAAGTATTATGGAGACTACTCGGATTTACTTTGCATGATAGTGGTTGCAAAATAGTCTCAATTTCTAATGAAAGGAACTGGATTACTGTGAGTATTTTTAAACAAATAAATAGTTGTGATTTAAAATATGTGTGTGTAAATGTGTAATATTTTGTGATTAATTCAAACATAAAATGATGACATAATATTAATGTATTGTATTGATATATTTTTCTTCGTGATTTTGCTTTGCATAATAGTTTTGAAATTAAATATTAACTAAATACCTAATTATATATTATTATATTTTTTTAGTGGACAACACGTTGGGTGTAGCGACTTGCTGCAGGGTAGCCTTGCCGCAAAGTAGAAGACCGGCTATTATCTCTGAGCAGCAGCAACAATAATGTTGGAAGAATATGAAGGCGATGATTTTACCTACCAGGCGTTATGCTGATTTATTTGATGTTTCGATGCCTATCTACTGTTCGTCGTGCATATCAAGCTGGTGGCGTGCATAAAAAAACTGGATAATTTATTTCGCTTCCAGAAATAAATGTCATCCTTGGCCAGCACGGTCTTCTAACCTCAACTCCATAGAAAATCTATGGGACCTGATGGTGCATAGGAAATGAGCAAGGAAGAATTAGTTTCTCACTGTATGGATGTTTAGGACAGTTTTTTTGTGATTGAAATATGTGTAGAAAAGACAACAACGGCAACTTTACAAAATAGTGAGTTAATATATTTGTGTTTAAATTTAATCAGTGAGTTCATTCATTAAGTAGGTATATTCCAACTGTCCTCTTTCTATTGTATCAAATCTGGTTTTATTAAAGTATAAATATTATTTAAATTATTTTTATACTTATTACTTGTTTTTGTATTTTGCATTACAAATACAAGGTTATGTTTCGTAATAGGAGATAAATTGTTAAATTGTTAGATGTTGAGGTTTAGTTTCAATCTTCTTTTCATGATGAAAACGAATACTTAAGCTATAACCTCAATATTTACTAACAAAAAGCGAAAGTATAATTTAGTAATAATATATAAAATAAATGAACAGATTCTTATAAGTAACTTACTACAGAATGCTTATTTTTAAGTTCTTATTTATTCTGTAATTAGATAGGGAAGTGATCAAACATAAATTTTTAATTTGTTAGTGTAGTTTATAATAATAAATTTTACATAAGTATACTATACCTATTTACATGAATAAATAGTTGTCATGATTTTTGAGAATTTTTATTTCATAATAAATATATTAAAGCATATCAATTACATTATATAAAAATACTCTTGGCTTATGAATTAAGTTTAATATGAAAAATAAAATATCTGGATGTGACTCGAACTATGACCTGTATCAACTGCAGTCCATCCGACTACCGATTAGACCAGCAGATGCATTAGCTTGTGACGAAATTATCAATTGGTTGCGTGTCACCGTACTCACCACTATTGGTTTGCTTTATAATAAACTATAGGTAGTGTATTAGTGTATTATTATTTCTGTGTCAGAATTCACTACTTAGTACCCCGTAAATTTGATAGATGGCAGCACGTAGGCAGTATGAGCACGAAGCACTAGCATGCAGCAGAGTTGTGTCTTGGTGTGGGTGGGTAATATGATAATTAGCTTAGTGTGAGTAGTGTTCTTATTGTAATTATACGTCCGTAATATGGACGTAACGCACACAATGAAGGACTGCGCGCCTGCAAGGCAATATGATATTTAAGGTATGACTCCACTTTTGACTCTTGACTGTACATAGAGAAAAAAGACGGAAAATAATGGGAAAGTGTGCTGCTTATTTTATTTAGTTACAAGGTTAGCATTGTTGATTTAGATTTTTATTTGCGTTTTTTTTTGTTGTAGTTAGGTAGTTTCTAGAAATCAAATTAATTCAGTACCTGGCAGTTGATAATGCAAATTGAGCTTCAAACAGAGAACCAGCTAGGGCTGCCACCAAATAATTTGCCATTTGTGTGAAATTGAATTTGTCACAGAAAGAGATGTTTTTCAAAACTTTGCAATGCCAGTAGTTAAACGGTTTTTTTACGAATAAACTTTTAACTAAGATTTAATTTTTTGTGTTGGTTTTCTGTCAATTAATCGGGATTCCCCTGACAAACAAAAATTACCCTCTAAAGTAGAACAAATCTGGGGAATCCCCAATAGATGGCAGCCGTAGTTCAGCCGATAATGTTGCAGTTGTTTGTATCTACAGCCATCTACTGTCAATGAAATTTTAACCAATGTACGTAGGGTGGAGCGCAGATGTATGGGGAATATTTTTTTTCTTTATTTTGAATTCTAATAGTGAGGGATTTGTGTCTTGCCCGAAATTAATACTATATGTCAATTTTGATACAAATCAAACAATATCTTTTGCCTCCGCACTGACTTCAAAGTTTTAAATTTTTTGAAAAATTTGTTTTACCTGTCAGACATTTTATTGACATGTAAACGGGTTCAAATTATGTGAATTAACACAAAATGTGTTAATTAAGCATAACATAATATGTTTTAATGAAAAAAAGTAAAAAAATTAACATTAAAAAAATAAAATTAATTTGCTCTAAAATGACACTTAGTGTCAAATTTCGGCATTTTCTCTCTTAATTCTAATTCAGCCTGTATGGCTCTCAATTGAGATGTTTTAGTGTTATGTTAAGTGGCTATTTCATCTGTGATCTTCACAACTCATTCTGTTGAATGGATTGCATGGGACACAGAACTTAAAGAATAACAGCTGATTCTCGCCAACAGGCTGTACTATACTGCCAATTTCTTCAGTCAATAATTGTATAAAAAATGGTGGCTAGATACAATCGTTTTGCCAATATACTAGTAGTTCGCCGCGAACTTAGACCTCGCGATTATTACTCTCGTTTTTATTGATATACTCTGATTTCGACTTTTCTATCATAATTCAGTTCCCTAAATAAAATCTAGATGGCGTTATCCAAAGTTAGAACACGCTATGGTTTCGTTTGCTAGATAATCGCGGATGTTTTTATTAATATTTCAAAAACTACTGAACCGATTTTGATGCCCAACGAACTTGAAAATTCTATTGATATTTCCTACATGCCTACCAAATTTCATCAAAATCGGACCATCGGTTCGGCAGTTATCGCGGTACAAACATACATACATACATACAAACAATGTGTTTCGCCCCCAACTCGATTTAGAGACCTTCGCTCGCTCGGTCAATTATTTCTATATCATTAAAAATATTAAAATTATTATCTGCAACTACAAAAAATGTTGGGGTTGTTGATGTAGAAATACTGCGTGCCTTCAAACTAAGACGAGCATCCAACTCACGTATTTGCTTCTGCGTGACAATTAACATAGCCAGAAAATATTGTCGTTGTACATAAAATAGCCATTTCTTTGAGTGACTGGGTTCTAATATGCTTTCTAAATCTTCTAGAAGGTATCATGTAAATAATAATGTTAACAAGCTAATTATTAAAAATAAAAAACACGACTGACAAGTTTTTACACAAAATGTACATACAAACATATAAGTATCTAATATACATTTTTGAAATCGCCTTTTAAAGCCCTTCAATTTGATACCCCACTCGATAAGATTGATCAAATTAATTTTTTTTAGTCTGCTATTTATCGCATATATAATCCGCCATTTTGTTTTTATGATGACGTCATATAGCCTATGTCACTCGGAGGAATGCAAGGAATCTAAAAATACCCTTCACATCAAAATCTGTTAAGCCGTTCAGGACTTATGGTGGAATAAAGAAACTTACATACATACATACATGAACCCTGAAAACATAACACTCCTTTTTTGGTCAGTCGTGTAAAAAGAGACCGAGAACCATCTTAACTCTGATGGTTTTTCTTTTAACACAGAACCACAATGAAGCATATAGTTTTACAATTAATGTAGCCGAAGTGATCAGGCCAAGTGATGATTTTTCCGTAGCTATATAAACATAACAGTCAATTTTTACTTTTCAGTCAACGGGCATGTGACTATTTAACTGTTGATGTATTGTAAAGCCTAAATCTTCGGGAGAGTTGCCTGAAATTATTGCTGATACTTACAAAGATCTGTGAATATTTCTGAAAGCTTATTTCTTTACAGTCAATAACATTTGCTCATGTTTTAGCACTTTCTTATATCTTGGACAATTGCAGTGAGTAAAATCTTTGCATTTGCAGGCCAAAATATCAAAAAGCATCATACTATCCCGTCGAAAACTTTTCAAGTCTGCAGATGAAATTCATTTGATGGACTTGAGCAGATTTTTACATTTTTTATGATGTGCTGATAACAATTAAATATCTCTGGAAAGTATTACTGTTGGTATGAATGCAGTAAGCCATAAATATTTAATTTTTTATGACAATCTTAGCAATTTCCGAAAATATAGGCTGTGTTTTTGACGTTCTTATAGTTTACCTCGTCAACTCTTAAAACTTCATATATCTTTGTAAGTTGGTAAAACATTTGACTTTAACATACAAAAATCATTAACTAATGGACACATTACAGGCACTCCGAGCCTTTTCCATTATTATAGTACTAAGAATTTATACGATATTTGTCAAAAAATTGTCAAGCGCGTTTTCAATTATTCATGCGAAAACTGACCCTCCTTTGTACCCCCGTACTCTTCTTTTACGTAGTATTGCACCTTGTTTATTATTTTTTATCGAAAAAAGAGGATTTTACCTTTCTGAAATTAATATGAATTATACATATATTAGTCATTTTAATAAAATTAAAAATCTACAAACTTGAGTCTAAAATCGACTATTCGTAAAAGTTCAATGACCTTGCGGAGACGGTTACCCTATTTTTTTTCAAATAATATTTTAAATGTGTATGTTTGAGACCAAAAGGCATAAACTTTTCACTATTAGAAAATTAAAATCAGAAAAAAGTAATTTCGCTCCACCCTATGTACAGTCCGCTGCATAGAAACCTGACCTATCTCACCGAATCCTATTTCAGGGCACAGAATTAATATAAGTACTGCATACAGAAAGGAAACTCCCTGCCCCTCCCGCAATAGGGCACCCCCCCCCCCCCGCAATATGGCACCCCCCCCCACTTTTCCCCCGTTCTTGTGTGTATTGGGACGCTATGACTATGAAAACGCACACATTGACGTGTTCCTGACGTGTTCACAGATCTACAGTTTCATTTGTAGTAGTAGTAGGTATATTTGACGCCCCGTTTCTATTAAGCGCCCGCCCTGTGCTCAGTATGTCAGATTTCACTGCAGCTGACTGCTGCGTTATTCATTGCCAGGCACTGTAGAAATTAGATTTGACAACAAAAGAAGAGTGCAACCTATCAGTTACAGATGGCCAACTTGCTCGCGCGCGCCCCCCAAGCCCACATGGCCTCGGAGCGCGGCGTCACTTGGCACACTCCGACGCCGCCGCCCCATCTCTACCACGTGCCGGCGCCTTCGCCTCCGGACCCTCTTCAGGTAACTAATGAATTTGCTTTGTCTTCTTTTTTACCAATTTTGAAACCATGGCAATGGGGGCGTTCAAATATTCCACCAGATACACCTACTAGTGAATTGCAGATAGGGTTGCCAGGTCGCCTAACCTAAACCTAATAGCCGGACAGACCAGCCAGTTTGGCCGAACATTTGGGTAGAAAGGCCGGACGCCCTACATTATTGAGGATTTTATTTCAGTATTAATAGGTATGGCACTTCGGCCTGCGTGAGCAGTCGACTCTCGTCGCCTGCGCTCGGCCACGCTCGGCGCTCGCTCGTTTGCGAAATGTAAAAAGCCTAACAAAAGCCGGACACTGTTTACTGGCCGGCCAAAAAGCCTACCTATGTCCGGGTTTATCCGGACGCCTGGCAACCCTAAGTGCAGACATCTTTCAGATGGCACAACACTGTCAATGTCGATGTGTCAAATTCAAATTACAGGGGATCTAAAAAGGCCACTTTGACAATTCAGAATTTGATCCATTTCCCATTTCCTAAATATTTGAAAACTAATCTTATGAGTATTCATATAAGGTGCATTTTCAAATATTTAGGAAATGGGAAATAGAAGTGGCCTTTTTAGACCCCCAGTATTTTTACACTGACAGGACCACACCAGTCAGTAACGCCAAGTAGTGAACGTAAAAACGATTAATCTCATTGGGAAGAGAGTCCTAGGTAGTGTGACACTTCTACCAGCAAGAAAACATCATCTAAAATCTGAAATCTGCTCATGAGAATGAAAACTTTCTGTGACTATTAGCGTTATTTCGTCTGATCTAAAATTTATATTCATATGAGCTGAAATTCATAAATTTTATATTTTATTTTATTACTAGCCACGCCCCGGGCATCGCTCCCGTGGGAATTTTGGGATAAAAAGTACCCTATGTGCTATTCCCAGTATTTTTCTACCGTTATACCAAATTTCATCGAAATCCGTCTAGTAGATTTTGCGTGATTGAGTAACAAACATCCTCACAAACTCGCATCCAAACATTCGCATTTATAATATTTATAATATTAGTATTGATTAGTAGGATTATAACACTAACTCTATCTCGTGGCTACGCTCCTGTGGGAATTTCTCGATAACCTTATTAATGTGGCTATGAAAAATAGAAATAATTTTTCAAATCAGACCGGTAGTTCAAGAGATCAATGTGATCAAATATTGATATAAGATGGATGGAGCAAATTCCATGGAAATCGAAGGTGGCTGTAGGAACGAACGCTACCACATCTAGTTTGGGATTGTTGGCTTCACCATGACAATATTTAGAATAACTTTTGCTGTCTTTGAAAACTTTTTGTATTTTTTTATTTGTTATTTTAAATTTTAAATTTATATTCAGGATATTTTATTTTCTTAGGGAAGAATTATAGTATAATTCACTCAAATTACCCAAGTTTCTTTGTCAATATAAGGTACATATTTATCGAAGTCATCAATGATCGAAGTCAATAAATTAGTCATAACCAAGTTCCCTCACTGCGCTTCTAAGGCGCATGTTATGAAGAATATCGGCACAAAATCTATTGAAGTATTTTCTAAATATTTCTTGATAAAATGTCTTTTTTCAAAGTACTATATCTAGATTTTATGTCCTCTTGATCACTCTACATTTTTACCCAAATCAAACTTACAAGGATGTCAAAAATGTTCTGAATGGCTCAAGAAAAGAGGTAGGGCTGTGCCCTTTTTTGCTCCACTTGATGGGGGAAATACCATACTCCTATCCCATATAAATATTTAATTTATGAAAAACAAAGATTTATTAGTCACTAGCTTTGGCCCACGGCTTCGCCCGCGGGCATTTTCTACGGGAACAGTGGTTTTTCCCTATGTCCTTTTCAGTACTTCCAACTGTGGTGTATGGAAAATTTCTGGATGATTGGTTCGGTATATAAAACGTGAAGAAGTAACAAACAAACTCACTTTCGCTTTTATTATTTATTATTATTTTTTATTAGTTAGGATTACTGATTTGATTACTGACTAGTTTTTAACTACATAGTTACAAAATAGCGGTTTACGTAAAAACGGAAGCAACCATCAATTGCGCAGTTTCCGTCGCAAATCTCTCGAAAGTTTGTTGTACTAGAATAGAACATCAATTAAATCATTGGAAATAATCAATGATAATGATAACCTACTTCATTACTAAAATTATACAGATAACTAGCTTGTGTTCGTGAACGCGGGCCAGACGCCACGCCAGATTTTAAGTTAGACCTTTAACAATTCAACTGTGAAAACCGTATCAAATTTCGTCCAGTAGTTTTTGCGTGATTTTTTTTTAATTAAATATGGGTTTGCTCTTGTTCACAATCTTGCCGGAGGACAGAGATGAGGTCTACGATGTAGCGAGCTTACCCAGAAGCAGCAGGCTCACTCTGGTTTTGAAGAGAGTCAGGTTGTACGTGCTCGGGAACACAGACGCAGGCAGGGAGTTCCAATGCTTCGCTGTGCGCATTAGGAATGATGATGAAAAGCGTTTGGTGCGTGCGGGGGGATAAATGATGCGCGTAGAAAACTCCAGACAGACAAAAATTAAAAAAAATATAGTTTTGTCTTCTATTGGCCCTATAAAGACCCCTCATATATTTTTTTTCTTAAATATCTCTAAAGTACACATACCTCTTACATTGTGGCATTTTAATTTATATCTTACATTTTATTTTTAAACTTTTAAATTGTATAATTAATTTTTGCATGCCAGTGATGGTGCAACGTGCTGGACTTTACTTTTCTGATCATGTACAACATGTAACAATTTACCATGTTGCTGCAAATAAATCATTCTATTCTATTCTACAGTTTTAGTTTAGATAATTGATTTAAACTGTTTAAACTCCTAGACTACTAACTAATTTAGCTGTTTGGTATTTATGCAGTAACTTGAAGATAGGAAAAAGGACAAAGTGCCCATGTCTCATTTTTTCATTCTTATCGATATGTGTATCACTGATGTCAATTTTCCTCAAATCTCCGAAAGTGTTACTAAAGACTTGACGACTACCGCCATCTAGCGGCAGTGAGTATAGTCACTAGTAAACTGAACATTCTGATAGTGTGCAGAATTCCTCACATCGTGAGGAATTCCTTTACCGGAAGCAGGTGGTAGGTAATGAAAATGACATGAGTCAGATGGATCTACAAACTCACAAACACCTGGGGTTCGAACCTGTGCCCTTTTGGCTGTAAGTCAAGTGCCAAGCCAGCTGAGCTACTGGTTAATCAAAACATGTCTTTTTCAAAAGCCAACACCTTATCATCAGTCATGTATGATTAACGTTTATAATAATAAGCTTTTCAGCCGACGTAGGGAATGAAATTAAAAATTACCTTATCTATCATTTTTTAGGGTTCCGTAACAAAACCGTAAAAAAGAACCCTTATAGCATCTCTTTGTTGCCCGTCTGCCTATCTAACAAGAATATTTTCAATATCAAATAATAAAACTTTACACCAACGCGATTAAAATATATGACCGTATATGCTGGAAATATTCGCAAATTTTGCGATTTCAAAAGTGTATCAAAACTGGAGTACTTCCCGACCTAGAACCATGTTTTGCAAAAAGCAAGATCTAACAATACTTATACAGGAATAAATGTGAAAACTAGAAAAAAGTTAATTTAATATTACAAACTTATCATTTGCGCATGATGCATAAGTATGAATCTGTAGGAACGTGTCTAGGAATCAAACTGCAAAGTAGTTTGCTTTTTAAACTAGTTGTATTTTAATTAGAGCAATAATGTGAGTTTGACTCTCACTTGGCCGTTTTTTTTGTTTACAATTGAATGAAAATGTTTTTGGTTTTATGGAATTAAATTGAAATCGTTCCAGTTGAAATTTTGCATGCACCTATGTAAATCGGATACATTTGCAATTACATTGCAGTAATATTATTATACTAACTTTCCAATGGCTTCGTCCGCGTGAATTCATTTCATTAAAATTTCCTTTCTTAGTCCTCACTTCAATATCGTTAGCTATATCCTTACTAATATTAAAAAAAAAAATATTTTAAATGCGAAAGTGAGTTGTGAACCAATGAACCAATCTTCCTGAAATTTCGCATACACATAGTTAGAAGTACCGAGAAGGATATAGGCTATCTTTCATCCCGCGAAAAAGCACTATTCCCGAGGGAAATTCACGCAGGCAAAGCCGCGGGCAAAAGCTAGTGTCCTATGAAGTTTCTTTCATTTTAAGTATCAACGTTCAACGGTTTTGGTTCTCGGTTTGATTGCGAATCTGGAAGTTTCGACTCATTTGATTCCACTTGGCACTCTAGTCCTAAAAAACAAAGTGATTTTATAAGGGTTCCGGTTTTGCCTTTTGAGGTACGGAACCCTAAAATAGTGTGTGCTTAACCACACGACTGAAGTAAAAATATGTACAGAAATATGGTCAAGAGACAAAAGAGCTGTCAGAATCTACAAAGAAATATGATCTTTAAGGCCAGCCAGTAAGGTCTTCGAGGTATGACTGCACTTATAGCTCTTGACTGCACGTACCCCAGCCTAGACTACTTAACTTTTTTTACTACCTAGAAGATATATTTTAATTTTTATTGTGTTGATATAAACCTAACCGATATGCCATGACCATCGTAGGGTCTATTGCAATTGCAGGCGATGAAAAACGCGGGAAATTCCGTGTTCCGACACACGGCGACGCCGCCCGAGCTCTACCGACACACGCCGACGCCGCCCGACAAGCACCACATGAGGTAAATATACTAGGTATAGGCTCATTAGGTACCTGCTACACGTTACTGTTTCTACATCACCCTGTTGGTGGACTAGCAGAAAAAGCCCCAGGCTTTAAGTCCGCCTTTTACATCAAATTGTTTCCGTCTTCGTCAGTCGATTCTCCCTTTTTTCGTTAAGGTCATAAAGTCAGTCCATAGTCAGGAGGCTGAACGCCACTGCACTGCTCATGTATCAAATTTCAACGAAATTGCGTCTTCGTCCCTTACGGGGTAGACAAAGCCAAGAGTCGTGAGACTCGAAGGCCACGCTTAGCTGAATAGTGGGCTCTCTGATGGAATTGAGATTCAGGTGTGTGTGTAGTGACAGGTTGCTAACCCATCGTCTATGAGTGAAAATCATACACAATAAACAACATCAAAGCTTTCGCAACATATCATATGAGTGTCGACTCGGCGGATCAATTTGTGGGCATACAACAATGTCATATTAGTAGGAGAGATGTTTGTATGACAAACAATCCTATTTGTCACTATTTTATTTCGGTTTTTTTTTTTTTTTACAGACATACTCCGTCGCCTGGCGATGTAAAAGCTGGCTCAGCGCTGCCTCCCGCTGAATTGTACGCACATTTGGGACCAGGGAGAGGTAAGGAAGGCGTTAATAACTTTATTAATAGTGGAACAACCTCAAGGTTCCAAGTCAATTATAAATGAGCTTCTTGTTCAAGTAGCTGAAAAGACAGGTTAGAATAAAGGGCCATTTAGACGGTACAAGTGTCTTGCCTGTTGAATATGATTAAATTAAAGCAATAATTTACTTGCATAGTCTAAACAACACGTAACATTCTTGATCTGGTATGCAAGTTTGGAATTAAAACTTTTCTTGGTGTAAACAATACATGCAATAAAATGTCATTCAATTCTTGCATGAAAAATTGACAACGCAAATTTATGTGCAATTCTTGAAACAAGTCGCTAAAAAATGGCATTACACATACAAATCTGTGTTTCAAAAATGGCGAGCAATGTTTGCCTAAACATTTGTATACGTGTAAACAGAACACATTGGCAATTATTGTATGTCAAGATTTGCATTCAATAATGGCATTCTAGTTTTTTATTTATATCACCATGTAAACAGTTGCTTTCAATTAATGAAAGTTATTATTGCTCTTGAGAAACTTGCACCGTCTAAATGGCCCTTAAGTATCACACAACACAAGTATTATATTTACTATTCTTATGAAGCCTTTGCCCAGCAGTGGGCCACAACCTCTAAAGGCTAATTAAAAAAAATGTTTTATCTCCACAGACAAATTGCGCCCAGACGAACTTTTGAGCTACGCCCGCGTCGGGGTAGACCTATCCGTCGGTTCCCGCTCCACCAGCAACGGCTCAGCCAACTCTCTGTCAATCCGAGACGCTCCAACCATCAACAACTCAACACTCAACAACTCCCCATCACTCTCCATCCGAGACGCATCTTCAATCAACAACTCATCGTTGCTAAACCCGTTATCAGTGCGCGATACAACCTCAATAAACAGTTCGCCATCTCTAACAGTGCGTGATACGTCATCGATAAATAGTGCTCCGTTGACAGTGCGGGATACGTCATCGATAAACAGTGCGTTGACAGTGCGGGATACGTCATCAATAAACAGTGCGTTGACAGTGCGGGATACGTCAACTATAAATAGTTTGATTGCTCGCGCGGCGCCCCGGCCTCCGCATGCGAGAGTGGACGCCCTGTTGGAAAGGCTGGTGCCTTCCCCGGTGTCCCCACACTCGGTCATAGTGCATTCGAGGGCCCAGCCCACGCCCTCGCCGCCATCATCAAATGAGGTAAAATTTCTAACATGTTACAGGTTTACTTACCTACTTCGTTATATATAATCATTTGCAAGTTTCAGTTTCAATTTTAAAACCACTAAACCCTATTCTGAAGATACAAAATGCCATGTACAGTCAACTGCAGAGAAGTCTCAACCCCCTTGGGATAGGATTTGGTGAGATAGAGGGGTCAGATTTCACTGCAGACTGTATCTACTTAAGGCAATAAGTTTAGAAAGACATATTTCCTTCAGTTCAAGCACTGAACTCTCTATTAACAAGCTAATTATTAAAAATAAAAAACACGACTAACAAGTTTTTACTCATAAATTACATATAAACATATAAGTTATATACATTTTTGAAACCGCATTTTAAAGCCCTTCAATTTGATACCCCACTCGATAAGATTGATCAAATTTTATTTTTTAGTTTGCTATTTATCGCATATATAATCCGCCATTTTGTTTTTATGATGACGTCATATAGCCTATGTCACTCGGAGGAATGCAAGGAATCTAAAAATACCTATCACATCAAAATCTGTTAAGCCGTTCAGGACTTATGGTGGAATAAAGAAACTTACATACATACATACTTACATACATACATGAACCCTGAAAACATAACACTCCTTTTTTGGTCAGTCGTGTAAAAATGAAACACAACTGAAATGAGATGAGTACACAACTACCAGGAAAATGACATGAAATTCACGAAATAACTAATAATATGAATTTCTCAGGACTCTGCGGACTCTTGCGGCGCCCCGCCCGGCTCCAAGCGGAAGCGGAAACCCGAGCGCACCATCCGCGTGCCCTCCGTGCCCCCCTCCCTGCCCCCCACCACCCCCACGCCCCCGCCCCCCGCGGCCAGGGTGTCCCCGCAAGAAGTACACAAACCGTTGGAGAATGGAGACGTGAATGCGCAAAGAAATGGGCCTGAGGAGCAGCCCCCTACGCCGCCGGAGAAGGAAGAAGTTAAGCAGGTAACGTTTTCTGATAATGTGCTTTACGGATCTAGAAAATAAAGATTGTAATCGCTTGTCTGATCTTGATTAAGCAAGCAGTAACGTTGGATTTTTTTTTTGGCGAGAACATACACGTTCCTGTAGTACCATTCCCGATGGTACCTACCAATACCAATAATATAAAAAAAATAGGCTGTGGCGCTGGGGCACGACAACTTAAATAAAGCGTGGTAGTGAAAGGGTTAATTACTAGCTGTTATTTTGGATAGCCATAGCCCTGTGTCCATAGCCTATATCATGCTTCACCATACTAGTATTATAAAGAGAAAGTGTTTGTGGGGTAATCTTCCGAACTGCTGAACCAATTTCAAAAATTCTTTCACCAATAGAAAGCTACATTATTCCTGAGTGACATAGGCTACAAATTTATGTATGTACAAAAGGCGGCATTATGGCTGTAAGCAATTTCTTCCAGGCAACCAATTAAGAAATTGCTGAAGACGAAATATATGTTGTGCGGGTTGGATTAAGGAGAAAAATAGATCAATTAATTAATATTTTTTTTATGTTTTGATATTTCAGCCAGAGAAGCCAGACCCGTCGCAGCAGCCGCCGCCGGCGCGAAGAAAATCCCGCTCGCGCTCCGCAGAGACCATCGCCGACATCGCGGCCATGATCGCCAGCACTGCGCAGCTACAACCCACTACATCACTACCCACTCCGGACAACACAGCTACTATTGGTAATTTGTTTATCACTAGTTACATCCCGGGTATTCGCTCCTGTAGAAATTTTGGGATAAAGAGTACTCGCCGCCATGATCGCCAGCACTGCGCAGCTACAACCCACTACATCACTACCCACTCCGGACAACACAGCCACTATTGGTAAGTTATGTATCATTAGTTGCATCTCGGGTATTAGCTCCTGTAGAAATTTTGTGATAAAGAGTCCTCGCCGCCGAGATCGCCAGCACTGCGCAGCTACAACCCACTACATCACTGCCTGCTCCGGACAACAACACAGCTACTATTGGTAATTTGTTTATCACTAGTTACATCCCGGGTATTCGCTCCTGTAGAAATTTTGGGATAAAGAGTACTCGCCGCCATGATCGCCAGCACTGCGCAGCTACACCCGCTACGTCACTAAACAAAGAGAACAATAACATCAAGAAAGTTGCTATTCACTCCTGTAGAAATTTCGGCATAAAGAGTACCTTATTAGCTATTTCAAATTTTATCGAAATCCGTCCAGTAGATTTTGCTCTTATGATTTTGCGTGATTAAGTAACAAACATACCCACAAACTTACATTAAAACTTTTGCATTTATAAACATGACCATACCTGTTTTGAACAAACCGTTCCTTTTTCGGTTTTCTGTCCCAGTTTCAAGTGATTATCATGTAAAATTTCACCCCTGTGCCTATTAGGGGTTGATTCTTATACCATATAAACAATAATAATTTATGACCCCTTTAAAACATTATTATTTATCCAGTCGAAATTATTGAAAACAACGCAATCATTTTACAGACACCCTGAAAAGCGTCCTCGCCAGTCCGGAAGCAAAAAAGCCAGAGTCCGAGGCAGAAATCAAAAAATCTCCACCGAAAACTGAAGAGAAGCCTTCAGAATCGCCCCCAGTCGAAACAGCCGCTGCTCCTAGGCGACGAAGTACTAGAACTTCTAACGCAGAAGCAACGAATGTCCCAATAGAATCCCCATCTGAAGCAAAACCAGCGGAACCTGAGACGAGTGAAACTAAAAGTGCTGAGCCAACCGCTGCTAGCTTCGTGGAAGTGGAGAAGCAGTTGGAGAATATGTTCGCTGGGTTAGAGGAGAGCAATAACGAGGAAGGCGAGAAGCAGACTAAAGCGAGGAAGCGGAGAAAATCTGCACCGACTAAAGGTTAGTATTCAAAGATTTTATAACGAAGCTCAAAGGAATCCAAGGCCCTTCATATTTTATTATTATAAAATCTTTGGGGACGCCAGTACAAGTACCAAACGGGTGATAAGTCCTTTCATACTCGGACCGTTTCAACCAGTTCCCTAAGACCTTAATAGGATTTTGAGTTAACTGGTTACTCACTTTCAAATTCAATTCAATTCATTTATTCGGTACAAAACAAATTTGTGTTGAAATATACAATATAAAAAAAATTTAATAATTAAAATGTATTAAATAATTACAGTTAGAAGTTATTATTAAACTAGCTGTCGCCCGCGGCTTCGCCCGCGTGAGTTTCGCTTAGATAAAAATCTCTCTTGGAGCTTTTCATCAGATGTTCCAGATCTTCAATTTTTATACGTCAGCAGAAAATGCTCATCAGGTTGAACGATTTTTGTTAAGGCACCATTTCCATATTACTTATAGTTTAGCTGTTCTGTTATGGTTCTTCATCAGGTGTTCCAGTTTTCAAAATGAATTATAGCCTATATGTTGCCCAGGCTTAATAGCTATACAACAAAAAAAGTTTCATTCAAATCCGTCCAGTAGTTTTTGCGTGAAACGCGTACATACATACAGACAGACAGACAGACAGACAGACAAGAAATTCCAAAAAAATTTTTTTGCTTTCTATTGTTCTTTTTAGGTCTCCCTCTATCCATTTCAGTCAAAAATACTAAATGTACAGACAAAATATTTTTACTGTTTTATTATATGTATAGATAGAGTACGCAATAAAATTATAAAATAGCAAATTTAAATAAATTAAAATGGTGGTGGCGACCCACTGAATTTACATGTTGAAATAGCATAATTTTAATAACTGCCCTAATGTAATGTCGCTCAGATGGGACGTCTGAAGTCTATTACTTCTCACTGCAGCGTATGCAGGACATTCTGTTACTAGACGAAAGCTAGTTTCCTCTTCCAGGCAGCTGGGACAATCCGTCTACATATTTAGTACTAACTGCGCACTTTGGCTCTGCTCCTATAAGAGTTTTGTGTTATCTACAGGTGTTGGGGTAAACACCAGCAACCTCTCTAGGGGTGAAAGTACTCATGATCATTCGCTGTAAAAGTGGTGAAATACAATGTTGGTACAGTTTACATAAGTCTCCTCACTCTTAACCTAGCTAGACAAATATTGAAATCAGTTCATCAACTACAATCATCATTTACAAACTAATTAAGACCAATTAAAATAGTTCACATTCAAATGTCAATCAAAATAATACAATTTGTCAAATATTCTTCCACTGAGTAATAACATTTCTCAATTAGAAAACTGCGCAATTTGTTTTTAAACCATGGCGATGGTAAGACCTTTAAGCCTGCATCACACGTTTTTAGCGTCCCTGAAAACCCATAAAACGATACCCATATTGTAAAATAAAATAAAAAACTGTCCTCCATCTTGGATCTCAAAATAAATGTTATTTTTATCATCAGCGCACCGAAATACCTATATAACCATACCCATATTGTAAACTTGAAAAAAAAGTTGTCCGCCATCTTGGATCTCATAATAAATGTTATTTTTGTCATCAGCGCACCGAAATACCTATATAACCATACCCATATTGTAAACTTGAAGAAAAAGTTGTCCGCCATCTTGGATCTCATAATAAATGTTATTTTTGTCATCAGCGCACCGAAATACCTATATAACCATACCCATATTGTAAACTTGAAAAAAAAGTTGTCCGCCATCTTGGATCTCAAAATAAATGTTATTTTTGTCATCAGCGCACCGAAAAACCTACAACATGTTAACCACATTGCAAAATTGAAAAAAAAATGTCCGCCATCTTGGATCTCAAAATAAATGTTATTTTTGTCATCAGCGCACCTAAATACCTATATAACCATACCCATATTGTAAACTTGAAAAAAAAGTTGTCCGCCATCTTGGATCTCAAAATAAATGTTATTTTTGTCATCAGCGCACCGAAATACCTATATAACCATACCCATATTGTAAACTTGAAAAAAAAGTAGTCCGCCATCTTGGATCTCAAAATAAATGTTATTTTTGTCATCAGCGCACCGAAATACCTATATAACCATACCCATATTGTAAACTTGAAAAAAACAGTGGTCCGCCATCTTGGATCTCAAAATAAATGTTATTTTTGTCATCAGCGCACCGAAATACCTATATAACCATACCCATATTGTAAACTTGAAAAAAAAAATGTCCGCCATCTTGGATCTCAAAATAAATGTTATTTTTGTCATCAGCGCACCGAAATACCTATATAACCATACCCATATTGTAAACTTGAAAAAAAGTTGTCCGCCATCTTGGATCTCAAAATAAATGTTATTTTTGTCATCAGCGCACCGAAATACCTATATAACCATACCCATATTGTAAACTTGAAAAAAAAATGTCCGCCATCTTGGATCTCAAAATAAATGTTATTTTTGTCATCAGCGCACCGAAATACCTATATAACCATACCCATATTGTAAACTTGAAAAAAAAGTTGTCCGCCATCTTGGATCTCAAAATAATAGTAGATTTTACAACAAGTGCACAAAACGAATCATTTTTATCCGAGACTTTTAGCAGCACGAGCCGAAGGCGAGGGCTGATAGTAATGTCGAGGATAAAAATCGTTTTGTGGACGAGTTATAAACTCTGCTTTTCACTTCGATTGCGAGGAAATAAATCAAATTGAAGAAATTAATAAACGCACGAAAAAACAAGAGCTGTTTCCCGCCTCTTTATTTTTTAAATCTTACGACATTGATAGGCTTGGGCTGCAGACCTATACAGCCTACTATTAAATTAATTTTGTAAAAATATTTTTCTTAAATTAATTAAATAACCTAACATACTTGAATGTAAATTTTAATATCTTTTATGTATTTAAAAACACATAAGACAAATAAATTAAGAGTAAATATTATAAAATAACAAATTCTATCTATGAACTTTTTATCATGTTTGGCTGTATGGCTCATTTTCTTTGCCTTAATATAGATACATTTATGAGTAGATACGTTAATGCCCTTGTGCACAAAATTCGATTTTGTGCAGCCTATATCCTGCACAAATAAGCACTTTCAGAGCATGAGAAGTGAAAATGTTATTTTTGTCATCAGCGCACCGAAATACCTATATAACCATACCCATATTGTAAACTTGAAAAAAAAGTTGTCCGCCATCTTGGATCTCAAAATAAATGTTATTTTTGTCATCAGCGCACCGAAATACCTATATAACCATACCCATATTGTAAACTTGAAAAAAAGTTGTCCGCCATCTTGGATCTCAAAATAAATGTTATTTTCGTAATCAGCGCACTGAAACACTTATAAAATGATACCCATATTGCAAAATTAAAAAAAAGTTGTCCGCCATCTTGGATCCAAAATACTATTTTTGTAAACCTCATCCCGAAAAATTGGCCTTCATGGGATGCCAGGCAGATGTTTAACATCTTAGCATCCTGGCACGACGGTCATGCTATTTTCTGTCGCGGCATTCGTGTCCATTTTACTGCCAAGTCGCGCCAAGTATGTTTTACATAAGAAAATGGTCGTAATTTTATTTTTCACTTCTCATGCTCGGAAAGTGCTTATTTGTGCAGGATATAGGCTGCACAAAATCGAATTTTGTGCACAAGGGCATTAACGTATCTACTCATAAATGTATCTATATTAAGGCAAAGAAAATGAGCCATACAGCCAAACACGATAAAAAGTTCATGGATAGAATTTGTTATTTTATAATATTTACTTTTAATTTATTTGCCTTATGTGTTTTTTAAGACATAAAAGATATTAAAATTTAAATTGAAGTACGGTAGGTTATTAAATTAATTTAAGAAAAATATTATTACAAAATTAATTTAATAGTAGGCTGTATAGGTCTGCAGCCCAAGCCTATCAATGTCGTAAGATTAAAAAAATAAAGCGGCGGGAAACAGCTCTTGTTTTTTCGTGCGTTTATTAATTTCTTCAATTTGATTTATTTCCTCGCAATCGAAGTGAAAAGCAGAGTTTATAACTCGTCCACAAAACGATTTTTATCCTCGACATTACTATCAGCCCTCGCCTTCGGCTCGGGCTGCTAAAAGTCTCGGATAAAAATGATTCGTTTTGTGCACTTGTTGTAAAATCTACTATTTAGTATTCATTACCGTAAAGCAAGAAAAAATATATATATAGGTACCTACAAATCCTTTGTCGGATCCCTGTCACTTATTACTTCGGGTTGGCGGCAATCTCACGTCGATGTGTGCGTGTGACTTGCACACATAGTCCGGTCATTCGATGTTTTCAGAAAAACTAATTCATAAAGTTTTGAAACTTGTGTGACATATACCTTCGGTTGTGGTGTTCAACGCTCACTACCCTCCCCTGCCCTCCCCTGACGCTATCCCCCTTTACTCTGAAATGTGTCCCCTTTACCGGTTTTTTCACTTTTTCTCGAAAACTATTATAGATACGAAAAAAGGTGTCAAAGGCAAAGATGATCCTTATTAAATCCTTAATAAAATATGTCCCATGTCTTATTTTGATAGACTTGACGGTTTACCAGCTAAAAGTTGTGTTTGGGGCACATGTTGTGAAAATGTACCTAAAAAGAGGGGTATTGTTGCAGTTTTACTATTATATCTCGAAAAAGACCCAGAATTTCGAAAACATAGTGCTATTAAAAGTTTTAGAGCATTATATTCTGCGTTTAATGGGACTAAATACATACATTTTGGACCACTCGGTCCAATACTAGTGCTCAACGAAATTGCAAAAATCCCACAGATATTGTAAATGTGAAAATTTAGATGTATGTTTGATATTCAACTACGCAAAATCTACTAGACGGATTTCGATGAAATTTGGTACACGGGTAGAAAAATAGCGGGAATAGCACATAGGGCACTTTTTATCCCGAAATTCCTACGGGAGTAGGGCCCCGAGGCGCAGCTAATATAGCATTTTTCATAGGTAAGGAAAACTTGCTACGCCCCGGGGTTCCGCTCAGTTAGGAATTTCGGGATAAAATTATCTTATGTGATTTTTCAAGTCTTTCTCTATTTGTGTACTAAACTTCATCGAGATCCGTCCAGTATACTTCGTGTGATCGAGTGACAAAAATGTCAAGTTTGTATGGGAATTTTATCATTTATGATAACTAGCGACCCGCCCCGGCTTCGCACGGGATATAAACCTTCCTCTTGAATCACTCTATCTATTAAAAAAAACCGCATCAAAATCCGTTGCGTAGTTTCAAAGATTTAAGCATACAAAGGGACATAGGGACAGAGAAAGCGACTTTGTTTTATACTATGTAGTGATGATATACTAGATGCGCTCCGAGGCTTCGCTCCTATGAGAATTTCAGAAAAAAAGTAGATTATATGCATTTTTAGCTTTAACTCTACTCGTCTACTAATTTTCGTCGAAATATGCTCGGTAGATTTTGTGTAATTGAGTAACAAACATACTTTTTTTTACGATTGGATGTCTCGGATGTATGTTTGTTATTCAATTACACAAAGTCTACCAGGCATATTTCAACAAAAATTTGTACACAAGTAGAGTTAAACCTAAAAATGCATATAATTTACTTTTTTTCTGAAATTCGTACAGGAGCGAAGCCTCGGGGCGCATCTAGTATATTATCATAAATAATGAAGTTCCCATACAAACTCGAAATTTTTGTCACTCAATCACACAAAGTCTACTGGACGGATCTCGACGAAGTTTAGTACACAAATAGAGAAAGACTTGAAAAATCACATAAGATAATTTTTATCCCAAAATTCCCAACTGAGCGGAGCCCCGGGGCGTAGCAAGTTTTCCATACCTATGAAAAAGGCAATATTAGCTGCGCCTCGGGGCCCTACTCCCGTAGGAATTTCGGGATAATGAGTACCCTATGTACTATACCCAGTATTTTTCTAGCAGTATATGATATTTCATTGAAATCCGTCCAGTAGATTTTGCGTAGTTGAGGATCAAACATACATCAAAACTTTCGCATTTAAAATATCTGTGGGATTTGTGCAATTTCGATGAGCACTAGTATATAGAACAGAGTGGTCCAAAATATATGTATTTAGTCCCATTAAACGCAGAATTTAATGTTCTAAAACTTTTAATAGTACTATGTTTTCGAAATTCTGGGTTTTTTTCGAGATATAATAGTAAAACTGCAAGAATACCCCTTTTTTACGTACATTTTCTCCCCATGTGCCCCAAACACAACTTTTAGCTCGTAAACCATCAAATCTATCAAAATAAGACATGGGACACATTTTATTAAAAATTTAATAAGGATCATCTTTGCCTTTGACACCTTTTTCGTTTCTGTCATAGTTTTCGAGAAAAAGTGAAAAAACCGGTAAAGGGGACACATTTCAGAGTAAAGGGGGTGGTAGCGTCAGGGGGAGGGCAGGGGAGGGTAGTGAGCGTTGAACACCACAACCGAAGGTATATGTCACACAAGTTTCAAAACTTTATGAATTAGTTTTTCTTCCCCATACATTGGTTACATAGAATGACCGGACTAACAGCCAGCTGAGGTCTATCAAATACCTAAACTCGGTCGGGCGCGCGGACGTGATACACTCTTAAGTCCCTTGGCAATTTATTATAAATACGAAACCAACTTTGAAATCTCAAAAAAAATCAGCTGTTCCATACATTTTACAATACCTACTCGCCCCCAAAATATATGGAGCAGCAGATTTTTTTTTGAGATTTCAGAGTCTGTCCCATATAAAAACTTGCTCATATTCATGAGTACTTTCACTCCTAGAGAGGTCGCTGGTGTTTACCCAAACAACAGGGTGTTTTGGTAAACGTTATATATCAAGAATATAACGATTTAAAAGTGCTATTTTTAAGCCTATTTAAATAAAATCAATTGACTTTGACCTGTATAAGAAAAGAAGTTAAGAACATTTTTTTTTTTCTCAGGAGAACGCAAAGAGAGGAAAGCTAGACGGTCAAGCCGTGCATCGGAAGGCGATGACAGTCCTCGCAAGAAACTAGTGCGCAAGCGCGAACAGACGCGCAAGAATAAAAGGGAGGCGCCCGTAAAAGATGCGTACGATTCCGGCAGCAACGCCAGCTCCGGCCGCTCCAGGGGGCCTTACATACAGGTCAGTAATCAATCAATCAATATTTGTTTGCAAGAATACAGTTGATAACTTTCCTCACCTGCTTCCGGTGAAGGAAAACATCGTAAGGAAATCTGCACATTACCTGACTGTATAGTTTAATAGTGTGTGGCTACTGCCACTAGATGGCGGTAGTCGTAAATCATGTCAGATGCCTTCGGAGGGCGATGACAGTCGTAAGAAGCTAGTGCGTAAGAGCAGGAGGGACGCACCCGTAAAGGACTCCGGCAGCGACACCAGCTCCGGCCGCTCCAGGGGGCCTTACATACAGGTCTATATCACTTTCCTAAACAGCACCCCTGAAATAGTACATTGTTACCCTAAAGGTGAAAGTAACCAATATCTTGAAGGACTAGATATGTCTAACCCGAAGTAAACACTGAGCTTTTCATTATAAATACTAGGAATCTACTACTACTATTAGGAGGGAAACCCGTTTTAAAGCAGCTGCAATTGCTATTCAATAAAGTACTATTTGAGGGAAGTACGCCAGATATGTGGAAAAATGCGGTAATAATATTGTTACATAAGAAAGGAGATAAAACCAACCTTGAAAATTACCGTCCCATTTCGTTACTAAACCACATTTATAAAGTATTTACAAAGGTGATTACCCTACGTTTTACCAACCGACTGGATGCAGCCCAACCCGTCGAACAAGCTGGGTTCCGCAGTGGCTTTTCAACGTTAGACCACATACATACTGTGAGACAGGTTATAGAGAAATGTAAAGAGTACAATATGCCACTTGCGATGGCATTTGTTGACTACGAAAAGGCGTTCGATACTGTCGAACATTGGGCAGTGCTACATTCTCTTAAAAGGAACTTGGTTGACACACGGTACGTGGAAGTCATAAAAGAGATATACCAATCGGCTACGCTGCAAATAAAATTACACGATCTCTCGGAATCGATCCCAGTAAAAAGAGGTGTAAGACAGGGTGACACCATCTCGCCCAAGCTCTTCACATCCTGCTTGGAAGACATATTTAAACTTCTAGAATGGTCAGAGAGAGGAATAAATATTGACGGACATAGACTGACCCATCTTCGATTTGCGGACGATATTGTGATCTTTGCCCAAAGTATAGAGGACCTCAAGGCTATGATTAAAGATCTCTACACTAAATCAGCTGCAATTGGTCTACACATGAACTTCGCAAAGACCAAATTTATGTGTGGGGATTCGGTACTAAGCCACATCACCGTTGAGGGCAAAACTATAGAAAAGGTGGAAGAGTATGTATATCTGGGCCAACTAATATCTCTTAAAAAGGATGGACAGGAAAAAGAGATCAACCGGCGGATAAGGCTAGGATGGGCGGCTTTCAGCAATCTTTCGGAAATATTCAAGTCTGAAATCCCATTATCCCTCAAAAGACGAGCTTTTAATATGTGTATACTACCCGTAATGGTATATGGAGCTGAAACTTGGACTCTCACAAAGAAGCTCGTCTACAACCTCCAAGTGGCCCAGCGGAAAATGGAGCGCGCTATGCTTGGAATTACACTGCTGGACAGAGTCCGAAATACAGAAATCCGCAGGCGTACGAAACTTCCAGACATAGCCAGAGTCATAGCACAGAGAAAGTGGAGATTCGCGGGTCACATTAGCAGGAGAGAGGATGGAAGATGGAGCCGGAAGATTGTTGAATGGAGACCGAGACAGGGCCGTAGAAGTGTGGGGAAGCCACCGACGAGATGGGCCGATGACATAACCCGTATACTGGGAAAGAGCTGGATGAGGAATGCTCAAGACCGTAAGGAATGGCGTGTGCATGAGGAGACCTACACTCAGCAGTGGGTGGACAACGGTTGAAGAAGAAGAGACTAGGAAAGCACCTGAGGAGCGGGTTCAATCCTAGGGTGAATCGTTTTAAACTAACAGCTGTCAAATTATGAATAATAGTCATAAAAAATGTCAGTAGAAAAAGGATTCTCCCTAGGGCTGAAATGAAAATTACTTTCAACCCGCTCCTCAGGCAACTTCAGACCTACTCTGTGATTAAATAATGAAAACTTTTTTCATTTTGGGTACGGCCACCTATATTGCTAAAATGAAAAAAAATTGCCATCTTGGGTCCAAAAAAATTTATATCGTTTTCCTAAATCGACACCCGTATTGAAAAAAATGTGTTTCTAAGAGACACGAATTTCGCTACGTGGCCATTTTGCAATGACCGCAACGCATTTCTTCGCTAAATTACCGTCGGAATTTCTTCATGCAATCTGGTTTGTTTTCTGTATATTTTTGAAATACATTATTTGCCGAAAAAATTGATACAATATTGAATTTTTTCTCAGATCCGTGGCCCCCGTGACTCGCCGCTCTCGGTGAACGTTATGAACGCTTGGACCGGGGAAGACGAAGCCGAACCCAGTACCCACCGCCGCAAGCCGCAACCTGAGGAGTTCCGCAACGGACTACGCAAGCGGGGACTACACGCTAGCACTCTAGGCCTGAGATATGATGCCACCACACCGGATCTCACGTGGCTGTGCGCGTTTTGTGAAAGGGGACCCCATGCTGCTGCTTTGGGGGATCTGTTTGGACCGTACACGATAGATGAGGATTGTGAAGAGTTTAGGTAATACAAAAATCGTTTTTGATAGTCTTTTTTTTTCTTTTGAAGAATGTGTCTGTTGTATGGGCCAGCGAGGCCGAAGGCCGAGCTCCGTTTCGTGTGCAAGGAGCGGGGCGAGGTCAAAGGCCAAGCCTTCCGTGGACGACCTTATCATTTCATCTTGAACCTCCAGCAACCAGCCGAGCTGCTAGGCCGAAGGCTGAGCTGCATATATGAAGCCGAGAGACGAGGCGAGGCTGGAGAGCTGAGCCCCTTCTCCAAGCGAGGCCGCAGGCCGAGCTGCGTCTTCATAGCAAAGAGCAAAAGCCAGGGCCGCCATTCGGTTCTTCACCCGATCCATATCGACAATCAATCTATGTAGATGACTTCATGGATATTCCCCAAAAAAATTCAACAAACTCTCAACTGCTTTTTATAAATGCCCGGCAGAGCACGCGAGGTGCAAGCACCTCGCGCAGCCACCAAAACTAGTACAGCATATTTAAAATAGCATTTACAATATTGCAGAGCGCTGGACGCGGCGAGCAAGCGGCGGTACTCGGGCAGCAACGAGGTGTGGTTCCACGCGGCGTGCGGCGTGTGGGCCGGCGGGCTCGTGGCGGCCGGGAGACCGAGCTGTGGGGGCTGGCGCAGGCCGTGTGGGCCGCGCGGGCCAGCCGGTGTGCCGCCTGCTGCAAACCTGGTGAGCTTGCTGGTGCAGGGCGGGGTGTGGGGGGGCGGGCTCGTGGCGGCCGGGGCCAGGCTGTGGGGGCTGGCGCAGGCCGTGTGGGCCGCGCGGGCCAGCCGGTGTGCCGCCTGCTGCAAACCTGGTGAGCTTGCTGGTGCAGGGCGGGGTGTGGGGGGCGGGCTCGTGGCGGCCGGGGCCAGGCTGTGGGGGCTGGCGCAGGCCGTGTGGGCCGCGCGGGCCAGCCGGTGTGCCGCCTGCTGCAAACCTGGTGAGCTTGCTGGTGCAGGGCGGGGTGTGGGGGCGGGCTCGTGGCGGCCGGGGCCAGGCTGTGGGGGCTGGCGCAGGCCGTGTGGGCCGCGCGGGCCAGCCGGTGTGCCGCCTGCTGCAAACCTGGTGAGCTTGCTGGTGCAGGGCGGGGTGTGGGGGCGGGCTCGTGGCGGCCGGGGCCAGGCTGTGGGGGCTGGCGCAGGCCGTGTGGGCCGCGCGGGCCAGCCGGTGTGCCGCCTGCTGCAAACCTGGTGAGCTTGCTGGTGCAGGGCGGGGTGTGGGGGCGGGCTCGTGGCGGCCGGGGCCAGGCTGTGGGGGCTGGCGCAGGCCGTGTGGGCCGCGCGGGCCAGCCGGTGTGCCGCCTGCTGCAAACCTGGTGAGCTTGCTGGTGCAGGGCGGGGTGTGGGGGGCGGGCTCGTGGCGGCCGGGGCCAGGCTGTGGGGGCTGGCGCAGGCCGTGTGGGCCGCGCGGGCCAGCCGGTGTGCCGCCTGCTGCAAACCTGGTGAGCTTGCTGGTGCAGGGCGGGGTGTGGGGGGCGGGCTCGTGGCGGCCGGGGCCAGGCTGTGGGGGCTGGCGCAGGCCGTGTGGGCCGCGCGGGCCAGCCGGTGTGCCGCCTGCTGCAAACCTGGTGAGCTTGCTGGTGCAGGGCGGGGTGTGGGGGCGGGCTCGTGGCGGCCGGGGCCAGGCTGTGGGGGCTGGCGCAGGCCGTGTGGGCCGCGCGGGCCAGCCGGTGTGCCGCCTGCTGCAAACCTGGTGAGCTTGCTGGTGCAGGGCGGGGTGTGGGGGGCGGGCTCGTGGCGGCCGGGGCCAGGCTGTGGGGGCTGGCGCAGGCCGGTGTGGGCCGCGCGGGCCAGCCGGTGTGCCGCCTGCTGCAAACCTGGTGAGCTTGCTGGTGCAGGGCGGGGTGTGGGGGCGGGCTCGTGGCGGCCGGGGCCAGGCTGTGGGGGCTGGCGCAGGCCGTGTGGGCCGCGCGGGCCAGCCGGTGTGCCGCCTGCTGCAAACCTGGTGAGCTTGCTGGTGCAGGGCGGGGTGTGGGGGGCGGGCTCGTGGCGGCCGGGGCCAGGCTGTGGGGGCTGGCGCAGGCCGTGTGGGCCGCGCGGGCCAGCCGGTGTGCCGCCTGCTGCAAACCTGGTGAGCTTGCTGGTGCAGGGCGGGGTGTGGGGGGCGGGCTCGTGGCGGCCGGGGCCAGGCTGTGGGGGCTGGCGCAGGCCGTGTGGGCCGCGCGGGCCAGCCGGTGTGCCGCCTGCTGCAAACCTGGTGAGCTTGCTGGTGCAGGGCGGGGTGTGGGGGCGGGCTCGTGGCGGCCGGGGCCAGGCTGTGGGGGCTGGCGCAGGCCGTGTGGGCCGCGCGGGCCAGCCGGTGTGCCGCCTGCTGCAAACCTGGTGAGCTTGCTGGTGCAGGGCGGGGTGTGGGGGCGGGCTCGTGGCGGCCGGGGCCAGGCTGTGGGGGCTGGCGCAGGCCGTGTGGAGCCGCGCGGGCCAGCCGGTGTGCCGCCTGCTGCAAACCTGGTGAGCTTGCTGGTGCAGGGCGGGGTGTGGGGGGCGGGCTCGTGGCGGCCGGGGCCAGGCTGTGGGGGCTGGCGCAGGCCGTGTGGGCCGCGCGGGCCAGCCGGTGTGCCGCCTGCTGCAAACCTGGTGAGCTTGCTGGTGCAGGGCGGGGTGTGGGGGGCGGGCTCGTGGCGGCCGGGGCCAGGCTGTGGGGGCTGGCGCAGGCCGTGTGGGCCGCGCGGGCCAGCCGGTGTGCCGCCTGCTGCAAACCTGGTGAGCTTGCTGGTGCAGGGCGGGGTGTGGGGGGCGGGCTCGTGGCGGCCGGGGCCAGGCTGTGGGGGCTGGCGCAGGCCGTGTGGGCCGCGCGGGCCAGCCGGTGTGCCGCCTGCTGCAAACCTGGTGAGCTTGCTGGTGCAGGGCGGGGTGTGGGGGCGGGCTCGTGGCGGCCGGGGCCAGGCTGTGGGGGCTGGCGCAGGCCGTGTGGGCCGCGCGGGCCAGCCGGTGTGCCGCCTGCTGCAAACCTGGTGAGCTTGCTGGTGCAGGGCGGGGTGTGGGGGGCGGGCTCGTGGCGGCCGGGGCCAGGCTGTGGGGGCTGGCGCAGGCCGTGTGGGCCGCGCGGGCCAGCCGGTGTGCCGCCTGCTGCAAACCTGGTGAGCTTGCTGGTGCAGGGCGGGGTGTGGGGGCGGGCTCGTGGCGGCCGGGGCCAGGCTGTGGGGGCTGGCGCAGGCCGTGTGGGCCGCGCGGGCCAGCCGGTGTGCCGCCTGCTGCAAACCTGGTGAGCTTGCTGGTGCAGGGCGGGGTGTGGGGGGCGGGCTCGTGGCGGCCGGGGCCAGGCTGTGGGGGCTGGCGCAGGCCGTGTGGGCCGCGCGGGCCAGCCGGTGTGCCGCCTGCTGCAAACCTGGTGAGCTTGCTGGTGCAGGGCGGGGTGTGGGGGGCGGGCTCGTGGCGGCCGGGGCCAGGCTGTGGGGGCTGGCGCAGGCCGTGTGGGCCGCGCGGGCCAGCCGGTGTGCCGCCTGCTGCAAACCTGGTGAGCTTGCTGGTGCAGGGCGGGCTCGTGGCGGCCGGGGCCAGGCTGTGGGGGCTGGCGCAGGCCGTGTGGGCCGCGCGGGCCAGCCGGTGTGCCGCCTGCTGCAAACCTGGTGAGCTTGCTGGTGCCGGGCGGGGTGTGGGGGGCGGGCTCGTGGCGGCCGGGGCCAGGCTGTGGGGGCTGGCGCAGGCCGTGTGGGCCGCGCGGGCCAGCCGGTGTGCCGCCTGCTGCAAACCTGGTGATTATGCTATTTACTTACTTATACTTCCTGCCACGAATGGAATTTGCGATGGATAGATTAGTTTTGAAGGAAATGGGGGAAAGATTTGCTCCTGTAGTGAGACGAAATAGGATAAAAAAAATGCTTTCTGCTATCACAAAAATGGGTCAACGGGCAAGAGCCACACGGACAATTTTTCTTATACTTATCAATATGGTTATCGTTTTCTAGGTTCGAATCGAGAGTGCTTATTACGAAATTGATAATACCAAAAATGGAAAAGAAATGGAAGACATTTAATACAGTGTAAACTCTTTATAACGTTATCCTTTATAACAATAAACTCCCTGTAACGTCGAAGTGAGCCCAACTTGGTTGGTTTGCATTAAAACCCACATATTGAAACACTCTTTATAGCGATACGACATTCTCTATTACGAAGAAATGTGTTCATATTTTTAGACAGTAAATATTTATTATCGGTATTATTGTTTATGTTATGTTATCAGGTAACTCCTAAGACTGAAGCTCCGAAATATCCGAGGTCGGTCTAGCTTTTGTTATCCTTAATTGCCTTGAACACGTGCAGTATGACGCATTTTTTTCTCGGAAGTGATGGTCTTCGACCAAGCATACTGGGTACCTATCGTATTATCAGTCGTAAACCTACTTTGAAACTGATAACATGGCCAGTAAACGGAAAGCGATTAGTGTTGACGAAAAATTCTTGTTAATTTGGTTGTTTTTTTTATTCACTCCATATAACGATAACTCTCTATAACGACAAAAAATGCTCAGTCCCTTGAGTTTCGTTATAAAGAGTTTACACTGTATTTATAATCTTCACTTCGCAAAGCTAAAATTTTATCTCCTTCACAAAGACATGTTGAAGAAAATATTTCTTTGATAACAATTTGATTTTAATACAAAATATATAACTATCCCTGTATGATTGCAGGCGCAGCGCTGGCGTGCTCAGCCCGCGGCTGCCGCGCGCGCAGCCACGTGCCGTGCGCGCGCGCCGCGCACTGGGCCCTCGACGAGGACACGTTCCGGGCGCGGTGTGCGCCGCACGCGCACACATAGCGCGCCACCCTGCCCACTGTGCGCCTCACCAGAATCTCACACCACGCCCTCGCTGGCCGGCCTGGCTCCTTATAGTCCGCTGGCTTGTCAAACTATTCGGAAACGGTGGACTGTATATAGTCCGCTGGCTCGTGAAACTATATCAGTGGACTGTGAATTATTGTGCTGTGAACGAATCTTAAAATGTGACGGTCTTCTTATTGAGATAAACTGTAGGTTGGATGGTGGAAATCAAAAAATGCTAAATATAAATAGATATTTGAACATAAATTAATCAACAAAAAAAAAGTAGCACTCTTGTGAATGACAGTAAAATTGTCAAAGTATATGAGGTTAATGCAATCTTTTGATTGGTCTATATCGAAATCAATGGGAGAGGCTGATCATCATAGTTCATACTAATCAGTTGATTGGATTTAAGTGAAGTCAAAAAATTATCGTATTTCATTATATTTTCTGGTTTGTGGCTTAGTCCCATTAATATATCTGTTGTAATAATTAAATCATACATGAAAATCATCAATCAACCTCTACGCTACATGAATCTCACATAAAAGTGGATGTACCCTAGAAAATCATTAGGAACTAACAAACAAAAAGAAAAAGCAAATAAAGAAGGCTGTCAGTCTTCTCGATGAGACATATGTTTACTTTTAACAATTTTCGCCGCAAAAAATATAATCCAACACAGTCGAAACAAATTTTATACCACATTAAGCCTGTGGAAACAAAAATAGCCTTTAAATAGCCTTTTAAAAAGCAAATAAAACAATAGATAATTTTTATTTTTGATAAATGGTACTAGGATGATAATCGCTAAAGGTTATTGTTAGCAATATTACTATTTTCATCTGCATTAGATATAAGAATACCCTTTGATCTTACATTCGAACCTTTTCATACATTTGACTCTACGATCTTCTTTTCATGGTACCGCTGGATTACTAAACTCGATGTTAGAAGTATATTTATTTATTTAAACTTTATTGCACTAATATAAGTGAACGATGATGGACAATGCTATGCCCTGCCTGTTAGACCTTTGTACCAAACAGATAAGGGCAAAAAGTATTAGTAATTTATAATAATTATTGTTTCTTAAATAGTCATATAAGTTCGAAACTACAAACATCACATTTACCTTATATTTTCAATTTAGGTGGGCAACTTATAATCGGGCCGAAACCTAAACTCCCGTATGACAGGTGTCATCAAGGTCAAGCCCATGAAGTTCAGAATTTTTTAAATTTTAAATCTATGCGCCTAAATGTAGTACTTGAACTTCCGGCTTGCCCGTTTAGGGAGTTCCATTGCATCCGTCTACAATAAATCGATATTGAAAATGAAAAAATCGTTCAATTTATCGATTTATTTAATAAGGTTTGTAAATGCTTGATATAAAAATTATTGCGTTTTAAGATTAAAAATATTTAACATTAAAGTAATACAAAAAAAGAAAGGAAAAGGGACAAGAATTCACGCAATCGTATCGAATCGTGACATCAAGTAGATAATATTAATCACAATGAATTTATTATCCATGTTATTGACGATGACAGCGACTTAGACGCAGGTTCAGACTTCTGATTAATAAAAATAATTATTTTATTTCGATTTGTTTTTTACGTAACATTAAATAATCGCAGCGATTCGTGTTTAGGTACATTACTATTATTGTCAAAGTGACATACGTCATACGGGACTTTAGGTTTCGGCCCGATTATAGTAGCTACTTGACAAAAAACTGCAGTTTCTAAATAAGCCAAAGTTTTTTGACAAGAATAAAATACTGTCACCACGCCATGACATTCGGCTGTTTTTTCTTTAAAGTTGTATGTATTATTTTTTCTTATATCTATATACCTATTTATATATTTTTTTATCCATGTCTATTTCTATGTCATGCAGAGAAATCAACAAACTAATATACCATAGAACTCTAACAACGCCAAAAAAATGGTTCCACGAAATATGAACCTAGGTGGGCGGGGCGTAAAATAGATGCTTCACTTCGCCTCATAGCGCAGTAAATAGAGCGAACCTTCCCTAGGAGTTAATTACGTGCGGTCCAGTATCTCAGTTTTTTTTATATTATTGTGTAGGATGGTTGTAAGTATTTAAAATAAATATGGCACAATTGAATAGCTTTTGCACTCGCCGCCAAATTGGAAAAAATAAAAAAAAAAATCACCACTTTGTTTGGTTTTTCGCTTATATTTTCTTTTAAGTGCATTTTCGCTAGAAAAGTGTTCTACACAATGTTGTAGAAAATTAAATTTTTCCATAATTTACATTTTATATTTGTCTCTAGGACTGACAGTTTCGAGAAAAAAAATCCTTTGCCTTAAAAAAATCTCATTTTTCAAACATTCGTCAATCTTTTTTAATTTAGAACGATGTAATCCAGTCATGACCTATTCTAGGAGAAAAAGTAGCAGAACAAACATCGTAGGAAATTTAAGTACCTGCAAAACGCAATTGCATATTTCTTAACCAACCCTGCAAGGTGGAGAGTAAAACTAAATGATAAAACAACGGAAATTGTTTTTTGCTATAATATTTCCCTTTATCCTCGCCGTGCCACCAACTTGTTCCACCAGTGGCACGATAAGGAATTGTCATTCCTCGTCGTTCCACCAGGCACGATAAGGAATTGTCATTCCTCGTCGTTCCACCAGGGCACGATAAGGAATTGTCATTCCTCGTCGTTTCCAATTAGGGGCACGATAAGGAATTGTCATTCCTCGTCGTACCACTAAAAGCAAATACATGCAGGGATGGTAGCTCTACTTAATTTCCTTTAGATATTAATAAATAATTGTTGTCTTTAACGCAATTTTCCTGTAACTGCAACTTTAGTATTATGTACCTACTCGTACTTAGCTGTGTACTGAAATAATTTATTTTTAATTTACTGTGACAAGTGACATAAAATACAAATAAACTTTAATTTTGATATAGTTGTAAAACAGCAATGTATAATAAGAGAAATAAGTTTTTAAGAGTTTCAAAAACTATTTTTAGTAATTTAGATGTCGAAGTCCCAAAAATATATTTACCTTATCTGCTTGGAGACTATTATAATGGAAGCTCCCAAATACTGGTATTCATTTCAAAAGAAGCCAAAAAATATGTTAACTCAATGTATATTCATCAGTCATTTAATTGTAAGACATATGTTGTAAAGTGACGTCTTTGGAGAAAATGCAGCAGTAGAGTTTGTTGCGCCGCCTCTTCTCCACTTGCGCTTTGGAGGCGGTGGTTACCTTAGCTTTAATTAATTTTATGACGTCAACTAACATCTTATTATTTTAATATCAGGAAAAAATTACGAATTGCATTTGTTGATGCAGTTAAAATCAAAGTCAATTGTTTTTATTTATAGATAGATAGATAGATCAACACTTTATTGCACCATGTACAGAAAAGAATACATAGTAACAAAAGTAACAAAAACATTTTAAATGAGCGCAAAGGCGGCATCGCAAATGCAATTTCTTCCAGCCAACCTTTGGGTGGAAGGAAATATACGTGAAAAAATGTAGGTTGCAGTAAACATTATTAATTATAAAGGAAGAAATAAATTAAAAATAAAATAAACATTGATGATATAAATATACACACTCGTTCAAAACACAACCATGATAAGGAGAATATGCTCGTAATAAATAAAATTAAAGATTCAGATAGTGAGACTTTACCTGCTCTCTGAAGGATGACGAGGTGAAGTCGGTGCCAAGTGCAGGAGTAAAGATATTATGTAAGTGTTTAGTTAGACATTTTATTTATACTACATGATTGTAATGTTAATTTAGATTATTTATTTTTTAATTTGGCACCGACTTCACCTCGTTCATTAGGTGGCATGCCAATACATTTTTCTTTCTTTTTGATAAATCTGCCTTTATGTTATTTCATGATTTTAAGTTTCATGATGGAAGTCGGTTCATTTTTTTTGGAAAAAAAAATTATTTTATCATTTTTAGTGCACCTATAATACCTATTTTTATTAATTTTGTTGTCATAAAAACTTAAACATATTTTATCACTGGTCGAAAATTAAGAAATTGAAATTTTATGTCAGTTTGATTTGAAATGTCAAAACATGTCAGAATTCCATTATTTTTGGCACACAAATAGACCAAGAGCCCGCGACGACCAAACCTTTCTTGTTTTAAAAATGCTGTGAGGGATATACGGGTAAAATAAATTAGCGACTAGGCATGAAGTTTAGATCTTAGTTGCTTATGCAGGTAATATGGATAGCAGAAGTGATTTTTAGATGTAACAGTACCCTTGGGGACCTCTCAAAGTAACATTAAATTCAGCTTTTATAATAAAATAAATATAACTATAATTTAGGTTTTAACTAGCAGGGGTTTATATCTACACCAATTGCTTGGCAATGGATGGCATGATTTTTAATATTATTCGGAGTAAAATCTTTAAAAAATTTTTCCAAAAAAAATGAACCGACTTCCATCATAAAACTTAAAATCATGAAATAACAATAAAGAAAAATGTATTAGCATTCTACCTACTGAATGAGGTGAAGTCGGTGCCAAGTGCAGGAGTAAGGGTGTTATGTAATTGTTTAGCTAGGTATTATATAGGTACATGATTCTAATATTAACTTAGATTATTTAATATTCAATTTGGCACCGACTTCACCTCATTCAGTAGGTAGAATGCTAATACATTTTTCTTTATTGTTATTTCATGATTTTAAGTTTTATGATGGAAGTCGGTTCATTTTTTTTGGAAAAATGTTTTATTTTATCATTTTTAGTTTAATAAAAACTTTTCTTTCACTAGCCGAAAATAAAGAATTAAGAATTCGAAACTTTTTACTAAGTAAGTAAGTTTGATTTGAAATGTCACAACATGTCAAATTGTCTATTATTTTGGCAGATAAATAGACCGAGATCCCGTGACGACCAAACCTTCCTTATTTTAAAAATGCTGAATGTTTCTCTGCGTGGTATATACGGGTAAAAAATATTAGCGACTAGGTATGAAGTTTGGATCTTAGTTGCTTATGCAGGTAATATGGATAGTAAGGATGATTTTTATAGGTAAAAAAAGCAACCTTGGGGCCTCCCAAAGTAATATAAAATTAAGCTTTTATACTAAAACAAATATAACTATAATTTAGTATATTAGCAGGGGTTTATATCTGCACCAATTGCCTGGTAATGGATGGCGTGATTTCTAATATAATTAGGAATAAAATCTTTAAAAACTTTATTTTGAGGAAATTGAGTTACCACTTTAAATGTTATTGCTACAAGTAATCTGTCTAAGTAATCATGAACCAACTTTTATAGTCGCTAATCGCTATTTCTATGTTGGGGACATACACAGAAAATCTTGAGTTTTAATAAAATAAGGAAAGGCATGCTGTCGCGGGCTTTTGCTCTATAATGCAATGTTGTTATTTTTATATTTTGTTAGGTATCTTTAAAATTACCGAACAGATTCTGACGTGGTTAAAATGGGACCACCTTGGGAATACACCATTACGAATAAAAAAACAATTTTGAAAATCAGTCCACAATTTGCGGAGAAATCGGCGAACATACATAAAAATAAAATACATACATCGAAACATATAACCTCCTCCTTTTTTGGGAAGTCGGTTGAAAAACTTTTACTCTGAGGAAATTGAGCTACCACATTAAATACGATTGCTACATATTATCTGCCTAAGTAATCATGATGATAATTGCTATTTCTATGTTGGGACATGCAAAAAGAATCTTGAGTAAAATAACGAAGGGTATGCTGTCGCGAGCTTGCTCTATAATCCAATGTTAGTATTTTAATATTTTATTAGGTATCTTTAAAATTACCGAACGGATTCTGACGTGGTTAAAATGGGACCAACTTGGGAATAGTCTGTGTCGAATAAAAAATAATTTCGGAAATCAGTCCACCGGCGGAGAAATCGGCGAACATACATAAAAAACATACATACATCGAAACATAACCTCCTACTTTTTTGGGAAGTCGGTTAAAAATAGCACTTATAAATCGTCAAATTCTTGTTTTTTAGTTAGTTGACGTCATAAAATTAATTAAAGCTAAGGTTACCACCGCCTCCAAAGCGCAAGTGGAGAAGAGGCGGCGCAACAAACTCCACTGCTGCATTTTCTCCAAAGACGTCACTTTACAACATATGTCTTACAATTAAATGACTGATGAATATACATTGAGTTAACATATTTTTTGGCTTCTTTTGAAATGAATACCAGTATTTGGGAGCTTCCATTATAATAGTCTCCAAGCAGATAAGGTAAATATATTTTTGGGACTTCGACATCTAAATTACTAAAAATAGTTTTTGAAACTCTTAAAAACTTATTTCTCTTATTATACATTGCTGTTTTACAACTATATCAAAATTAAAGTTTATTTGTATTTTATGTCACTTGTCACAGTAAATTAAAAATAAATTATTTCAGTAAACAGCGAAGTACGAGTAGGTACATAATACTAAAGTTGCAGTTACAGGAAAATTGCGTTAAAGACAACAATTATTTATTAATATCTAAAGGGAAATTAAGTAGAGCTACCATCCCTGCATGTATTTGCTTTTAGTGGTACGACGAGGAATGACAATTCCTTATCGTGCCCCTGGTGGAACGACGAGGAATGACAATTCCTTATCGTGCCCCTGGTGGAACGACGAGGAATGACAATTCCTTATCGTGCCACTGGTGGAACAAGTTGGTGGCACGACGAGGATAAAGGGTAATATTTTACTTTTACTAACTGAACCTCGCTCCTATGGAAATTTCGGGATATAAAGTACCTTATGTGCTAGTCCTGATATTTTTCTACTAGTATACCAAATTTAATCGAAATCCGTCTAGTAGATTTTGTGTGATTAAGCAACAAATATCACATCCAAACTTTCCCAATTATAGTGTGATTCATTGCAGGTGAGTAACCGGTACCTGATTGGGACACTGTAAAAGTGTCTGTGGACATTATCAAGTACAGATATTAGATAATATTTGCTTCATCAGCAATAAAGATTGGGAAAGAAACCCGATTTTAAAATGAAAAAGTTTGGATGTGATATTTCTTGCTCAATCTTAAAAAATCTACTGGACGGATTTCGATAAAATTTGGTATGCTAGTAGAAAAATATCAGGGCTAGCACATAAGGTACTTTTTATCCCAATATTCCTATGGGAGTAAAGCCCCCGGGTGCAGCTAGTAGACATTAAAATATGATAGCAAATACGTAATATTTTAACTTTTACTTTTACTCCCTACCCCGTAGGGTTGGTTAAAAAAATTACATGTGTTTTGTAGGTAATTAAATTTCCTTCTAATTTTATTCCATATATATTTTCCTAGAGTAGGCCATAAATGAATTACAGCGCTCTGAAGTAAAAAGTTTGTCAAATTTCTAAATGCGTTTTTTAAAGTGCACATCTCCATAACTATTAGACCTAGAAACAAAATATAGGTAAAATGTACATTATAGAAAATTTATTTTTACAACATTGTGTATGTAATGTAGCTAAAATGCATCTAAACGAAGGTGAGAGCGCAAATCTGAATAAAGTGGCAATTTTTTTTTTTGTTTTTCCAACATATTGTGGGCGTGGAAGGGGGAGAAATTGTGCCTCTTGCATTTTAAACACTTACTAACCATCCTAAATAACATATCAAAAATTCAGAACTATTGAATGATTTGTAAGAAAACCCTACCCTTAGCTCTATTTTGGTCTTTATTCAATGAACTATGGACGGATTTGTATTACATTTGGTATACTAGTAGAAAAATACCAGAAATAGTACATAGGTTACTTTATATCCTGAAATTCCCACGGGAGCGAAGACCCGAGGCGCAGTTAGCAGAAAATAAAATATTATAACAAAAAAAACAATATTCCGTAGTTTTAATATTGAGTTTTACTCCCCATTCTGCAGGGTTGGTTAAGAAAAATGCAAATGGGTTTTGTAGGTAATTAAATTCCCTACAAATTTTGTTCCAATACTTATTCTCCTAAAATATGCCATAACTAGATTACAGCGTTCTGAAGTGAAAAGTTTGACAAATTTCAGAAAAAGAAGATTTTTTTTATGAGCACACATCTCGGTAACTATCAGTCCTAGATACAAAATGTAAAATGTAAATAATAGGAAATTTAATTATCTACAAGATTTTGTAGAACACTTTCCTAGCAAAAATGCATCTAAACGAAAATATGAGCCTAAATCTTAAGAAAGTTTTTTTTTTTTTTTAGTTTTTTTTAAGATTACTACGGACGCGGAAACTTGGCAATTGTGCCCTTTTTATTTTGAATACTCACAATAATCCTACACAACATTTCAAAAAATTCACAATTACTGGACCGTTTGTAATTTGATTCTCGTCTATTTACTGCGCTATCAGTTCGCCGTGGCGCAGCGAGTTCAACGGTTGTACTTGTACCTAACGCATGAGTGTCAATTGTACGTATCATCGAGTAATTTCGCAAGTTTAATTAGCAAAAATATGCCATCGTATGTCGTAAAGTGGTGTAGAAATCACACAGATATGAAGAACAGCGGAATTACCTTTCTTTCCTTTGCCGAGACTTCAACTGCCAAGCGGCTGGGCCGTTTGAGCGGTAGCCGACTGCCGCGGTGTGTTGACCCCGCCCCGTGACCTTGACGCGCCCAATCGTGTACTAGGTTTTTCTATGAGAATGTGTGAGTGTCTTGTTGTATTTAAATACATTTGTTTGCGTAAATGGAACCAAGATTTGAGCGTTCGTTGTGTGAGAGTTACACTTCCATATTTATTTATAACTAGCTTTTGCCCGCGGCTTCGCCCGCGTGAATTTCCCACGGGAACAGTGCTTATTCCCGGGATAAAAAGTAGCCTATGTGCTATTCCAGGTCATTATCTACCTCTGTACCAAATTTCATCGAAATCCGTCCAGTAGATTTTGCGTGATTGAGTAACAAACATCCTCACAAATTCACAAACTCACATCCAAACTTTCGCATTTATAATATTAGTATGGATTCAATGAGAGAAATACTTAAATGTTTATCATTTAAATTTTTCATTCAAAGCATTGTTTTTCTGAATTTGAAACTGAATATGAGTGTTATTTTTAAATTTATTTTCATGAATTAAATTAAAGTATAAATTTGCAAAAACTTAACGCTTCTAACACAGAGTTTACTTGTAATGCGGTATGACACATAGATCCCACTCGTAAATGGAAAATAAATCGAAATTATAACGTATTTGTCAGTTGGATAAAACTATTGACGCATCGCCCCTCTCTCGATGTCTTATGTAATATAGAGTGTAGATAAAACCATTACATAAGATCTTTTTAATTTATTACTGCCCGAACCTCTTGTTACGATTACATAATATATGTACAGAATATTTTACGAATACGTTTAACTTAGCGGTGAATAGTTAAAATTAGAATTTATGTAAATATAGATTTAGTGTACATAGTTCATCCGTGGGACACCATTTTTTTAAGTGTAACATACAGCGTAGAATAATCAAATGGATACAGTATTTCGTAGCATACTTGTGATGTTGACAGGTCGCATAGCTTGTTCGGATGGTCTTAGAATTCTCATTTATATAGTCTAAAGTAAAGATTTGAAAGCCCATAGAATTTCTAAAAGATGTACTGTACTTATAATAAATATATGTATATTTAAAAAGAATCGAGCTCATCCCAACAAGCTTCAAAGCGAAAGTATACAATGAGTAAATAACACCCATGCATTTTTGACTCTTCCAATTTAAGGCTATCACAATGTACTCTGTATAAAAGTATCTTTTACAAAGTAGTGTAAATAGATTTTAAAATCTTTTTATCATTTTTTTAATCTATGTAATGTACATCTTTGCATAATTCCGTGTATATATGATGCTTTACTCATTGTAAACTCGAAAATGTAAGTCTCGTTTTCGACGACATAATTATTGTTTAGTAAACTTCGTTTCTATGGCTGGCGGAAAAACGGACAAAGAAGAAAGATATAACTATCTCTGTCGTTAATACGAAAGTATATTGCCGTCACATCACAAGTGCGTTGTTTCAACGCGATGGCGACAATAATTTCATATTCGTGACAGATAATTTAATCTTGTTTGAAATGTAGTCAGTTTTTCCGCCTGCGCTAGAAGCAAACTTTATTTGGTAACAATGCAGTGATATTAAAAGTAATAATGTTTACTTGATGTAATAATTATATTTTATGTGAACCAATCAACTGTTCAGTTGCCATTTAGAATGAGAAACTAGTCTAATTAATAGTGTCTTGTGATTTTTAAAATTTATAAAATCGTTTGGGTCTATTAAAATTTACAATTAAAATTTTAGCTTGGTGATTATAAATGAGGCGACTGCATTGTTATAGGAGAGAGTGTATCGTCTAGCGATCTTAATGTAATACCAGAATTTTACGCTTAATATTAAGGATGCCACGAGGAGAATCTTATTGCAAACTGCAACATACCTTCTCATAAATAGACACAATTTGCATACATATTTTCACGGTATCCCTCAATCAAGGGCAAGATTGATTTGTATACAGACAGACAAAGCAATGAACTTTTTAATTTATTTCTGTTTTTATGACATTATTTTACAATGAAAAAGTTCAATGAACTTTTTAATTTATTTCTGTTTTTATGACATTATTTTACAATGAAAAAGTTCATGTGATAAAATTTTCATTTTATCTACAAGCTGAACACCGTGAAATTATAGCTTGACTAAATGCAACTTTGATACAATGAACAAATGCTATAATTACGAAATAAATCATACCATCTTATCATGAAATTCATCTGATCTTTTATCATTAAATTTTAAAGGATATGCATATACAACACTTTTATACAGAAAACGGGAGTAATAATAAAAGTTTCATGAAAATCTCGTGGCGTCCGTCGAAGGATGTAATGCGCAGGTTTTGCTGTCCGCTGTGGAATAAATAATCGTGTACTCTAATTCCAGTGAATAGATGATAGAATTTATCTAGAGAATATAAGGTACAAATTTATAGTAGGGGGAGAATCGGGCCAGTTTCGTATTTTTAAAACTATTAGTACATTGGACGACGCATTAGCAGAAATAAAAAAAACAGCATCCCAAAGCCTTCATATTGTAAATGGTGTAAGAATTTTTTTATCACATACAGCAAATTACTTTATTAAGTATGTAATTGTTATAAATTATATTTATCATGACATTATAAGCAAATTTAAATACAACATGTTTAAAATGAGACAAAGTGGTTTTATTTGGTCATTTGTATTTTATTTCACTTTAAAAAATATATAAGTAACTCGTTATTTATTAAAATTAACGTGCGGTGTAGATATTCTAGTTAAAATAAACGGGTCACTCACGTACAACTTCGAAAGAGTCCGAAATTATAGTCAGCAACCACCGACCTACACGTGAGTGACCCGTTTATTTTACCTAAAATATATAACTCAGTTCGTTCACATTATTATTTCACTAATATGCAGTTTACAGTCGTAAAAAGAGCAGGTAGAGACCAACGACTCTTCACTATATTTCCAATCTGCTCCATAAGCAATACTCTCATGTTCCATATACTCCGAGACCACGTCTATATTCGTATCTTCCACGTTCAATATACGGAACCCTCCATACATGCAAGCCGCCAAAACGGTGTTGTTCTTATAAGGATGCCATTTCAGCCGCCATACTCCGCCGTTGACATTTCGTTCTGTGATGCATCTTTTTAGATTCCTTGCGTCCCACAGTCTTACCTTTTCATCATAACTAAAAGTAAGAAAAGCTAAAGTAAATAAACAAACCGCTATGACTAGAAGAAAACACCATATCTTATTAATAAACCATATTGAAATACATACAGGTTGAATTCAAAATTTTAAAAAGCTGCAGCCGTTCCATACATTTTTGGGCGAGTAGGTATTATAAAATAGCATGGGACAGGGCGTTGTGCGAGATTTAGCTCTTGCACACACAGCAAAATTTCGGTCCCATACAAAAATTTGCTTATAGGAGTACTTTCACCAGTAGAAATTTCGCCAATTATTTTGAATCCACCTGTATAAACTCCGTTTTTTCTACCGTCCTATTATGTAAACAATCTTCACAGTACTTTTTATGGATTTTTTTTAAATAAATTAAATATTTGTTCAAACCTAAACATTTTAAAGTAAAACATTAACCACGAAAGTAATTTCCTAAAAAGTCTATTTTAATTTATATTGTTCTAAAATCATAAAAGACATAGTTAGATTGTTTACATAATAGAACAAGTAGGCAAAAACGGAGTTTAGGGTTGCGCTTTCAATAATTACTTCATCATTTTCAGTCAGACACATCAACCAACAACGGCTGGATATAGGCCTGCCAAATTATTATAAAATAACTAGCTTTTGCCCGCGGCTTCGCCCGCGTGAATTTCCCACGGGAACAGTGCTTTTTCCCGGGATAAAAGTAGCCTATGTGCTATTCCAGGTCATTATCTACCTCTGTACCAAATTTCATCGAAATCCGTCCAGTAGATTTTGCGTGATTGAGTAACAAACATCCTCACAAACTCACATCCAAACATTCGCATTTATAATATTAGTATGGATTATTTTGCACAGACCTGCCAGAGAGAAGCTGGTGCTCTACTTCAACATGACTCCTGATGGCGGTGACTCCTGCCTCGTGCGCTCTATTCGTGGACACTGGCGTGTCCGGCAATCTCACGTCGTAGCATTTGAAACAGCAGTCATCACCTCCTGCAATATTAAAAAAAAAGTTCACGAAATTGCGCCATGTGTGTCGCGCCGGAGATTGGATGAGTCAACACGCTAGGCGTGATTTCCGTCTCAGCACGTTGTCCTTTCTCAAAATGTCCTTTTTTCTGTCACTTTCAAATATTCAAACCTAAAATATTGAACTATAGAAGCAAGTCCTACTAATACAGGGTTATTTTGAAACCACTGGCCAAATTATCGCAGCAGATTTGGTTGATGAAATTGAGCAAGTTTCCAAAAAAAACTAGGTATGTCAAAAAATGAATTAATTTTTTTGCTTCCCATACAAATTGGTTGATCAGCTGATGGGGTTATTCTTTTACTATCAGGGGCACGGCAGTGCCCCCGCCAAGTCGAGCGCGAAGCAAACACTGCCGTACCATCCTTTACTGGAACCATTTCGCCGCATTTTCAGGCCCCTATTTGAGAACCTCTGGATAAGACCAGAACGAAGAATATTTCGTCATCCAGTAAGCTATAATCACATACTTAAAATCCAAAATTTCAAGTCTGTAGGTCATTTAGTTCCGAAGTTAAGCGAAAGCAAAGTTTCGCATTTTCGACACTCACTCACTCATGATCATCAAAATAGAACTAGTACTTCCCATAAACTCAGAGAGCTGAAATTTGGTACAGAGTTAGGTTTTAATGGCCACATAAAGGAAAAACTATAAAAACTAGGATAATCGAAGATCTGGAGTACCTGGTGACCTTGATTAGAAAACACAAGAGCCCAACCAAACTATTAGAGATCAAATTATACCGCCTTTACAAAAAATATTCAACTTGGTGGGCCGCTTCATTTGATGTCAAAATCGAAGGTCTGAAGTATCTCATGAAGAACCCACAGCTGGTCTCAGCTGTATTAGAGATTACCATATCTCTATGGCAACGCCCCCTTCTATTGCTACATAAAAAAATCGACTGTCATTGCAGAAGTCCAGCGTAGAGGGACACATCTTCTTATTTAATCTAGCCTATAGCGTCCCACTTTTGAGCGAATGTCTCCCCTTCTGCTTAATCATAATTATATTTTTATTAGTTTTATTACAACCATAATAATTACATTTTTATTTTTAGTGCTTCTTCATCTAAGTATTAGTTTTAGTGCTTCTCCATCGGATTCTGTCCTGGGCAATGCACTTTGCTTCCGACCAGGAGAGAACGACTGCCTTTCCGCTGCAACGGTACGCCGCCGCCAGGTTTGCTTGGGTCAACCAACTTTTCTCTTGTCCTGTGGTATCCACTCGACAGCTTGCCTAGTATATTAGAAGAAGGAGAATATTAGAAGAAGGTACAAAAATATAGCAACCCTAGAGATGAAATTGAACTAAAGCTGCTAAAAAACGTTGTCATAAACTTTCCTTGGACTGTTACAATACATACATTGAAAATATGGAGGCAAATATTAATAAAAATCCGAAACACTTTTGGTCATACATTAAATCTAAAAGAAGGAACGTTAGTAATTACCCTTCCACGATGTTTCATAATAATGTACAATCTAGTAATGGCAATGAGGTTTGTGATATGTTTGCTTCTTATTTTTCTTCTGTTTATTTAGATAATTCGACTAACACAACTGACCGTAGTAACGTCCAGTATCCTGATTACACTTCGAGACTTTCTCTCTACTTCAAATATCTCATGAAGACCTACTCAAGAAACTGAAAACATTGGATATTAGCAAGGGTGCGGGTCCGGATGGCATCCCTCCATTTTTTATAAAAAACTGTGCAAATAGTCTGGTCAAACCCTTACTTATTATCTTCAATAAGTCGTTAAGTTCAGGCGTTTTTCCTGATCTCTGGAAGGTTGCAAAGATTGTGCCTGTACATAAGGGGATGACAAATCCAACGTCAAAAACTATCGCCCTATATCCATACTCAGCATTTTTGGTAAAATTCTTGAATCTTTTGTCAGCGTTGCTACTCAAAATCATTTTAAACAATATTTGACTGATCATCAGCATGGGTTTGTGCAGGCAAGATCGACTGTGACAAATCTTGCTAGCTTTATGGAAGTGATTATGAAAACGGTTGATGAAGGAAATCAGGGTCACGTTATATATACGGACTTCAGCAAGGCGTTTGATTCTGTTCCGCACGATGCCTTGATAGTAAAGCTCTCTAAGTATGGATTTAATGGTTCTATTTTAAATTGGCTGCGATCATATCTCATGAATAGATATTTTTTTGTAGTTGTTAATGGGTTTGAATCGCAGCAACATTCTATTTTATCTGGAGTCCCTCAAGGCTCACATCTTGGCCCTATATTGTTCAATATGTTTTTAAATGATATTCCAGAATGTTTTATTCACTCCATACCTTTTTTGTATGCAGACGATTTAAAAATTTTCAAAGCCGTCAACTCGATTGCTGATGCAGAAGCCTTACAAGGTGATATACATAATCTTGAAGCATGGTGTCAGGTTAATGGTATGCATCTCAACCCTAATAAATGTGTGCACATCAATTTCACGCGAAGGACGAGCAATAAAATGGGATACAAATACAAAATAAATGATTCCGTGTTAACTGAAGTGGAAACAATTAGGGACCTGGGAATTTTGCTAGATAACAAATTGACTTTTTCTACCTCACATACAAAACGTAATTGGTAAAGCATCGAAGACACTGGTATTTGTTCTCCGTAATATTAAAGAATTCAAAAATAGACAAACTAAAATTGCGCTCTATAACTGTTTGGTTCGAAGTATCTTGGAATATGGCTGTGTGGTGTGGCGACCTCATTATGCAACGCATATGCTGAGGATCGAGAGAATACAAAAGCGTTTTTTGTATCATCTTGCTTTTTCAGAGGGTAAGGCTAAAATAATTAAGTCATACGAAGATAGGCTAAGTAGATATAAAATGATAACACTTGAAAAGCGTCGTGATCTTTTGGACTTAACATTTTTTATCAAATTAATTTCTAATAAAATTGACTGTTCGCAACTTTTAAGTCAAATAAATTTTAAAGTTCCTTATCATTACCCTCGGAAAGAAATAAGGGCGCTTTTTTGTTCTCCTTGGCGTAGAACCAAGATGGGTCGCAACTCGCCGATTCCACGTCTGTGCAACCTCTATAATAAGCACAGCAATGAAATTGATGTCACTGATAATACTTATAAAATTCGTAAATGTTTCTCCTAATTATATGTTTATATTTTTGTGTTCTTCTGTTTGTATTGTTTTCTTTAAAAAATTGTTTTATTAACCTTTGGAAACTTTGTGTTCAAAATTATCTTAAAATCTCTTCGATTAAGTGATATAATGCATGCTGTGTTTATCTGTAAAAGACTGTGCAATTAGAATTTAAGTTTATCAAGTTTATATTTTACATGTATTGTTGTAATAGTTGTAGATGAACCTAATAAACAAAATAAAAAAAAATAAAAAAAATATATGGGTCTCTTCGAAGCGTGTGGCCGATCTATAGCGTTGCACATTTCCCAGAGCTCACGCTTGGAGATGATCTCTGGCCAGAAAATGCCAAGTATTTGCCATACGCGTTACCTCTATAATACGTTATAACCGTACATATTCATCGGGATATTGTACCAAGTTGTATTTCGATTGTACTTAAAAGACAAATTTTTCGTTGTTGTCTGTTTTCATTTTGCTTTTAAGAGTTGCCCGCTTCTTCAAAAATTACCCTAAGTTCAGTATGAAAAATTGAAAATATTATGCCTCCTAATGCTTGATGACGAAAATGAGGTTATCATCTTGCATGAGGACCCAATTATGTCGAAAATTGGTAATGATTATGGTGGTTTAAATGATATTGTTACATTTAAATTGTCAAAGTGCTGAGGAATAGCACTTTGACAATTTAAATGTAACAATATCATTTAAACCACCATAATCATTACCAATTTTCGACATAATTAGGGCCTCATGCAAGATGATAACCTCATTTTCGTCTTTCGTTGAATAAAAAATACTCATCAAGTATATTTTGACCCTTAATTTAGGGCTAAAACCCTCAATTTGATAACACTTATCAAGTGTCAAATAAAAAAAATCCCTACATATCAAATTAACAAACGAAATATTATTTACTTTTGTTTGGGGTAAGCCACAAGTTAGAAACCCTGCTCGTGATAGGCCAAGAATGACAGACAATAACCATTTTTTTTTTATTTATTTGGTTTTTAGAACACTGGCTGTATTATTGCATGGGAAAAATAAAACTTCGATGAAGTTCTTATTTTTTCCTTGGAATCAAGCTAATTTTCAGTTATTCTTTACAATATTCCATGGAAGTAATAAGTACTTTGTACAACAAAGTACTTACTACTTCCATGCAATATTCTGTGTAATAAATTTCTAGAACATAGACATAGGAAAAAAAATCAATAAAACATTTTTTTGCTAGCTCTATTGTCTAAAATTCTAGTAACCAATCTTCATGGGTATGGTATGGTTCATCTCATAAATGTTGACTTCAAGGGTATAAAAGCTCAAGCTTCAGCGATCACCGAATACAACCGGCTTAGGCGTAAATACCGCGCCGATCTTACAGAAATTAAACGGTCTAAACCGTCTAAAAGATTAAATAATGAACGCGAATGGGCAATACGAAAAACTGTTGCAATTACTGTACAAGAATCAGAACTGGAAAAAAAGAAAAGAAAGATTTGTAATAATAATAAAACTACCCCTAAAAAGAAAAAAACTGTGTCACATAAGAAAATTTAATAAAATAAATCAATATGTCCTCGTTTCTACAAAAAGAAGTGAAATCCCACCAAAAACATTCTGTAAAAAACTAGCCAAGTCTCGATGGAGCTGTTTGTTTATCTCTAAAAAGTAATGAAATCTAGACAAAGTCGTTCCAAGTCTAAGGTTCCTTACTGCGATTTCTTTATTATTATATTTAATGTTGTGTGACTTGGCCGTTGAACATTCTTTATACATTAGTGGCTTTATCAAGCCTACAATTGACTGGTTATTGAATCAACGTTTTCCAAGTGGCAATTTTCCATCGTCAATGGGTAGCGGTGGCGACAGATTAGTGCAATGGTGTCATGAAGCACCTGGTTTTGTACCCTTATGTACCCTTCCAACGGCCAAGTCACACAACATTAAATATAATAATAAAGAAATCGCAGTAAGGAACCTTAGACTTGGAACGACTTTGTCTAGATTTCATTACTTTTTAGAGATAAACAAACAGCTCCATCGAGACTTGGCTAGTTTTTTACAGAATGTTTTTGGTGGGATAAACTTTTCTGGACGTAGTTGTATTCCAAATACTGAGCATATTGTAAAAAATTTGCCAGTAGTTACAAAATAACCCTGTATTATAAATGCTAAAGTTTGGATGTGATTATGTGAGGATGTTTGTTACTCAATCACGCAAAATCTACTGGACGGATTTCGATGAAATTTGGTACACGGGTAGAAAACAACCGGGAATAGCACATAGGGTACATTTTATCCCGAAATTCCCACGGGAGCGAAGCCCCGGGGCGCAGATAGTAGTTTATATACCTAGTATTTGGTAGAAGGGACTTACGAGGAAAAGACATTTCGAAAAAGGACATAACGCGCTTATATGGTTTTTTTCCTGTAATGAATGTGTTAAATGAAAATGTTCTTTCTGCCTTTCGTAAAGGAGCTGTTTTTGCTTTCGATAATGATCATGAGTAATAAATTACCTGAATAGAAAACTGCTGGGTTCCAATAATTAAAACCGACAATCCAAGCTTCGTAATCATGAGCTTTCCACGATCCAACCTTCTCAATACCATCCTTGGCTAGCTTCAACACAGTCACATGTCCAGAGGAATCACTAACCACCAAGCATACATCATCAGAATTAACTTTATTCGTCGACCAATCAACAGACAGTGCAAGAATATCCTGATCAAGTTTATAAGAAATCCATAACTTTAAACTGTATATTTGCTCTTTGATTAATCTATAAAGCTGCAAGTCCCCTTCAGAAGTGACAACGGCGAGTACTGGGTGGTTTTCTATGAGGTGGTAGCACCACTTTTGGTCTAGTATGCCTGGGGTGTCCACAGTTTGTATGGGAGATAATTCGGTAGTTGCGCTGTCGATGACGAAGAGGTATATTCTCCCCAGACGTTTTTGCTTCGTTGCTTGTTCAACTGAAACAAACTCTTTTCAATTGCACAATCAGACAGAAAAATAAGTCACAGAATTTATGGATGCACGAATTAACCTCTAGAATTAGACTACTTGTCAAGACAGCTTTAAAACGGGCCCTTTTGATACACAGTTCCACAGCCCTCCTTCCTGCACCATAATTAGATTAACTCTACAATATGTTAAATAAAAAAAAATCTGCAAGATATTATCACAGATGACAAACGCCGAGACTAAATAAATGCTTATTTTTATATCTACTTCATACTACATACATAGAATCACGTCTTTATCCCTTACGGGGTAGACAGAGCCAAGAGTCGTGAGACTCGAAGGCCACGCTTAGCTGAATAGTGGGCTCTCTGATGGAATGGAGATTCAGTTATAAAAAGGAAGTTTGATTGTACCTGGGGGGTAATCTTCGGAACTACTGAACCGAATTCGAAAATTCTTTAGCAATAGAAAGCTACATTATACCTCAGTGACACAGGCTACAATTTATGTATGTACCTCCCGAGCTAAGCCGGGGCAGTAAAATAAAAAAAAGGAACTGAAGTAAACTTACCGCCTTCATCCTTTTTGTCAAGCTGATAGGTCCCGCAGACGAGCACATCTCTGTAACCCTCGACAGGACACCACTCCGCGGAGTCTGCGCTGTACACCGTGTCCCACTTCCATTTGGTGTTCCACCTTGCCATCTGTGGTGCCACAAATGATGAGAAATAATCGAAGTTATTCGATTATAGCATTTGGGTGTTACGGAATGAAGATTCTTGTATACTTTACATAGGTACAGTCACGAACATACGTGTAAATACATCTGTCCTTAAGACAATGTGATAAGGTCTAAATTGAATAGATACATGTTAATGCTCGTAACATCATACAGGAAACATTACTCCCCACTCCGGTTACTTGGGTAGTAAATAAGTTACTTAGCACATGAAATTGTTGTAATTAAGACGAACTATTTCTTGCAAAGTCAGGCTACTCCTGTTTCACTGCACAACGTACTTACATTGCAGGTGTGAGAATTTGACAAATAGTTACGTATTTAGGTATTAATTATTGAGTTTTGAACATTTTCCTTATTCACATTTGTATACACAAGTGTTTATAGTAGTCTCATAAGTACTACGTGTAGCTAAGCAGAAAGGCACAGATATTTTTTTATATAAATCAAACGAAGATTTCTAGTTTAGACCCATTTATTTATAATAATAAAAATATGTCCATACATGAATAAATACAGCATACTAACTCTATATAATGAACTGCGATCAAATTAGCTTAATCGTCACACTTTAAAATGTTTTATTCTCTAAATTTGTACTGTTCATGGTTCGACTTACATATTAAGTTAGGACACTAACATGATCATGCTGAGTCGCCATTTTGGATGCATCATAAGAAACTTAGGAAAGTTGACTATGTCACCAAGAGAAAATAATGCAAAGATGCAATACCTAGCGACCAAGTTGAATACAAAATGTGGGATAAAAGAAATTTTGTTCTTTGCTTTCCATATTGATTTTCTAAAAAGCCATATAAAATGAAGCCAAGCTTAATAGTGTCGTAGCAATAAGAACTTTTAATATTGTGTTAAGCAACTGACCCTAAAAGATCTAACGCTAATGTCTTTGACATAGTTTTCGTATACATTCTTCTGAATTTAGCACAATCAGTTGCTTATTAGTTGGACGTGAGTTATTGTCCTGCCTGCAACAGATTATTCTCAACAACCATCATGAAATATCCTTTTCAAAGCAGAACGTGAAATAAAACAAAGAAAAATATTCTACTTTTCATTCAATGATGACCAACACGGGTCATCATTGAATGAAAAGTAGAATATTTTTCTTTCAGGCAGGATAGCCCAATATTGGTTGGGAAGGGGGAAGTTTGATTTTATGTACTAAACCAACCAATGTAATCTATAGAGACTTGCAGAATTATCAGCGCTGCAGTGCATTGCGATGCAGCTTTATGCTGAGCAAGGTCATATTGGCAACCACTGCGACCCCTAAGTTTATAAGTTTTTCTTTCTTCACTTTCTGCCATAAATTTATATGCTTGAAAAATAAATTAAATTTGGGAATAGAAAATTATGGATGTGGAGAATAATCTGTTAATTAAAAGTCATGGAATGATTCCATCCAACAGAAATTGGTGAGACTCTAGATTTTACGTCATACCATTTGTGAAATAGTTATTGTACATCGGAAAATTTATTAATATATAAAAATATCAACTGCAAATGGACAAACTACAAATATTAACATTCATGTAAGTACTTTATTTAACTAATTAATGGTAACTTATTTAATGTTAAACTATTTCGTATTTTCTCCTTAACTCTATCTACACTAAAGTATACTTCGCGGCAGTTGGACCAAACTTTAAAGGTATTTGGGAATACAGAAGATAAAATAAAATGAAAATATTCACAAAGAATTTTAGGCAATAAAATAAATATGTATCCATGATCAGTTTTAACGGTTCTAAATGGGGTCGCGGATTATTGCCAAAGCATGACAAAAAACACGAAAATACATGATGGTAAAACAAATATTGGAATGTGCAGAGAGAATGAGTTTTTGTTGAGTATGCAAGCTAGTATTGCTAGTGTTAAATTATTACCTAAAATTCTTCTGTGTACATATTTAAATAACTTGTTTAGATCAAAATGTACTTGTGGCAATATAATGTATTTCAATAAATATAAATGAACTGAAATCTACTCGACTGTGGATATTTTAATTGAGAATCCATTTCGATATTAAATTATCAAGCAAGAGCAATCTAATAAAGTCATTTCATAATATCGTTTTAAAACTGCAAAACTGTTTTGTTCATAAAAAATTAGTAACATTAAAACTAAATTATATACAACTTATTAGCTACATAAAAGGGAAAATATCGAAAAAAATCAATGAGCATGTTTCTTTAAATCTATTCCGTACACATCTACACTGAGGTCACAAAATTGGCTTGAGTCTGCTAATAGCTGGCAAGCTCAGTCAAAATAGAACAAATTACTTCAATTTTGCATAGACACATAAATATATGTTGAATTCTAGAAAAAAACTCTTCAGTGCAAACTACCTGTGAGCACCAAAGCCAAATATACAAATAATATCAACCAAATATTGCTGCTTAATCCACTCAATTTTTACAACATTCACAAATATATTCAATATATTTTTTAGCTACGTATGACCTTTTTCAAAACAATGTTTTCTGTGACACACTGCAAATTTCACAAAATTTACAAATATTAATAATTGTTTGTTACCATTTCATTGTTAAAACACAATATTTTTTATGCAGCTCCCAATATGTTCTACAGACAGCTAGTCACAAAGATTGATACAAAATTACAAATATTAATATACACAGTTTGTTGTATGAGGTAGATGGTCACAATAAATGTTGCATTCACAGCCCGCATTAGTCAGGACACACATCTGTTCATTGCAATATATTTCTCCATTAAATCTATGTAATTGAATTCACAACTGCCTGATTTACTAAAATTACTGCTTATAACTATTAAATATATGATTTTCCATTGAAAACTCTGTCTATCTGTAACAATGTATTATATCTTTGGAATCCTGGTCATATTTCAACCTATTAATTGTAAAATTATTAGAATGCATTTGAACACTGATCGGAAATTGCAATTAAAGGGTTAATTATTTAATGTATTCAGTTCAATATATAAAATAATATTTCAAAGAGGTCTGATTTAAAATATTTTTGAAACCTTACATTTAAGTCTAAGTACCCTGAATTATATATTTTAATTCTAATAATATGATGTTCTCATGAAAAAACATTAAAATCTTTTTAAGTTACACAATAATTTTATCAAATCATGATAATATCTCTAATCACATTGTTCTTCAAACATATTGTTATAAATAATTGTAAATATTCACTCAAATATAAACAATTTATATGGCTTGAGGCAAGGGGCAACTCACTATAACTATTATGACCTAGACAGTATTACCTCTAGCTATAAAGTTAAACTGAAATTAAGGTTTTACTGTGGCATAAATAGTTGACTAATAAATGGCAAAGTTCTGTTGTAAATATTAAAACAATAGAAAAGCTGGTAGTCCATATTTTTGAGACTAAGCTAGCTAGAGGTAAAATATGAATATATTTTCACAATTTCTTTATAGTTGAATTGTAACATTTAATAGTGTCTTATGTGTAATGGTAACAGTTTAAAAACTGGCAGTAATTCAAACTTTCCGTGTACCTAAAGCAATTCTGAACTACTAACAAATTGACTGTGGAAATTGCTGATCCCACAGAAAGTAGTCTAGAATCCTGATGTTTTACAAATCTAACTTGCAAGCATTAACTAGTATTAACTAGTCACATTATACAACATATTTTTTTATATAAATATTGTTCTCACAACTACATTTGCTGATTAAGTTGCCTTGGAAAGTTTTCAAATTTTATTCAATCAGTTTCCAGTATTTACTTAAGTTTTAACCCTTCAGGCACTAAGCAGTTGCTTAATACACCGCAAATGCATTGTCTTCTATCACTGTCCGTATTTGAAGGATTTATGAATATTAATAAGTTGATTTGTACATAAACTATGCAAATAGTTTATGCTATGGCTTTGACCTTTTGACACTTAAATTTGCTGTTTGTTAAAAGATGCAGAATTCTATACCTCTGTCTGTAAGACTGGCACCATAATATTCTGAGCTTCTTACTGCCGTGCAGACCTCTCAGTCTTCAATAAGGCATTCTCTGACGAGAATACGAGCATGAACGATGCCCTCTTCAGACGCTCAGCTGAGCTGCGGCTGCCAGAGTAACTTGGCCGGACTTCCTTACCCATTTCCTCAATAACAGCTAGTAGCTGCGCGTACTTTGAAGTCCCGTTGTCTTTATCCTTTCCGATCGATGATGGAGATGCCGCCGGCACGGTAGAAATTGTCGCGTGGCTATTCCCGCCGTGACCCAAGTCCTTATGGACGTTTTTTCCACTCATTGGGATAGCAGTCACAGTCACGTCGCTCAATTTAGACTCCACAGCCTGAATATCCATCGCCTCCATCACTGAAAACATTCGCGATTTTACCATAACAAAAGATGCCGATAAACTCAACAATGAAACGCGAAACTTACCTATCTAAAAACTAACACAAATAATATTTCACGAGCAAAACCGCGTAAGAAAATGCAAAACCGCGACGCAAATAGTAAGTGATAAATTCTAATAAAAAATTACTAGGTATAATGTAGGACATACCTACCTCCCAATTCGATCACCTTCGATCTCAAGAAGTCTAGCTAAGAACGGTAGCTACCTATTGGATATGCTTAAAAATAATAGCAATAGGAAGAAAATCCTGGAATGTGTTATGTTTTCAGTAAATGCAAATGAGTTTCCTAAATAAAACCAGTATAATTATAATAACAAACAAGTCCGCAAATCACCACATTGACAAGAAAGAAGAATGTATCGCTTCTTTTTTTTCTTTTTTTTAATTTTAATAACATGCATTGACAAATGACTTTCTGTCACTCAACTTATGCCTCGTTTACATTACACGAATTCTGTTTGTTATTAATTTCGAATATCTCGCTCGTCTCTCGTCCCGATTAAATTGTATTTGAAAATTAAATAAATGGAATGGAATAAAAACTCATCATGCAGGTGGCCTACATTTTATTGAGGATTTTACAATTTTATTTCGATTTTATTCAATATCGATGCATCTATTCACGATTCTAATTTTGGTAATTTGGTACTTCTATAGTGTTCTCAGCTTCTTGAAATGAAACATCCTAATCATAGACAAGCAAGAGACAATGAAGTATTGCGTTTTGTTTTTACAATATTCATCATCAAAATAGTACCTGTCAAAATAAAAGTGTGTCTTTCTTTCTTTTGTGGTGTTTTGTGGCTTCTGTATGGTAAAACAAAACTCAAGAAATGTCAAATTGGATAGAAAATTATTAGGATTGGGATTTGATGGGAGCATTTTAGTCGTTTCGTTTTTCTTCCTCTTCCTCGGCAGTTTTTGCTTTTATTATTAATCTATTTTGAGGGAGTCAAACAAATAGCCTACGCGACTCGTCTGTTCTAAATTCCACTACCGAAATAATTTATATCATGCATTGGTATGGTAGGCAGACAACCGATCGCTAGTCGGAGTAGGTCTAAATTGATCAATCAAATGAATGTAAATAATAAAACAATAAGAGCTCGGTGTCAAGTGATTTCTCCGCCCACTGCACGGAGTATCATTATGCGCTTAACGATATAGTGGGCTCGGCTGTCCGCGTGAGATCGTGGTTGTGTGCAGTGTATTAGAATGTCCATTGTTTGGTAGCGATGTCTGGTGAAGGCGAGCGGGCCTCTCGGCCTAACTCGTTGCTGCTGGAGGTGCCCCCGCCGGAACGGGAGCCTCTTCGCTTCGATGTGCAGCTGGTCGGGGCGCCACCTGAGGTGGAGCAGCTCGTCAACAACATTAAACAAGTGGCCGAAGACTTCCTGTATCATTGGAAAACTTTTCCCATTGGTAAGAATGATTTTTTCTTTTCTAGCCTATGTTTACATATCCAAGTTACTTTCAAGACCTACCTACGCCGATTTGAAATCAGTTAATATTTTTAGATTATTTTTTGTAGCTCTTTTGTTTATTTAACCATCACACCAAGTGTTCCAATCTATCAGGACTTGCAGGATATAAAGTACCGTAAACTGCTGCAACTTATCCAACTACACACAAATTTGCCTATTTCATTTGAATTACGATATATCGCATTCGCTTGCTTTATTCTCGTTTTCTACCATTCTGTAGTAACTATTCATTATTTGGGCAACATATTTTTCATTTTTTATAATTGTAACAAAGATCGGTGGGTGAGGCAGCATTTTTTTTGCGCTCCAAAACTTTTGAATTTTAACTATGAAAAAGCTGTGTTTTCGCACAGGATTAACTGCCTAAGGTGGGATAATATTGTCTTCTTCTAGTATTACTTGTTTTTTTACGCAAAAGATTGTTTTTTATCAAAAAAAACTTCGAAGGCAATCATGTGTAGTGTTTTGAAAACTTGAGTGACATAACTTTGCCTGGGTCTAGGGTTGTCAAATTTTGTTAACTAGCTTTTACTCGCAGCTTCATTCGCGTGAATCTCTGCTTACATTATGCTTAAAAAAAAATATTTTAGAATTTGTTTCCTCAAGTTATATTAGAAGTGCTCGTTGTAAATTTGTAAAATAATATTCAAATATTTTTTGTAGAAATAATTGTAAAAGAGATTCAACACTTTGTATGCTTTTCTTTTATACTACAATCAAAAATTAAGTTTAATAATATTTGTTGACTAAAATGTTGAGACATTATTACCAAGAAGCATTAAAATTGTATTTTTTAATGAAAGTAGCCATCTTGTTTTTTTCTTTTTATAAAAAAGTATTAATAATAATCTGTATTCTTTTGGACAACCCTATAGTCAACGACATTTTTGTATGGAAAGTCTGTAGAACCTGCTACAACTTGGCCTAGTAGCTGTAATAAAAAAATATACAGTATATTGCACTGATTAAATTGGCAGGGACAAGTAGGCTTGTCTCATGCCTATGAAAAAAAATTAACGGAAACGATAAGTACAATAAGTATAGAATTATCCTTCTAGGCAAACTTGTGTCTTTTACATACAACTTTGCCTACGACTTTAAGCCCTTGTAATTTAGAAAATTGGTGGAAATTAATAAGATTTGGGGTCTCAATAGTAAGCCAATATGCTTGTCTTCCATTTAAAAACAATTGAGAGTCAAAATTGTGAATAGGTTCCGAGAAAATCGCAAAAACGTCAAATTCCGTGCAAAGTTGCAGCAGTTTACGGTATCCTATTTGCTATTAAAGGTTTTACTCAAGTTCTATGTAAACCAACCTATCGATTTAGAGAAGTACCTAGCAAACTTTCAAATATCCTCATCAACTTTCATGTTTTTAAAATTAATAGAAAGTAGGATTTTAGTTCTTGCATGAAGGATATACTATCCTAATATAATAAAGCTGAAATGTTCGGTTTGTTTAAACATGCTTTGGAACCTACCTATTTGATTTTTTTGTGATAGCCACAGTGGTCAGGAAGCGTATTGCCAAACTGTATACCAGTACAGACACCCATACTCTGTGCTCGATCACTTTGTGCTCATTAAAATAACAAATATTCATGAGCAAACTGCGTACGTACACAGAGCAGTCTGTATAAGTATACAGTTTGCTCGCATGCGTATATGCCATTCTGTGTACCAGTACAGACACCCATAGTCTGTACTCTACTACATTGTGCTCATTATAATAAGAAATATTCTAAAGCAAACTACGTACGAATACAGATATATCTGTATAAAAGTATAAAGTTTTCGCATATTTATAACACAAAATGCGAACGTGTTATTCTAAGTAGCTACATTAACATAATCATAATCTAAATTGGCTAAATTATCGTATATGAAAGGTTTTTTCCAACAGTAACCATCTCACCAATATTATAAACTAGCAAGCCTGCCCCGGCTCCGCCCGTAGTACATACATAACCTATGTCACTCAGGGATAGTGTAGCTACCCAACAGTGAAAGAATTACAAAATCGGTCTAGTAATTTCGGGCCCTATTCATTACAAACCAACAAACCTTTTCTCTTTATAATATTACTAGCTGTACCCGCGACTTCATCCGCGTGAATTTAACAAAAAAGGTTCCTTTATTAGACTGCGGAACCCTAATAAAGTAGCCTAAGTTACTCCTTATTACATTAGCTACCAACCAAAAAGTCCTGTCAAAATCGGTCCAGCCATTCCAGAGATTAGCCGGAACAAACAGACAGACAAAAATTTTAACTGTGACTTAAAATTACAAATTACAATAACAAACACTTTGTTTTAATTTGACGGACGCGTGCGAACTCGTCCAATTAAGCCAAGGCCACTGCCAGAGTGCGGAGAATGCAAAGAATGTACCAAACTATCCTTGGAGCGAAAGAGACAGAATGAGTCTGCTCTGCACTCGCATGTATTTTGCTCATAACGAAGCATGCCATTCTACATACCACTGCAGCCAAAATTGTCTGTGCTCGTATATATTTCGCTCTTATAAATTAGAGCAAACTGTATTATATTACAGAGTTGCTCTGTACTGGTAAGCAGTATGCTCTATAAGTACGAGAGCATATTGCGTGCGATCACAGAGCACTCCTGTCTGTGATGGTACACATTATGGCAATACGCGGTCAGGAAGGCTATTGTGAATCCCAAAATTCCCACAGGAGCTAAACCACGGAGCACTGTTGTTTCTGAACCCCACTGCAGCACTGAATAAACCCCAGAGAAAGTTGTTAGAAATGTTTAATGATTGGAAATCTTGAATATTTCACATGATCATTAAAAGAAAATGTGCTACATAGATACAGCAATCATTGTGCATTGAATGAAAGTGAAGAATGTTATAATGACAATTATTTTGCTTTGTTTTTATAACTGTATCATTCTTTCAATCGGTCATGTGGTGAATAAGTGGCTGTGATTTTTTTTATTAGTATTATAATTTAATTGTACCTTGTATTTACAACTATTTTAGTTGCATCATGCATTTAGTTGTAGGTACTCATGGTACTTGTAGTAGTTTGGTTTGAAAAGAAAATAAGTTTATTTGAATAGGCTAAAAAATAGCACCTTTAAATCTTCATATTCTTGTTTTTTAGTTAGTTGACGTTATAAAATGACTTAAAGCTAAGGTATCCTGACTCATGTTTGAAAATCAAAAGAAATTCTATTCTTAGTGATCTAATCTGTGAAACTTGTCAATAGTCATTACTCAATCAATTTATTGAAAAACAATTAAAATTATACAATAATTAAACTGGCATAAACTTCATTAAATAGAAAGTCTGATCTCATATCTGACCCAAAGGTTTCCATAACCCCAGCAGCATTGCCACGCTGGATACACTGATGGCACTAATAGTTATTATGTAATATTCTTTAAAAAAAAACCCAAGATCTGAACAGCAGATGTGATGTTTTAAATATTGGCATGAACAGATGTCAAAAAACTATATCCTCAACATCTTTAGTCTGCCATTTTTCAGCCCAGTAAAAAGAACTTTGGCAGAGGTGGTGTACAATGTAAATGTAAAAATTGTACTATTGTCTTATAGGGTGTTTGATCGTATAGGACTCCACTTATAGTTAAATATTACACTTGCTAATCACATCCTACAGTACTCCCGCAATCCCGCTTCACGGGCCCCGGCAACCGGCCGTCGGACATCATCGCAGCGCCGCCGTGTGACGAGCTCGACGCCGCGGCGCTCGACGCGGGAATCGAACCCCATCCTCTGTCGCCGAAGCAGCTGCACGCCATCAGGGAAAAGGGGTGAGTTCCTACGTTTCTCCTTCGTCCGCGGACATAAGTGAAATTTATGTCAATTTACGCGTATGCCACTTGGAATTTTTATGCGGACCAGATTAGTCGCGAATAAAAATCGATTCGTCCAGTGGTGTATCTACACATTAATCAGTAGGCTATTCACATTTTATCGCCACGTTAGCCCGCTGGTCTTGCAAGTCTTTACATATGGGGCAAATATTTAAACACTTGCAAGTAATTAAAGTTCAAGAAAACTCCAAATTTTCGTGCTTGCCTAGTCTTGCAATGTGACATGGTAAGCTCGAAGTTTAAAGACTACAATTCGCGCGAAGTCTGGCCTTAGCGTTATTGGCAAAAAAAGCGCATTCTAATGAATGATTTATCAGTTACTACATCATCTTTATTTGTAATCTGATTGTAGTCCCAATACTCATCAACGCCCAGCCTAGTATCTGATCGTTGACGAATTAATTTTTGACAGTCAAGTTTCAGTAACAATCCGCTGTTTGTTTCTGAATAGAAAATACTATTAATTTCAATGAGAACTTGGTATGGCCTTAGCTTAGTTCAAATCAATATGCTACTTAGAATTCAAGTAGATCCATAACTAAAGAAGTTGGTTATAATATAATCAAGTCTTCCCCACATTTATGCCCGAGTCTCGACGTGACTGCAAATGCTGTTTGTCGTCTAGACAGCGTAAAGCTAGTTTTACTCTATCGTATTTCAGTCGGATTACTGAATCAATATCAAGTAGCGACTTTCTTGTTGTCATGTCTTTAGTTACAGAGTTGTACTTGCGACGAATAAATTGTATTCGTAATTATACCTTCTCTAGTCTAATTTATGTAATTTATATGTGTTGGTACCTATTACATTTTATTTCTTTAAAAACAGAAACTCACTGCACTGACAGTTGCCCAAGGCGTGCAGTGAGCTATAGTTACATTAGCAAATTGATAGGTTATGTACACAAACACCACCAATTTTTTATTAGCCTCTGCCCGCGGCTTCGGCCGCGTGAAATTACCACGGGTACAGTGCTTTTTCCCGGGATGAAATATACCCTATGTTCTTCGTACTTCTAGCTACCTATGTGCATGCAAAATTTCAGGAAGATTGGTTCAGTAGATAAAGTGTCACTTTCGCATTTATTATATTAGTTAGGATTAGGATTAGTTAGAATTAGGATTATTTTCGATAGCTTGAATTGTTGCGTTCACGATAGTGTTGTACAAATTGTTCTATATAGTGCCTACTGGACTGGCTTCTTTAGGCTTTGATCAATAATCTGTATAGTAGGTATAGGAACTATATTGTTATTTACGTGGTAAAAAAAAACTATAAACAAAATTTCTTTCTCTGTATTTTTAATATTAACAAGACATACAAATTCTTATCCATTCTTCTATTATAATCAGCTTTTTCACTAGTGGAGCTAGCAGTCGAAAATGTTTAGAATTTGTTCCCTAATTGGTCACACGTCCGAGGCTCGCCATTACGCGAATATAGTGCTGCTTGGCGTGCTACGGGATCATTATTGTAGTTTTACTGTTCGTTTTCCAAACGAAGCCGAATGTTTCATACTGAAGATTTTAAATTTACCGAAAATCGGACTTGATTGCATTCAGATTTGAACATTTCAAGTTCGATAGAAAGACATCGGTGGAAGTAATTAGATAGCCATAGGATTTTAGTAATCGATCATTTTATTCTGATTTTTTAATGTCAAGCAAGTCTTAGCTTTAATCATCCATTAGTCATTCATTAATCAACAAAAATATGCTAGAACAAAATGTCTACACTCAACTAATTCACCCGCATCAACTGACAAACACGTATCCTTGAGACGGGCATTGTATAAAATCAAAATGAATCGTTGCTTCAAATGGCAGTCGCATTCATCGGGTATGCTTGATATTTACATAACAAATATTGTACGCAATATTAGTGTAATTCTGCAGTGAAACATAAAAGGCTAGTATGAATTTTAACTTACCTTTGTGCGTTCCTGAAAAAAATGTTTGAGAGACAGACGGCCAACAAAGAGATTTTATAAAGGTTCCGTTTTTGCCTCTGAGGTACGGAACCCTAAAACATGGCTAGACCTATAGTTCGTTTTGCACTACGACTTCCTTGCAGTAACTCTCAATCCTGTATCGTGACGTCAACAGCGGCTGCGTATTTTCAGCATCGCAATTAGACGACGACCTTGCATTGGTTGCATACAATGATATTGTTAGGATCGTTTCTAATTTAAGGTTCTGTACAGACAAATGATTACGACTGGACAAAATCGATCCTGTAGTTTGTGCACGGGCAAAAATAACAATGCATTTTGCCAGGAGCCAGGAATTTACAACAACCAATTTTTTAACATGTATAATGTAAATGTTATGTCTACAAGAACATTGGTCTACGCTATCACGAACAAATGTAACGTCAACGTCAACGTGTAATTGTTAATTACCATGAACGCCACAGAACAATATGTAAGCAGTAATGAACCGTGAAAATAAAAATGTAAGGGCACAATGCATTGTCAAGGGACAGGACAAAGCGAGCCGTTCCCCGCAAAGGGAATAGGGTGTCCATTAAATTTTAATACATATAAAATTAATTAAAATATAAAAATAAAAAAGGTTTAACTCGTTTGCTAAGGAACATTTTCTATTTATCACGCACATTGTTGTAAGAATAGGTAGGTATAATCTGTCAGGAAGGCAAATAGTCTTCTACTCAAAAAAATAATATGACGCAGGACGCTACTAAAAGACCCTAAATATTATGACCAAAAAGCCTTATCTTTTTGGTTTGGTATGTTCTCTCTCCCTTTGAATATTTTATTAATTTTGTAAATTAAAGATCAGTTTCATTAATAAGTGCAGAGTTGTACATTTTATCTATTTGATGGTAACCCTATACTGCCCTCCCTGAACTGTGGCATGCACTCGTAATTAAGTTCAATTGTTTAAGTACATTGTCTCTTGCGATTGTATTTATAGTATTCGCTGTTCAGTCCGTAAATTGTGAATGTTATACAGATGGTTTAAAATTAGCTTCTACCACAGAGTAGGCAAATGGTAATGTAGAGTAATTTATTGATAATGACCAATTCTAAGTTTAGTAGGTATGTGTTGCAGAAACTATGACTAAATAAAGCGTACAGCTTGCGGTCTAAAAGGTTTTAACCCTGATTATTCTGACTCATGCGCACAACTTTATAACCATTTTTTACCACGTCTGGTAAAGAAAACGTCGCATCGCACGGTGATAGTACCCTCGCATAAGTGGCAGAAGGTAGAGAATGTGGTCATTTTTCAACTCTTGCCTATTCTTTTCAACTACCCACTATAGCCTTTTAGACTAAACCAGGAACTGACTATGCATCATTTGACACTATCAACTCGACTCGTTAACTTCCACAGACTCCGTTATAATTATACCTTCGTGTAGTTGTGACATTGCGTCTGATTGTTAACTTAATTGCGGTGTGTTTCTATTGTAATTTCTTGGGGTTATTTTAGAAAAAAAAATGACTGATATATGATATATGAACCTTCAAGCTCAGGTAAAGCTAATTGTGACGATATTTTAGCAACATTTAATTTAGTTTTAGGGTACAGTTAATGTATCAAACTAATTAATATATTTGTTATAATAAATTTTCGCAATTCTAATTCTAAAATAGCTAAGGTTTTAGTTGTGTTATCAGTGAATCGCTCAATTTTTTTTAGACCCATTACCGCAATATCATCATCTGAAACTACAAAAAACTTACTCCTCACTTGCATTCCTTTGGAATAATTGCGATTTTTTGTAACTTTACTATTTTATTTCCATTATACAAACTTATTACTTATTTTGTTATATTTTGTTTCAAAGGAACGAGTTCAAAATACATTATTTATTTTTAAGAAATGATCGTTACTATAATACGGTTCTAGGAAGAAAAAGAAAAAAATAATTTAAGAAAAACAATTTGATTTTTTTGGGTTTTTTTTAAGCTGTAAAAATATAAAATTTGTGTAAAAGCAAAAAAAACATAACTAATTTGAATCAATAGTTTGCTTTTTAAAATTTAAATATAAGTCCAACATAGGTTGATTAGCCAGAGACATGTTACCAGTTGTTTGGTACCGGTACTAAATTCCTCATCTCTACCACAAAAAGTTTCTAGGAGTTTATATCGAATTTGTATTTACATGTAACAAACTCTAGTTGAAAACGTAGAAAAATAGATGATAAATTTCGAAAAATCACAACTGAATACCTTGATCCTTGTATCTTTTTCGTTTCCTATCTTCAAGTTCCTGTTCCCGTGGTACAACATGCCACCAACATTGCTCAAATACTTGATTCATGGACCAGAATTATATCCTCTGTTTCATATCCTCGTAACTTTTCAGGCAAAAGCAAGTTTAGAAGGACAATTAATGGAAGAGTCTCAAAAGGCTAGGAACATTGACTTTAAGAGATGTAGGGAGCATAATTCAGTGGGACTTCAGCCGATGTAGCCGAGACAAGAATAGCTATTTGCAGCAAATAAATGAATTTAATTTAATTGTGAGAAATCCAACAGACATTTATATTTTTAAATTTATTCTTCAGGTCCCTTTATTTCAAATTTGGGAGTCAAACGAAAATTTTGGAAATAAATCCCAGAATCTTCAAAGAAATTACAATAAAAAAATCCAAAAAAATCATCGTAAAAATGAAATTACCAAGCAACGACTTAAGAAAGAAGAAAGCAAAAATTGATAGTAGGATGATATTGGTCCAAGATCATGATGATGGCAGTCGTATAAAAAACAATGTGGACGCAAAGATATTATTATGTGAACGTCTCATACTTAATTGTAGAATCTATTAAAAAGAAGATTAAATATACCAATAACTTAGATCTTATGTAATGGTAATAAGCGCTCAATTACAATGTACCTGTCAACTTAGGTTGTATTAACAGCACATGTGGCACTTCCCATGTGGTGGATATTAAAGTACTAATAAAAATCCATTGTTACAAGTCTCAAGGGATGTATGATGTAAACGCGGTTATTTCTATTTGTTTTCTTTTTCTATTGTTGTTTTTTTTTTATTTACTGTTGGTTGTCACTTCATGATCTAATGAAGATAATGAATGATGATGCTAAAGTTGGCAATAGATTTAGCCATTGAAAATCACACTAATATTAAAGAGAAAGTGTTTGTAAGTGTGCGAGTTTATTTGTTTGTAGGTAATCTTCGGAACTAATGAACCGATTTCAAAAATCTTTCACCAATAGGAAATTACATTATATCTGAGTGAAATAGGGTACAATTTATGTATGTACCTCCCGAGCGAAGTCGGGGTGGGGCGCTAGTACTTTATACATTTCTCTATTTATTGTAATATTATCTAATAAGGCCTTATCAAGTTGCGCACACGCATATCAATTACCTCACACACGTGCGCTTGCGAGCGTGACCGATCATACATCGACTTTATAGTACTCTAGACTTTTACTCGAGTTTCGTCTCGTGTATAAGTTTCCACTTCACTTCACTTCTTCTTTATTTCTTGGCTCCATTCGTTAAGTCAAGTTCAAGTCAAGTCAAGGTCGAGAAAGATTCAATGATCATCATCATATTCAGCCCACATCAAACCACTGCTGGCCTCCCTTTTTTCGCGTCACTTAGGCCCAGCGCACACCAGCGGAGGCGCGGCGAAGATACTGCGAAGGTTAACAATTTAAATTAAACCCTAATACCTATATTATAAGATTGAAAATATTGTGGCATTAAAAACAGAAAATGGCGCGCAGCGCGGTGAGGCGACCTTTTTTGTGCTATGATGTTTTCAATCTTATGTTATAGGGATTAGGGTTTAATTTAAATAGTTATCCTCGCGCCGCCTCCGCTGGTGTGCGCTGGCCAAGGTGGTCTGTGGCGCTGGCCCTTACGGTCCTGTGCCAGTCTTATCCATCGCCACAGGGCGGGCGCTTCATAGAAACGGCGCGTCAAATATGCCTACTACTACTACAAATGAAACTGTATATCCGTGAACACGTCAGTAACACGTCAATGTGTGCGTTTTCATAGTCGAACGTCCCACAGTTACACAAGAACGGGGGAGAAGTGCGGAAGGAGCGGGGGGGTGCCATATTGCGGGAGGGGCAGGGAGTTTCCTTTCTGTACGTAGTACTAATATTAATTCTGTGCCATCGCTTTCCCGTTATCCAAACGATGCCATCTGACCAGCGGTGGTTTACCTACTGGTCGCTGTCCTTGTCTCGGCTACCACTCCGTCACTGCTTTGGACCATTCATCGACTGTCTACTACTACTTACAACTATTATTTATTTTATTTAAAACATTTATTTCACAAATTACAAGAATTATGTAGAAGAGTACAAATGGTGGACTTAACGCCATGCATGAAAGATGACAAGCAACTATAAAGAATACAAAATGGATGAAAAATTGGCTGGTCTTTGATGAGTAATTACATGTAATTGTAATTAAGATTTTATTGAGTGTATTTAAATATGTATTAATGGTACAACTAGGTTAAACTAATCTAGGTCAGATTAACATTCATACATAATCCGAATGTCATTCATGATTTATATCATGATTTATACTTTTCCCCTCAGAAGATATAACGGATGTAGCCAATATAAAAAAAGGATTCATTCACTATCTAGCGCTTGATATACCAAGTTAGAATACCAACAAGTTAGAAGTCATCATAAGCTAGTTGATAGCTTTGCGCATTTCTGGTGCTTCATATAGCAAGTGCCACACGCTAAGAGAATATTTGAATTACTTATTTTACGAGTACAAAAATAAGTATCATAAATGCATTCTAGGGCTAGCTTGATTTGTACTTTTATTTTATTGGAATAAAAAGTTTAAGGACGCCTTATGAAGGCATAGACAAGCCAATTCTCTTTGACTGTGGTAAAAACTTTAGTGAACTCATGTTTCTGTCGCCCGCAGTAGGCGAATTAGCTACATACATTCTAATTTATTTTATTTGTGTCAATCCACGAGAAAAGGTACCTTATGGTCGTGGGCACTTACGACATTGTTCTTTATTATAAGCTAAGTAAACTCATATTATTTGTTTTTCTGAACGACTTAAGCACCAATGACCATACGGTAGCTTTTCCCGTGGATTGACACATTTTATTTTATTTATAACTTTATTGCAGAAAATTACAAAAAATATGTACAAATGGTGAACTTAACGCCATACATTATTATTATAATTAACATTAACCTTTAGTTACTGACGTGTTTTTTATAACGTAAGCACTGACGTGGGGTCTGTGGGGCCCGCCACTTCAAGTACATATATATAAAAAAATGTGAACACTAATGGTATGTTTCACTATTATTTACGTTTATTAGGCTTAAATGAATAAAAAACAACAAAGTTTTTAATATTTTGTTATTTCAATGATCATCATTATTAAGCAAATGTTAAATTTTTTTTGCCAGAAATTACTTGAGATCAAAACTAGCACTATAAGTCTTTATTTAATCAACAAACTGAACAAAGTAACATTTATTATATAATTTCAATAACTTCTCTAATGAACTATATCACAATCAACAATATTGCTAAATGAAAAATAAAAAACTACATGGCATCAAATAACTCAATTTTCGCACAATCCGGGCAAATCTCCTTAGCGCATTTGATTACAGACACACATGTTTTTTTCATAAAAAACATGTATGTTTCGACTTCCTCTGATGATTAGGGGCTTGAGTTGGCATTTTCCTTAGGTTCAGGACTTCCTCTTGAATATCTGGACGTCCAGGCACATCTGAACCTAGCACTCGCGTCAAATTTAGACGTAGTTCACGTGGCAGTCATTCATTCAATTCTCTTCTTTTTAAGTGTTGCAAAACTAAACTGCGAGCCAAATTAAGCATAAAAAGCTCCATTTTAGGCTATCTTATCACTTTCTATTAAAATAAATGAAAAATGAGAATTTTGGCGATGTTTTAAAAAGTAACGTAACTACTGACGTGGGGTCTGAGAGGCCCACAAAAAAGTTTGAAATCAATTTACTCACCTGTATTGGGCCTGTTGATATGTATACAGACTTTGGCGACCTCCGGGTGACCAAATATGAATTTACAAGAAGCAGCATACGCGTCCCGCGCGGGGAGGGGAGTAATTGGCAATTATTACTTTCGCCGGGCCTGAGAGGCCCCCACGTCAGCAGTTAAAGGTTAAGTACTAAAATATTTATTTCTAAAATTAGTTTGTTTACATTAGAATTTATTCACAAAAGTATGCAATGCTAAATCGTCTGCAAATATTCCTACCATTAAAACAAAATAAATAAATATAATAATTGATATTTGTTAATTAAAATATCAATATATAACGTTCATGTACAGTCACGGGCATTAATATGTAAACACATATTCGGTCCAAGACAATATAATAGGGTCTAAAATTGTATACATATCAATGCTGATTGTACACGATATTCTCCGGTTTTGTTATCACTATGAAGTTTTATTGATTAATTTTTTATATAGTGGTGGTCAGATAATTAGGGACACCAGTCGATTTTCATACAAACGAGGTTACTTTGAAGCTTTGGTTCAACGCCTGGATTGATCTGAGCTGTGATCAGATGATGGCCATCCAGGGATAGAATGGAGGCCATCCAGATCGCTATACACACCCAACTGATCAGATCAGCATTCTTAGAGCTAATCAGCTCAGCTTTGAGTTTCAAGATTTCCATACATTTAAATGCTATAGCATTTCGCGGTTTTTTAAAATAAATCCAAACAGCTCTTAGAATGATCTGATCAGTTGGGTGTGTATAGCGATCTGGATGTCCTCCATTCCATCCCTGGATGGTCATCATCAGATCAAAGCTCCGATCAATCCTGGCATTGAACCAAGGCTTCAAAATAACCTCGTTTGTATGAAAATCGACTGGTGTCCCTAATTATCTGACCACCACTGTATGTAAAAATATAGGAATTCAATATATTTATATCATGCTATTATTAACTATGAAAGCCATGGGAGTAAAAGAATTATTTTTTTCGTAAAGCTTGCACAAGGACAAAGTTTTTAAGCCGAAGAGACTAAGTCCTAAGCAATTGGAATCTATACGGGAGTGGGGGTATGTCGCCCTGTATCCTATGTATATATATATATGTTATACTATATGTGTACTCTCTATCGTGGAATGTTGATGACGATATACCAATATTTGCCAAAAATCAAACGCGATTGTTATTTGTTTCTGATCATTTGTCATCCTCAAATATCAGGCTGTCAACATTCGGTTTTGTTTTTGCCATTCGTTCTATTGATTTGTTTGATCATAGATGACCACTGATTCTCGGGTAGGCCTCCAGTTGCGTATTCCATAAGGCTGAAAAGATGATGAACATCATTCAGATAAAAAACCTTTGTAACTGTGGAAAGATCAAATAATAAGCTAAAACCATTAACAATTTCAAATTTTGCAGCTGGAGTGAAGGTGCTGGCCGTATGTTTGTAAAAATCAATTTTAATATCATTGTAATAAAGTTGATTTTAGTTTACCTGCGTGATCAGGTGTCCAAATTCGTAAACAGTTTCGGAAATCTCCAACAATCACGGGTGGTTTGTTTAAAAATGTGAGAATTTATTGTTATCAACATGTCCGCCCCACTCGACGCATGATCCACTCTCATACATTAGTGCTTCTCTTTCCCTATAGTGCGTGTCCTTCTTTTAGCGGTACGGTAGTCACCCCATTTTATAGGTGTTTTATTTCAAAGCATGAATGTATGATATGTCCATGTTACTCTTCTGTATACGGAATCATAGAATTATTATTTCGTTTATTATATCTTTACTGACGAAACTATTCGACAGTAATGCGAAAAACAAATGTTTAAAATATAAAATAACCATTTATAAACGAAGTAATGAACTACAAAATCTTCCAAATAATCTTCATAGATATTAGCGAATCAACGGACTGGCAACATATTTAATGTTTAAAACTTGCTGCCTATGGAGAAATTAACGGTTGATTGCCATACATCATAGCACAGTCCTTTATCTATAGCAATTTTTTTTTAAGCTGAAATTGGTAAATATGGATTTTTTTTCCTTAATAAAGAAGAATTGAATTATAAAATATGCTTTTAATTTAATGCTTTATGTCACAGAATTCAGCTGTCTTGTTTCTCCACAGGTAGCAATAGTGGCCGGCATAACCTAAACATTTGCTGACGATAATTTCAAATATTCCCAGAGAGTTCGAAGTCCCATCGCGTCACTTCCCGGGTCAGACGCATGTGTGGCGTGTGGCGCCGTGGCTGCAGCGGGGGCGGGCCAGAGCGAGAGAGGAACTGTATTGCCATGTCGCTCGCGCGCTGGCCTTGGTCGTGGTGGTGGGGAGAGATCGCCTGATGAGGGATGAGCCGTTTTCTGTTATATCGGGCGCCAAGTCTTTACTCTTGGGACTGGAGAGGTAAGACCTGTATATACTGGTGAGAGAGGGAAAATTAAGTGGAGTTGTACTGGGATTTCGAGGTTCGATCATGCATACACACTTGGTCGTTTGCCGCTCTATGTTGTAAAAAAGAAATCTTTTGTCTTTGATTAGTTTAGAAAAACGCGTCACGCTTTTGCTTCACGGATGAATACTGGCCACCAAGAAACTTATATCAAGCGAAATGAACTAAACCGTCTTTACTCGCAAAAAAAGGAAAATAAAATCGTGCAGCTTGCTCGATATTCAAATATTTTTTCACATTGACGTTTTTCACGTCATTATTGTATTTTTCTTAATGTTTTTTGTTCATTAATTCAATATACCGGACAACTTTTTTTTTTTTTTTACCCTTCTTTTGAAATATCTCACATTAATAGAATTATCCGTAAAAAGAATCACATCACATAACCAAAGTATTTCCCAAGATATAGCAAAAAACAATTCACATTTTTAAGCAATGTTTGGACGATACCAAAAACGCCTCTAACTAAATGTACATTCATATGACGTCACGTAGAAAATGAACTTTCCTAAAAGTTTGAACTCTAATAAATCCGCTCAGGAGAATAAACTCGTGCTAAAAAGTCGCAAAATGTGTTAAATTATATGTATTCTGTCATAAAATTACATATTTTTAACAATCCTCATACCTTGGCCGGTCCCCTATTGTTTTATTTAAACAGTTTCTGTCATTGTACAGTTGTATTTCGTGGCCATTATATATTTATTCAATGTTTATTATTTAACTCTAGGCTGCTAGACTTGGTGATCGGTATGCCGTCGCTGGAGGCTCAAGATCTCGAGAAGAAAATCCGGGACGAGCGGTCGCGGTATTTGGTTGCGGAGCTGATATGTAAGGTAAGCGGGATGAATTCATTTGGGTCTTTAGAGGTAGATATAGGATAATTTTGTTGTTTGTCTGTCAAACTTATTTTGTCAGAAACGCGTAGAAGTTAAAATTTATATCAGATAGGTCTACAGTCACTATCAGCTATGAAAAAACCAATCAAATCAACACAAATAAAAGATATGACCGTAAATGTTTGCGATTTCTAAAAGGAATCATAAACTTTGGGCCAGTTCCTGTTATCTTGAATCTTGAAATATGGCGGCAACAAATGTCTCAAGTTTTCAACAGCATATGTAATACATCTGAAAACAAAGACAAATTTAATTTTGCCCTTTTCGGCAAATATACATGGGCATTGGGCATCCGACTATACAGGGTGTTTTGTTAAACATCAGCAACCTCTAGTGGTGAAAGTACTCATGAATATGAGCAACTTTTTTTATATGGGACAGACTCTAAATACAAAAAAATAAATCAGCTGTTCTATACATTTTGGGCGAGTAGGAATTGTGAATGGACCTCACCTCTAGGAAGGTTGTTTGTTACATAGTTGTTAGTTAATTAAAAAAACCCTGTAAATGTGTTTGTAAATAAAAAAATATATTTATTATTATTTATTTAACTTACGTAGCCGGAACACCAAGAAGACATATCGGCTTTGGCTGCGTGGGTGACGCGGCAGATGCGTCGCGCGGCCTCGGAGAAAACGGACGGGCGAGAATCCGCCCGCACCATCCCTAGAGTGCCGTGTGTTTACACCACGCCGCAGCGGACGCAGGTCAGAAAGGGGTCTAATTTCTATTTATTTATTTTTTTTATATACAAGGAAGACCAACAACTTTCTTACAAATTCTATAGACAACAACTTAAAAAATATATCCTTACTTACTTACTTTTATGATGTTCAAGGTTCTATAGCAAGTTACGCTGGGTCCAGATATGTTCTTTAGTCCGTACCTACGTTTCGAAGTGTCACGATCGAAGAACACTAGTTTGGACGCCCGTTAGGTACGGTACGGTGGTACGGCATCTCGATTTGGATACAGATACGCTCTGATCCATCACGAGTCGGTTTCGCCTCGTTCAAAGGCGGTACGATAGGGCTCGTGCAGCGTGCCGGCGACTTAGCGCGACCTCGGTCGCACCGACTCGCGGCGACTTCCAGCTACTAACAACAGTGCAGCGTGCGGGCGACTAGCGACCAGCGATTACGTGCGACCGATCAATAGCAATTTACAATAGTTAACTATTGGTGTTATAACTGAACATACGGCATAATGTTTGTCTTCATGAATAAGCATATCATGTAGTATATACAATTATAATTTGGCAACAAAATATCTTGGTATTTTCTATGTTTTTTGTTCCAAAGCGCCGGGCGACTACGAACTGCATCTATTAAGCCTTTTGCATCCATTATTTTTATAAAATAGATATCAATTAAGTACTGCGCTGTGCAATCGCAAGCGACTGTGACGACTGGTCGCTGCAAGTCGCGCGACCACTGGTCGCCAGTCGCGTGCACGCTGCACTCAGCCATTTAGTTATACACGTTCAATCAAGTCGCCGCGAGTCGGTGCGACCGAGGTCGCGCGAAGTCGCCGGCACGCTACGAGCCCTAAGTGTACGCGCAGCGACGACGTCGCGTCCAGAGTTCTTGGATCGCGACGCCGGTACGAACAAAAAACCATATTTGAACCCAATTTCTCCAGAATCTACTTCTTCCGCCAAGTACCATCACAAAACACTGACTGTATCTCTGTTCCAACAGGGCCGAAACGTTTGTTATTATTGCTTGTTTTATTTATTTTGTGCGCGTTTAAAACTTGTGCAATTACTTCTAATCATCATCATCATCATCTCGAGTCGAAATGGCACAAATTAGATTTTTTTCGACCAGTATTTGGCCACTTCCACCGCCCTTTCGTTGGCTTCATTCAAGTCCTCCTCAAGGTATAGGAGGAAGGGCAGTTGGGGCAGGTTAAAAGATGAGCCATGGATTGGACGGCTCCATTACTTCTAATTATGGAACGCGAAAGTTCAAAAATGTTTTAGGATCAATTATAAAATTGCATACTTCCTCAATGACCAGAAAAATATGAATAAAATGTTCCAGGTGGACCTCCGCCTATACCGACGCGATATCCTACGTAAGGCCGCGCACACACTGCAAGCGATACTGGAGCGCGAGGCGCGCGGCTGGTTCTTGCATTTCCGCGAGCGCCGCGCGGCCATGCTGGCCAGTCAGAAGATGCCCGTCAAAGAGATTGAGGAGGTGAGTGGCTTTTATATTAGAAAAAAAAAAAAAAAAAAAAAACGGATAAATAAAAAAAAACGAATTCCATAAATTGATACTGGCAATGGGTGATTTTCTGACAGGTCTAATTAAGAAAAAAGACGATGTAAAAAAATCTCAATAGATGGCGTTTTATGAAAGCCGAGTCGTAATAATGGCTGTACCTATATTGGGCGCTTTTTCTTGTCAACCAAAGGCAAAAAAAAATATCACAGTTGCACAAATCACAATATTGATACCTTTTTGGATGTTTTTTTCATTAGGTTTTACCACAGACATATAATAATAGTAAGCAGACTGAACATGTCATTTGAAATTGCATGGCAAAAACACACACTAAGATTATTATTCACACAACGACAGAATACAGGGTCGGATCTAAGATAATTAATTATATTCGTTACAGTGTAGCAAAACCAAAAATTTTGAGACTTTGAATCTTAAGCCGTGCGCGGTATGCGGACGGATCTGCATCAGCTTTTTACGATGGGAAATTCTATCCCTTTTGGGAAAAAATACTAGTCATTAAATCAATAAAATTTATTTTAAATTATTAAAAATCACGTGCAATGAAACATTGCAATGATGTTAATGGTTGCTGGCGCCCATTCACTGTCCTGCCTGGTACTCGTAGTACGTAAGAGAAATACAGTTCATACATAACAGTTATCTTTCTTGAGGTATTTTGAGGTATTATTTTCTGGCATATTTTCCTTGTCCTGAAATAAAATTCACTGTCAGTATTTTTATAAAATGTGCATTTTAATCTTCAAGAAAGAATTCCTGAGATTTTTATAGAATAGGTACTAAATTCGTATATTTGCCTTGATTCGGCCCAGCCATAGTAAACAAAACTGGATCTGTCAAATGATCTATGCTATTTACGAAATTATTAAATTACTTGTAGTATTTCTTATGAAATGGTTATAATTAATACACTACTTTATAAAATAAATAATTATATTGCTGATAAATAGCATTCAAAAGTCTAATAATGGTTATTGTTTCAAAAATAACACGAAATTGTATATTATCATTGGCACGTCAAAAAAACATGTATTGCTTACCGAAGGAACGATATTCCACGAATATTTTTTTATGAAACACTTCCACATATTGTACACGTTGCATTTTATCATTTCTATTGAGTTTAAAAGCACAAAACAGTAAAAAATAATTTTATATATATGACAACTGTTAGCGCAGTAAATAGAGCGAACCTTCCCTAGGGGTTAATTACGTGCGGTCCAGTAACTCAATTTTTTTTATATTATTGTTTAGGATGGTTGTAAGTATTTAAAATAAATATGGAACAATTGAATAGCTTTTGCACTCGCCGCCAAATTGAAAAAATAAAAAAAATATCACCACTTTGTTCGGTTTTTTGCTTATATTTTCTTTTAAGTGCATTTTCGCTAGAAAAGTGTTCTACATAATGTTGTAGAAAATTAAATTTGCCGCTATTTACATTTTACATTTTGTTTCTAGGACTGACAGTTTCCGAGAAAAAAAAAAACCTTTGCCTTAAAAAAATCACATTTTTCAAACATTCGTCAATCTTTTTTTAATTTAGAACGATGTAATCCAGTCATGACCTCTTCTAGGAGAAAAAGTAGCAGAACAAACATCGTAGGGAATTTAATTACCTGCAAAACGCAATTGCATATTTCTTAACCAACCCTGCAAGGTGGAGAGTAAAACTAAATGATAAAACAACGGAAATTGTTTTTTGCTATAATATTTTACTTTTTACTAACTGAACCTCGCTCCCATGGAAATTTCGGGATATAAAGTACCTTATGTGCTAGTCCTGACATTTTTCTACTAGTATACCAAATTTAATCGAAATCCGTCTAGTAGATTTTGTGTGATTAAGCAACAAATATCACATCCAAACTTTCCCATTTATAGTGTGATTCATTGCAGGTGAGTAATCGATACTTGATCGGGACACTGTAAAAGTGACTGTGGATATTATCAAGTACAGATATTAGATAATATTTGCTTCATCAGCAATAAAGATTGGGAAAGAGACCCGATTTTAAAATGAAAAAGTTTGGATGTGATATTTCTTGCTCAATCATAAAAAATCTACTGGACGGATTTCAATAAAATTTGGTATGCTAGTAGAAAAATATCAGGGCTAGCACATAAGGTACTTTTATCCCAATATTCCTATGGGAGTAAAGCCCCCGGGTGCAGCTAGTAGACAATAAAATATGATAGCAATAACGTAATATTTTAACTTTTACTTTTACTTCCTACTCCGTAGGGTTGGTTAAAAAAAATACATGTGTTTTGTAGGTAATTAAATTTCCTTCAAATTTTATTCCAATATATATTTTCCTAGAGTAGGCCATAAATGAATTACAGCGCTCTGAAGTTAAAAGTTTGACAAATTTCCAAATGCGATCAAAAATGCGATTTTTTTTAAAGTGCACATCTCCATAACTATTAGTCCTAGAAACAAAATATAAAATTTACATTATAGGAAATTTATTTTTACAACATTGTGTAGAACTCTAATGTAGCTAAAATGCATCTAAACGAAGGTGAGAGCGCAAATCTGAATAAAGTGGCAATTTTTTTTATTTTCCAACATATGGTGGGCGTGAAAGGGGGGAGAAATTGTGCCTCTTGCATTTTAAACACTTACTAACCATCCTAAATAACATATCAAAAATTCAGAACTTTTGAACCATTTGTAAGTAAACCCTACCCATAGCTCTATTTTGGTCTTTATTCAATGAACTAAGGACGGATTTGTATTAAATTTGGTATACTAGTAGAAAAATACCAGAAATAGTACATAGGTTACTTTATATCCTGAAATTCCCACGGGAGCGAAGACCCGAGGCGCAGTTAGTAGAAAATAAAATATTATAACAAAAGAAGCAATATTCCGTAGTTTTAATATTGAGTTTTACTCCCCATTCTGCAGGGTTGGTTAAGAAAAATGCAAATGCGTTTTGTAGGTAATTAAATTCCCTACAAATTTTGTTCCAATACTTATTCTCCTAAAATATACCATAACTAGATTACAGCGTTCTGAAGTGAAAAGTTTGACAAATTTCAGTAAAAGAAGATTTTTTTAATTTTTTTCAGAGCACACATCTCGTTAACTATCAGTCCTAGATACAAAATGTAAAATGTAAATAATAGGAAATTTAATTATCTACAAGATTTTGTAGAACACTTTCCTAGCAAAAATACATCTAAACGAAAATATGAGCCTAATCTAAAGAAAGTTTTTTTTTTTTTTTAGTTTTTTTAAGATTACTACGGACGCGGAAACTTGGCAATTGTGCCCTTTTTATTTTGAATACTCACAATAATCCTACACAACATTTTAAAAAAATCACAATTACTCGACCGTTTGTAATTTGATTCTCGTCTATTTACTGCGCTATGTGACAACACAACAAATATGACAGTTAAGGATCATTTCGCATGAAAAATCCGGCTTGGATGATAAATCTTTCAGTGTAGTGGTTCGTGTTGCAATACATTGCAATGCTAAGGAAGGAAAGGGACAGAATTATGTGATAGTCCTTATCATGAACAAGATGCAAATATTGTCAAATATCATCAGTGTGTGTGTGAAATTTGTGTTCCTTCTGCTTATATTTAAAAAAAAATTTACTTCCGTGGGTTTTACCCTTATTATTGTTTTTTAATTAAATGTAGTTTGTAACTTCAAACAACTGTGAGCAGTATATCAATGTGCATGCTGTGTTCGCTCCAAGAAGGCTGACAACTTGGATGCTCTTACATGTATTTTTTTTTTACTTTTATGTTGTACAGTCAGTTTGCGAACCAAATAAAAAAAAAAGAAAATACTTTTTGAAAATGTAATTTTTAAATTGATTACTCAAATTCACCAGGATGTAAAAGCGGCCGCGTCCCGCGAATACGTGAACAGAGTATGCAACGCGGTGTTAAACAGTGAACAGCTGCTCGCGCTTGGCCCCGACGTGCCAACACTGTTGCAGGACCAGCTGAGAGCTTACCACATTCTAGACAGGTGAGATTTATATGATGTGTAGTTTATATAGCGACTGGTCGCTATATAGTTTTTTCTCAAGGCGACTAAACGTCAAAGTAAAGTTTGCGACTTTGTATTGAACAGCGTAATGTTACCGAACTATAGATAATTGAACGATAGAAACAGTTTGTGCTTTTTCGATAGTATCGATAGCACAAACTGTAGAAATACTTTTCATAACTTGCAATAGTAAACCCCCTTCCATCCATCCCATAAAATTGTACAGATAACAACTTTATAGGTGAAAGTAACTTATTTAGTCCCGAGACGCGGTTTGTACCAATAGTTCAAGGGACAGAATAAGTCTTTAACCGAGGTAAACACTGCTTTTCATTACGAATACTTTTATTTTATTTTTATTTTATTTTATTTACTAGGAAAGTACCCGAGGAGCGGGTTGAAAGTAATACATTTCAACCCTAGGGAGAATCGTTTTCTACTAACAGCAGAAAAAAATAGTCAAAAAAATGTCACTAGAAAACGATTCTCCCTAGGGCTGAAAAGCATTACTTTCAACCCGCTCCTCAGGCCTCCTTCAGACATGCTTTATTAGTATGAGTAATGAAAAAAATGTTGATATCATGCTGTGTAAACACACCTAGGATAACTTTGTTCACAAGCTATACCTATTTGTACATCTATATCTATTTGTTATCTGTTGTGTTTTCCTAAATAAATAAATTAAATTAAAATTAACTTGTATAGAGCGGAGGACAACGTGCGTCGGAAACTGGAGGCGGGGCTGGCGCGGGCCGAGGCCAAAATAATCGCGGCGTATCCCATACTATCGCGAGCGGATGGCTGGCGGGCTGAGAAACTTGCTAAAGCTGCTGAAAGGTATATCAGAATCTATTATTCATTTAGGGCTAATTTTTCAATCATCGAATAAATGTTATCAACTAGTTAAATTAAAGAATGACTAAAATAAGTTGACAGCACTGCGTCAGTTGCACTGTAGGCATGACATGACCCTACAATGTCGCTTTACACATTTTGATGATTGAAAAAATAATTTCAAATTTAGATATGTACCTACAAATATAGATGTTTAACAAAAATGTCGATTTCTCACATTTCAAATTATTAGATTTCTCAAACATTTGTGGGAGTGAGGGTTATTTTTTACGCTCACTAGTTGGCGCTACTGGCGAGTGTGCTGTCCATTGAGTTTCGAATTTGTTATTACTAGCACAGTTTAATAAGACATACAGTTGTCCATCGGCCTTAATGATGACGGTCACGCCGCCAGCGTGATCCGACACAGCAGTGTCAGGGTTGTCACAAAAGTGCATGTACTTTTATTATTATTTAAAATAGAGGAGACGGGTGCGAGTGGTGAGACGCCATTGAATTTTTGTTGATTGTGTTTTTTTTAATCCATGATGGCCGACATATTTATATGTATACATCAATTAGGCGCGGCTAGACCGTAAAATCGACTCGAATGCCGCGACAGAAAATAGCGTGACCCTCGCGCCAGGATGCTAAGATGACATACATCTGCCTGGCATCCCGTGGTCAATTTTCGGGATGAGGTTTACAAAAATAATATTTTTGGATCCAAGATGACGGACAATTTTCAATTTTACGGTATGTATGGATATCGTTCAAATTTTATTTTCCAATTTTACAATATGGTTATCGTTTTATACGTTTTCGGGGGCGCTGATTACGAAAATAACGTTTATTTTTGGATCCAAGATGGCGGAAATTTTTTTTATTTATTTTTTTTTTCAATTTTACAATATGGTTATCGCTTTATAGGTTTTCGGGGGCGCTGATGACGAAAATAACATTTATTTTGAGATCCAAGATGGCGGACAATTTTTATACATACGCGGTTCAAAATGTACATGCGAACTTGGGGACATTTGGCCGGATTTGATTGGAACTATTTTTAAGGAAATTTGTGTTTTCTATTTACATTTTGAACCGCGTATGTATGTCAGAACAAAAGTGCCAGAAAAAAAATTGTCCGCCATCTTAGATCTCAAAATAAATGTTATTTTCGTCATCAGCGTCCCCAAAAACCTATAAAAGGATACCCATATTGTAAAATTTAAAAAATAAGTTAAATTAAAAAAAAAAATTGTCCGCCATCTTGGATCTCAAAATAAATGTTATTTTCGTCATCAGAGACTCCAAAAACGTATAAAACAATACCCATATGTTAAATAAAAAAAAAAAATTCGCCATCTTGGATCTCAAAATAAACGTTATTTTCGTCATCAGAGACCCCAAAAACCGATAAAACGATACCCATATGTTAAATTTAAAAAAAATTGTCCGTTATCTTGGATCTCAAAATAAACGTTATTTTCGTCATCAGAGACCCTAAAAACCTATAAAACGATACCCATATGTTAAATTAAAAAAAAAATGTCCGCCATCTTGTATCTCAAAATAAATGTATTTTTTTCGTCATCAGCGTTCCCAAAAAACTATAAAACGATACACATATTATAAAAAAATTAAAAAATATCGGCCATTTTGGATCCAAAAATAAAAAGTAAAAAAGTAGTAACCTAGTCGGTTCCGAGTTGGGCGGAAAATGATACGGAAGATATGAGTATGTCATCTAAATAGCTTTGTTGGATTGGAGGGACTCTGCCTAATCGGCGTCGCTCCGCACAAGTTTTTTCAAAATATACAACCCTTAAATTAGTACCGCACTGCCATACTAAATCGAAAATGAAATTAGTATGGCCGTGCGGTACGCCCCCCTCCGTCCCCCGCCCCCGCACCCCCCACGATTGCTCCGCGTAGAGGCCCTCGATGACCGACTGTATGAACCATATAGGTAGACTGTGCCACTAGAGTGATTGTTTAAGCCAAATCCTATTTCTGTGTGAGCAGAAAATTCATAAACAAGATAGAAATAAATGACAAGATAGATGTATTACCGATTGGCACAGCCGACACTCGCACATAAACATATCATAATCAATAGATTCATTTAAATATGGAGATAATTTGTTACATGTAAATAATTTGAAGTAATATATAAAGTTCATATTACAAAATAAAAATGCAAACAGGCCTCAAATATTTTATTTATCTTCTATTTTATTATAATCGAAATTAAATATTAAAAAAACAGCACGAATTTAACTGTCAAAAGATGCACCACGCGATGCACCGACGTGTCACGATTTGCGAATTATAGGCTTGGTCTATACTAGGAAGCGATTCAATAGTCTAGGTTGCTCCTGGCAATGGTACAATACTGTCATTTGAATTTGACACATTGACAGCGTTGTATCATCTAACAATGTCTGCGCCACTCGTAGGTGCTCACATCTGGTGAGATATTTGACTGCGACAATGTTTTCAAACTCAAAATACTTTATTTGCTTAAATGTAGGTGACATAATATGGAATACAGTTTCACAGTATCAATTACATTTTACTTTAAAAGCATGCAAAAGATGTCAAAAATATATAAAATAAAATTCCAATTATAGCCTGACCAAGAATATAAAAACCCTCACCATGTTGCGGAAAAGCAATAGAACTAATTTCTTAGACTGGCAACTAATTTAAAACCCATATGTCATTTCTCCTGTCAATATTTGACTTACAATCAAGGGCGGATCCAGTATTTTTATTTCTGGGAAGGGCACCGTTTTCCGTCCTCGAGAATATTTCGAGAAATTTTTAAGGAGGTTTCCTCTTGTTCTATATAAATTTCGACAACGGCTCATCACTAAAGGTGGCAAATAATTTTTTTTGAAAATAACTTGTAAGAAACTATAATAAGTTGAGTTTTTAAAATTACTAAATTCTGTTATTTTAACAACTCAAAGCTAAATTTGATAATTATGTACTGATATGGAACCTGCCTCCACAGTATGTACAGAAAATAGCAGTTTGGGGGTGGGGGTGGGGGGAGGGCACGTGTCCCCGTGCGCCCCACCAAAAATCCGCTACTGCTTGCAATAATGTTGCAATATAAAACGCATAAGTGCTGCCTCTAATTCAGGGTTTTTATATTTCTGGTCAGGCTTTAATTTACATGTCATAATTAAATTACTAATTGATTAATTAATTTTCGTTGTTTCAATACCGGTTATAACAGGTTAGACGCGGAACTACGATGGGCGGTGCGTTCAGATGCGGCGGTGGCGTTGCAAGCTCATAAGTTACAGCAGCACAGATACTTCTTGCTACGGGACTTGGCATTCCTCAGGGACCGGGAGCCATTACTCTTGAAGGTAGCCTGACAAGCCATACCTAATATTATTATAACAGGTTACACTCGGAGCTGCACTGGACGCTGCAAGCTCATAAGTTACAGCAGCACAGATACTTCTTGCTACGGGACCTGGCGTTCCTCAGGGACCGGGAGCCATTACTCTTGAAGGTAGCCTGACAAGCCATACCTAATATTATTATAACAGGTTACACTCGGAGCTGCACTGGACGCTGCAAGCTCATAAGTTACAGCAGCACAGATACTTCTTGCTACGGGACTTGGCGTTCCTCAGGGACCGGGAGCCATTACTCTTGAAGGTAGCCTGACAAGCCATACCTAATATTATTATAACAGGTTACACTCGGAGCTGCACTGGACGCTGCAAGCTCATAAGTTACAGCAGCACAGATACTTCTTGCTACGGGACTTGGCGTTCCTCAGGGACCGGGAGCCATTACTCTTGAAGGTAGCCTGACAAGCCATACCTAATATTATTATAACAGGTTACACTCGGAGCTGCACTGGACGTTGCAAGCTCACAAGTTACAGCAGCACAGATACTTCTTGCTACGGGACTTGGCATTCCTCAGGGACCGGGAGCCATTACTCTTGAAGGTAGCCTGACAAGCCATACCTAATATTATTATAACAGGTTACACTCGGAGCTGCACTGGACTTTGCAAGCTCACAAGTTACAGCAGCACAGATACTTCTTGCTACGGGACTTGGCATTCCTCAGGGACCGGGAGCCATTACTCTTGAAGGTAGCCTGACAAGCCATACCTAATATTATTATAACAGGTTACACTCGGAGCTGCACTGGACGTTGCAAGCTCACAAGTTACAGCAGCACAGATACTTCTTGCTACGGGACTTGGCGTTCCTCAGGGACCGGGAGCCATTACTCTTGAAGGTAGCCTGACAAGCCATCTCTCTCTCTCAGCCTAATGACGTCCACTGCTGGACAAAGGCCTCCCCCAAGGATTTTATCCATGGGGGGTTTTGCCGTAATCGCCACGCTTGGCAGGCGGGTTGGCGATCGCAGTGTGATGTCATAGTACGCGGAAGGATGCTGCTGCCCATCCTCCGGTGTTTTAAATCCCTTAGTCGCCTCTTACGACACCCACGGGAAGAAATGGGTTGGTGCTATTCTAGGGCCACACCACAGGCCACGAATGACAAGCCATACCTAATATTATTATAACAGGTTACACTCGGAGCTGCACTGGACGTTGCAAGCTCACAAGTTACAGCAGCACAGATACTTCTTGCTACGGGACCTGGCATTCCTCAGGGACCGGGAGCCGTTACTCTTGAAGGTAGCCTGACAAGCCATACCTAATATTATTATAACAGGTTACACTCTTAGCTGCACTGGACGTTGCAAGCTCACAAGTTGCAGCAGCACAGATACTTCTTGCTACGGGACCTGGCATTCCTCAGGGACCGGGAGCCATTACTCTTGAAGGTAGCCTGACAAGCCATACCTAATATTATTATAACAGGTTACACTCTTAGCTGCACTGGACGTTGCAAGCTCACAAGTTGCAGCAGCACAGATACTTCTTGCTACGGGACCTGGCATTCCTCAGGGACCGGGAGCCATTACTCTTGAAGGTAGCCTGACAAGCCATACCTAATATTATTATAACAGGTTACACTCGGAGCTGCACTGGACGTTGCAAGCTCATAAGGACTTGGCATTCCTCCGGGACCGGGAGCTCTTGAAGGTAGGTAGCCTGACAATAAATTATACTTCTTGGGTACGGAAGTACAGGTATCGGCAGGGAACTAGACCCAATATGACGTCGACTGCGTTGCTATTTTCGTTTCTGCGCAGTCTAGTTTCGTGCCGAATGCTGTACTCAAAGGATCCAAACGGAATCCTATTTTTTTATAGAATTGTAGGCACACGAGCATGCGGTTTGCCTGATGGTAAGCAATCACCACAGTCCATAGACATCAACGACCCTAAAAAGGTCACTGATGCGTTGCCAACTCTTTGAGGAAGCGATAGGCTCTTTTCTTGAAGGCCCTAATGTCGAACCTATTCGGGAACAGCGCTGAGGGAAGCTTAGTGCAGCGCAATAAAAAGCTGCGCGAAAAACGGGCAGTGGTTGAACACCAACCATCAAAGTGGTGGGGGTGGAGAATATGTTCTTTTGTCCGTACCCAGAATATAACGCAAGACAAGAAAGAAACTACACTTAAATTTAGCTCTTATTCTGCATGCAAATAGGGGCGAATCTAGAATGGCAATGAGTTTTGAGACCATCAAAGTTTTGCCCTGACACTTTTTTAGCGGGACTGACCGCCTATTCAACGTGAGTAAAATTCCGGAATTTAATTTCAATTCACACCATAGTACTACTCCATCATTTGGTCATCACAACTACTTAATTTTGAACTCTATCACCAGGAGCTAAAGGCGGCCAAATCACCAACCCGCACATTTTCCTGGGCAACACGAATCTGGCTGCCTCAGAACTGGATCGTCACTTCAGGGGCCGTTCCGAGAAGATACCAACAGTTTTGAGCACTCGAGCGACATCTATAGTGACGCCTAGGAGTGACCCATCGCAGCCAGTGTTCTTGGTCGATAAGGAGGTTGTTAGGACAACTACGACTAGGTGGCCGGGTTGGAGGTTGCTTAATTTGGCGCATCGGTGAGTTATTTTTAGTTTTGTATTTATTTTTTGAGCGGTGGTGGCCGAGTGGTAGGTCGCCCGCCTGTGGCTGCAAAGGTCCCAGGTTCGAATCCTGCCCGTGCTACACGAGTTTGTATACCAATCTGACTCATATACCTATGTTAGTTTTCATCGACCACCACTTGCTTCCGGTGACGGAAAACATCGTGAGGAAATCTGCACTCTGGTTGATGATTATCAACTAATGTGTGAAACGAAAAAGCTTCATATGTACTCTGTGTGGAAAAGGCAATGGCAAACCACTCCATTAAATGCCAAGATAGTCTTGTGTGTGTTTCATTCCATATAATGACCACGATCCTCAGTCATGAGGAATACGACTAAAGAAAGATTAATTTTTAACAGTATATAAAGTTTATTTGGGAACTTATTTTTATGGTCATTTTTCTGTACAGTTCAAATACCCATAATTCTTACTTCTTCATCGAGTCTGTTATAGATGATACCGGTGTCAGATTTTTCGCTAGGTGAAAGTTTTTGAGAAGTTATGTTAATTAAACATTCGGGCATTATTTACTGGCCTTATTCTTCTTTTTGTCGAGTCGAAATGGCAAAAATCTCGGACATGGCAGGAGGTGAACCATATGGTCGTATGTCAGCGAGATTTAGTAAAGTCTGGGATAATAAATAGTTTTCGAAAGTCTCGCGAGAGCAGAGCCCTGAGGCGCACGCAAATAGTGTCCCATATTTGTTCGAAGAAATACGTTGACAACACACTGAAAACCTAAGCAAGGAACACGTGTCGTGTGTTTTCAGCACTCGACGTAATTAATTGTTCTCTTTTTTTGGCAACAGGACGTGGTGTTGGAGTTGGAACATGATGTTCCTACTGGGCGTGTTGATTCCCTGGTGTTCCCCGCTGTCATTGCGTACTCTGCTCTGCGTCAAACCGATAGTACCTGAATTAGAGCTGTCACAGGTAATCTTAATCCTACTACCTAATATCACATATAAATGTTGTAAAAGTTTATAAATTATATGTAGTGTATGTAACATTCAAAAATGGCTAAACGGATTTGTACGAAATTTTGGCATGCAGTCATTTAAAACAAGGAAGTTATTGGTTTTCAAATCAAATACTTCAATTTCCGGTAACATGAAAAGTTAACAAGCTAATTATTAAAAATAAAAAACACGACTGACGAGTTTTTGCTCAATAAGTACATACAAACATATAAGTTATATACATTTTTGAAATCGCCTTTTAAAGCCCTTCAATTTGATACCCCACTCGATAAGATTGATCAAATTTTATTTTTTTGGTCTGCTATTTATCGCATATATAACCCGCCATTTTGTTTTTATGTTGACGTCATATAGCCTATGTCACTCGGAAGAATGCAAGGAATCTAAAAATACATCTCACATCAAAATCTGTTAAGCCGTTCAGGACTTATGGTGGAATAAAGAAACTTACATACATACATACATACATACATGAACCCTGAAAACATAACACTCCTTTTTTGGTCAGTCGTGTAAAAAATAATACTAAATTTTCTGTTTTGTATTTTTTTTTTACCATGACATGGGAGTTCAGAATACGAAGATAACCAAAGCAACTCTATAAACAACACTGCCTGAATTATATTTAGATTTTTAGGTGGTTGTACAAAATAAAAATAATTTTTTTTTCCTAAAAATCGACAAAAACATTTTTTTGTCGTGTAGGTGAACGGCACACTGTTCCCGAAGCGAAGCAGCGAGACGCAAACCATGTGGTCGCGGCTGCTCGCACTGTGGCGCCACGTCTCCAAGCAGCGGACCAAATTCGAAACCGAGCCGGACACAGGTTGGTATCCGTACTTGCCATAGAGCAACACGGACTCCTTACGGAGGGAGAAGCCATAGCGACATGTTTCCATTCAAATCTTTCTGGCATTTATTGCGGGGGGAGGGAAATTCACGCAAGCGCTGTTCGGTACACACATACATAATGAAAATCTGTAATTACGACAAATTACGACACCACATATGAAAAATAAAACAATACATTGACAAATCTGTCACCACCCGTCAGATTTTTGTGTACGAATATAAGACAGAACACACATTAACATATTTTTGACTTTGTTTTCAATAGTGAATGGCAAAAATGTAATTCTGCATTATCGATGAATTATAAATTATCGAATTTCTCGGGCCTTCAACTATATAATCAATAGTTTTAATAAAATCTGTGGAGTGGTTTAGCCCTGAGTATAACAGTATAACTTCGCATCCATACTAATATTATAAATGCGAAAGTTTGGATGTGAGTTTGTGAGTTTGTGAATTTGTGAGTTTGGATGTTTGTTACTCAATCACGCAAAATCTACTGGACGGATTTCGATGAAATTTGGTACAGAGGTAGATAATGACCTGGAATAGCACATAGGCTACTTTTTATCCCGGGAAAAAGCACTGTTCCCGTGGGAAATTCACGCGGGCGAAGCCGCGGGCAAAAGCTAGTTTATAATATTTATTGCTAAGGAGGTATGGAAATATGGATACGTTCTTATGAATGACATACCCGGGGCTCTAGCAGTAATTTGCATTTTTTATATACTAGTGGTTCTATCTGTGGGTCTGACGAAGAATGTGCACTTTGCAAAACGTACATTCGAACAAAAGGTGGATTTCGCAATTGGTGCACTTCGCAGTGTGCACTTCGCAGAATTAGCATAATCCTAACTAGGTATATATTATAAATGCGAAAGTGAGTTTGTTCGTTTGTTCCTTTTGACACTTTATCTACTGAAACAATCTTCTTGAATTTGAAAGCTAGTAATAAATAAAATCAGAGTTGCAAAGTTATCACGTTTATTAGTTAAGTAACACAAAGACAAGAAAGGAATACTTATAAAATTTAAATTATCTAAATATAACTTAACTATTTCTAGTAATTTTCTCTGACATATCACTGTCTTGTTCATCCTTCGACTATACAACCACTAGACTCCGCTTGTAGGGCGAACGTTTTCAGACAACACATCAGACTAATACGTCTGATGTAAGCCGCCGAGCTCGACATCCCACTTAGTATCGACCACATCCGTGACCCGTGCACATGTTCGTCTATAGAATTATTTTTATTAAAATCAATATTGAGTATTGAAGTGAAATGGCTTCGTGTACTATTAATTGGTGTGGAAAATGTAGCCAAACATCTAATTTCAAAAAAGATGGCATAACATTTCACAGGTAAGCTACTTTTAAAAAGTATTTTAATTTCAGGATGATGATGAGAGCTCTAGCTATATTGGTTGGTTTGGTTGTTTTTGCATGTACGGTGGTAAGATAGCAGGTCGCGTTGATGTCTTTTTTCCATGCATCCCTTTCTTTCCTATGTAAATAATTATCGCTATCCCGTTCTTGAATTATTGGCACGTGTAAGTAGTGTTGTACCACGATTTGAATAGAGAATTATAAATGCTAATTTTGTATAATAATATAAAATAAAACGAAATTATTAATTTTGAATCATAATGTAAATGTATGCACTAGCACTAAGACGCGACTTTGCTCGCATGTATGTGTCTTTATATCTGTATGTAAGTACGTCTATAAGTCTGTATATCTGTCTGTCTGTATGTTTGTATTTCTGTATGTCTGTATGTTTGTACATATATGTATCTGTTTGTCTGCATGTCTGTTCTATATCTGTTTGTCTGTATGTTTGTATATCTGTTTGTCTGTATGTTTGTAAATCAGTATGTCTGTGTGTTTGTATGTTTGTATATTTGTTTGTCTGTATGTCTGTTTGTCTGTATATTTGTAAATCTGTATGTCTGTGTGTTTGTATATCTGTTGTCTGTATGTCTGTTTGTCTGTATGTTTGTATATATGTTTGTCTGTTTGTCGGTATGTTTGTATATCAGTTTGTCTGTATGTCTGTTTGTCTGTATGTTTGTAAATCTGTACGTCTGTGTGTTTGTATGTTTGTATATCTGTTTGTCTGTATGTTTGTAAATCGGTATGTCTGTGTGTTTGTATGTTTGTATATTTGTTTGTCTGTATATCTGTTTGTCCGTTTATTTGTAACTCTGTATGTCTGTGTGTTTGTATGTTTGTATATCTGTTGTCTGTATGTCTGTATGTCTGTTTGTCTGTATGTTTGTATATTATATCTGTTTGTCTGTATGTCTGTTTGTTGGTATATTTGTAACTCTGTATGTCTGTGTGTTTGTATGTTTGTATATCTGTTGTCTGTATGTCTGTTTGTCTGTATGTTTGTATATCTGTTTGTCTGTATGTCTGTTTGTCTGTATGTTTGTAAATCTGTACGTCTGTGTGTTTGTATGTTTGTATATCTGTTTGTCTGTATGTTTGTAAATCTGTATGTCTGTGTGTTTGTATGTTTCGTTCAAAACAACAATTATTCAAGTATAATAAATAATAATTATATATTATTACATTGAAGCCAACCTAATATCAAATAATCACAATTAATTGTTTGAATTTGTGTCAATTTTTATGACTCTTATTTCTTACGAAACCTTTGTAATCAATAAATAGTTAAAAATGTTTGTTTTATCTGATTTTCTGATTTATTCTTATTAAACAATATTTATAAAATGCTTAGTGTTTAATTCCACCCGGTAAATATAAACTATTACTTATTAGTTTCCATCACTAGTTATGATCAAGTACATGTCCTGACCTTGAACTGAGCAATCAGAGCTCAGTACCCCCGACCCGCACACCTCATACTTTTGTCTGAATTGTTTCGTTGTAGAAGTTAGAGCATGCGGCGTCTAGTGGTTGTATAGTCGATGTGTTCATCCGAGCTGACTTACACCATTCGTAGAAATCAGATGCCTTACAATGAGCTAAACAAACGGGACTTGTCTTTTTGGCATCCCAGGCAGGGCTTGTTACCGGTACCAAGTTCCCATTATAAGTACCGGTAATTAACGGTATTTCCATTCTGTTAACATTTTAACGGTAATATAGGTATCGGAAAAAAGCTTGGTACCGGTACCAAATTCAAGTTAAAAGTACCGTTAAGTAACGGTATTTCCATTCTGTTAAAATTAGCGGTACCAAATTAACATTATAAGTACCGTTAAGTACCGGTATTTCTATTGTGTTAAAATTTTAACGGTAATAAATAGTAGCTTGTTACCGGTACCAAATTACCATGACAAGTACCGTTAAGTAACGGTAATTTCATTCTGTTAAAATTTTAACGGTAATTACCGGTACCAAACTCACATTATAACTACCGGTAAGTAACGGTATGTCCATTCTGTTAAAATTTAACGGTATTATACAGAGTATTACCGGTACCTAATGTAAACCGTACAAATGGTACCATACTTTATTCAACCATACATACCATTACCGGTACCATCGTTTCAATGAGGTACCGGTAAAAATTATCGTTACCATGCTTAACGGTAACTCTGTTATTAACGGTACCAAACTTAACGGTACCAATATCATTACCGGTACCATCGTTTCAATGAGGTACCGGTAAAAATTATCGTTACCATGCTTAACGGTACCGCTGTGCTTAACGGTACCAAACTTAACGGTACCAATATCATTACCGGTACCATCGTTTCAATGAGGTACCGGTAAAAATTATCGTTACCATGGTTAACGGTACCTCTGTTATTAACGGTACCAAACTTAACGATACCAATCCAATTACCGGTACTTTATTTCGGAGAGGTACCGGTACCAAATTTTTACCGGTATTCCAACCCCTGATCCCAGGTTTGCTAGTTGTTGCACTAGATTTTCCATACACACATCTCTAAGTAGGTATTTTTAGGAAAGCTGTAAAAATATAAGAAAATACACGTTACAACATACAACAATTTAAAACTATACCTATCGCAGTTTATCGATACAGGACTACAACACACAATGTAAGCAAAGTAACATCACTAAATCTAGATGTTGGACGGAATTATCACTCGACAAATCCGTGTTTCTATAGGCGACCGGACTGATGTTGGTAAACAAATCTAACAATGACATTGTAATAAAATGTATGAATTTTTGTTTAATTTATAATCATATGATAAGAATTTACTTACTAGAGAAATGTAACACCATCTTTCTGTAAAATAGATGTCCCAGACCTCTTTTTGCAGCAAAAAATTGAACAATTCGGAATTTTTTGTATTGCGGCCTATGTGTCATTCACACTGACTGATGGATTCTGTCTAGCGAAAAGTCCGAATGCAAACAGTTTTTATAAACGCTCAAGTCCACCTGGACCTAAGCTTTGCCAGAGGGGAAAGACATCTATGGCGCCTCCCTTCCGGGCCGCGCGCGGAAGTCCTTGTTGCTCGAAGGTACTTGCGTACTATGCGATTTAAATACTATCGGTTTTTGTTATTCTTGTTAAGTTGTCAGCTTGTCATTCAAAACCATTTCAAACCATTCGAAACTAACTTCACTACATATACATTTGTCAAAGAGACCAGAGTGAAGTTGTTACAGCCCAACCCAAGTTTATATTCTAATCTGACATTAATATTATAAATATATATATTAGAAAGTATGTCTGTCTTTCTGTTACGCTGTCACGGGTAAACAGCTGAAACGGATTTATGATTTAAACTACGACAAACTCGATTACTGCTCCATCTGCAAATTATAAGTTTGTAAATTTTGCAAAAGTAACATAGTCAGAAATGAATGAATCGTTCGTATCACAAACTAAGTAGGTAATAATGTATACATAATATGTATCTAGCCGTGAGGATCTTGATAGGACTGTGAGTTTTAAATAGTTGTCTATGCATGCTAGATTTAGTTGTTGGTCTTCCAAATAAATAAAAATAAAATGCAAATAACCTTTCCAGGTCTCCTAGGCAAAGGTCTCAGCCGCCAAGCGAACCGAATCTGGAACTACGGCGTCATCGGAGGGCTGGGGTCCCTCTGCCTCCTACTTCTGTTCCCTCTGGCTGCCCTCACTGTGGTCGTATTGTCTGTGGCGTGTGCCATCAGTGTACCACTGTGGATGCCAGTGTTGACTATTGGCGCACACGCGGCTTTTGCTGTAGTGTACGACGCGGATTGCCCTCGGAAGAAAGATAGTAGGTATGTTTGACGTTTTAATACATCCACAATATTTATACCTTCTTTTAAATATACTTACTTACTTCGATGGCTCGACGACCCAAAGAGGATTTTGGCCTCCGATACTAGAAGCTTCCACTCCTTCGTGTTCTGCACTACTTCCTACCAGGAAATCAAAATATAATAGTTTTTTAAACATATATACTTACTTACATATTATTGTGTGTGCTCCTTACATATTATAAAATAAAGTCCCAGGCCGCGTCTGTCTGTTGGCTAAATCATAAAACGCCATCTGTTGAGACTTTTTTATACTGATTTTTTTTTCTTAATTTTGCTGTCAGAAAATCGCCTATTGACTTTGAGTTTGTAATTCCAGATGGTTCGTGCTGTTCGAGGTATTATTATGGCGGATAGCAGTGTTAGGGCTGCTACAGCCAATATGCGCATTCTTCGTAGCTGTGGTGGTGTGTCCACTATGCTCTCTCATTATGCTGATCGGTGAGTTTATTGTTGAATTGTACAAAAGTTGATATTATGTTTTATTAAATGAATCGTTACGATCTGGCACCAGGTTTCGCTTTTTAACTGTTCTTTACTAATGTATCATTTTAAAGGAGCTAGACGTAGTTATTGTTTTGTAACTTGTGGTCATTTAAAAGAAATATTGACGACCACGATTTTTTGGCTCGTGGAAAGCGAACTAATAATAATTTCTTATTTAAAACATAGGTGGCGCCCTCACTCACTTGTAAGATCGTGTTCATACAGTATTTATATGAAACCCGTGTGATTTAGGATATGTTTAATCAAGAAATTAAGCTCAGTTTGTTTTAGCAATGACGCTTTTTCTTAAAATACGCGTTTTGTTACTGGAGAATTATGACTACGCTGCCCAGTGTTATTTGGTATAACGCAAGCGCAGTATAAAATGACCCTTATTCTCACTTAGCATAGAGATGACCTTCCAGCGTGCGTGTCGTGGTGGTCGATGCGCGTCGTGTCTTTTTTCACGTCTTTTTTTTTATTTATTTATCAAATAAAAGTACATACTCATTTTAAGTCGTAAATAATAACATAAAAACCCTGAGGTTTGTCTTTATGTTACTAGTGTAAATTTATATCTGAAAATTAACTTAATACTATATCAATACCTACTTAGGAACTGAAAGTGTATGTATAGATAGGAATGGCAAACTCGAGGGGAGGAATTTGCCTAGCAATGAGACACTATGGCCCGATGCAGACGACGCACTTTTTGTCCGATCGAGTCTGCCGTCAACTATGGTTATGGTCTGCGCGTCGTGTGCGTTACTGCTTATGATTGCATTGGTTCTATTTTCACAGACTAAAAACTGCGTCACGGATAGTCTGCGTCGGGCCTATTTTTTTTTTTGTATTTTTTTTTCCTAGCCATTTGTGTCCTACTGTTAAGCAAAAGCCTCCCCTAACTTCCTCCACGTATCTCTATCTTTGGTCTTTTCCTTCCATTCTTTGACAAACGCTCTTAAGTCGTCCGTCTATCTCGTCTTTGGCCTTCCTCTTTTTCTCTTTCCATCGGTTGGAACCCAGTTTGTTATAATTTGAGTCCATCTCTCCAGGTGCATGCGACAGACGCCCAGTCCCACTTTAGCCTAGCTGCCTTCTTTGCCACATAGAGCGCAGTTTAGTTTGATTGTCGGGCCTACTATATATTTACTACTGCGGCGCAGCGACCCGAAGTGGATCTTGGCCTCCGTCACAAGATGACACCATTTTTTGCGGTCTTGCACCAATTCTCGCCAGTTTTCCGCTCTGAGGCTCTGTAGGTCTTTCAGAACCTCATCGGCTCGGGCCTACTATATAGGTAGATTAAAACAAATCCTTAGGTTAATAACGCAAGCGCAATATAAAATGACCCTTATTTTCACTAAGCTAAAGATGACCTTCCAGCGTGCGTATCGTGGTGGTCGCTGCGCGGCGTGTGGGAGATGGCGGCGTGGCGCGGCGTCATCGTGCGCTGCGCGCGCGTGCCCGCGCACGACTCCGGCTTCTGCACGCGCGTGCGCGGGCCCGGCCTGCACTGCCGGACATACTACCAGATTGAGTGAGTGTTGTACGAGAACTAGATATCCTGGTGGTCGCTGCGCGGCGTGTGGGAGATGGCGGCGTGGCGCGGCGTCATCGTGCGCTGCGCGCGCGTGCCCGCGCACGACTCCGGCTTCTGCACGCGCGTGCGCGGGCCCGGCCTGCACTGCCGTACATACTACCAGATTGAGTGAGTGTTGTACGAGAACTAGATATCCTGGTGGTCGCTGCGCGGCTGTGGGAGATGGCGGCGTGGGCAGCTAATAATAATAATTGATTTATTTATTATGACAACAGGGCCCATATATGTTAGTAAAATACATCTTAAAAACTAGTTGTTAGTAAAGAACAAAAATTTGAAACCTATAACTAAAATTATTTTTGGTAGACAAGTATCCCCCCACAATGGTTTAAAAAGGGTGAGTCATACCTGTCTACCAGAGCTCTCAGTATGATACTGGAGCTACCGCGAAGTCTTTGCAATAAGGAGGCTGTCTTCTTTCGCATTATGGCGAAGAAGTCATCAACTCTCCTTTCCGCAAACATGCCGGACGCGCTACAAAATCGCGGTAGCCCCATCATCACTCTAAAACCATTATTATACTGGACTCTATTGCGTCCATAGCTTTAGGACTGTACTTGACCCACAGTACTAAATGGGCCTTTATACGAGGAAACAACATATCTTTACTATGAATCATAGCTGCAAATAACTCTTGCGTAATCTAGTGTTCATTGATCCTCAGGCATAGTTTCTTTTACAGGCTGGCAAAAGAGTGCGCTGTAGTGACTGGATCAAAAAAATTCTCACCTTGTAGATTTGAATTTCTTTGATTTTTTCCCGTTTCTGACTTCTTTTATTGATTTATCTGAATTAGATATAAACAAACACAGTTATGTCGTTATTCGTATTACTAGAAATTCTGTGATAAAAAATTACAAAATCGTGTACCTATAATTTTTTTCGTATTACTAGAAATTCTGTGATAAAAAATTACAAAATCGTGTACCTATAATTTTTTTTTACAGTTCAGCGCAAGCGTTAGCAGCGGTTACAGCCCGTGGTGAGCTTGAAGCGCTGTCAGTGTGGGCTCTCGAGCTGGAGCAAGCGATCGAGCGGCCGCTGCGTGACTACCGGCACTTCGTCGACGCTTGCTTCGGCCCTTTTCTCTGTTCAGATCGCCAAGGTGATGTTATCATAATATAATGTTAGCTTGAAGCGCTGTCAGTGTGGGCTCTCGAGCTGGAGCAAGCGATCGAGCGGCCGCTGCGTGACTACCGGCACTTCGTCGACGCTTGCTTCGGCCCTTTCTCTGTTCAGATCGCCAAGGTGATGTTATCATAATATAATGTTAGCTTGAAGCGCTGTCAGTGTGGGCTCTCGAGCTGGAGCAAGCGATCGAGCGGCCGCTGCGTGACTACCGGCACTTCGTCGACGCTTGCTTCGGCCCTTTCTCTGTTCAGATCGCCAAGGTGATGTTATCATAATATAATGTTAGCTTGAAGCGCTGTCAGTGTGGGCTCTCGAGCTGGAGCAAGCGATCGAGCGGCCGCTGCGTGACTACCGGCACTTCGTCGACGCTTGCTTCGGCCCTTTCTCTGTTCAGATCGCCAAGGTGATGTTATCATAATATAATGTTAGCTTGAAGCGCTGTCAGTGTGGGCTCTCGAGCTGGAGCAAGCGATCGAGCGGCCGCTGCGTGACTACCGGCACTTCGTCGACGCTTGCTTCGGCCCTTTCTCTGTTCAGATCGCCAAGGTGATGTTATCATAATATAATGTTAGCTTGAAGCGCTGTCAGTGTGGGCTCTCGAGCTGGAGCAAGCGATCGAGCGGCCGCTGCGTGACTACCGGCACTTCGTCGACGCTTGCTTCGGCCCTTTCTCTGTTCAGATCGCCAAGGTGATGTTATCATAATATAATGTGAGCTTGAAGGCTGTCAGTGTGGGCTCTCGAGCTGGAGCAAGCGATCGAGCGGCCGCTGCGTGACTACCGGCACTTCGTCGACGCTTGCTTCGGCCCTTTCTCTGTTCAGATCGCCAAGGTGATGTTATCATAATATAATGTGAGCTTGAAGGCTGTCAGTGTGGGCTCTCGAGCTGGAGCAAGCGATCGAGCGGCCGCTGCGTGACTACCGGCACTTCGTCGACGCTTGCTTCGGCCCTTTCTCTGTTCAGATCGCCAAGGTGATGTTATCATAATATAATGTTAGCTTGAAGGCTGTCAGTGTGGGCTCTCGAGCTGGAGCAAGCGATCGAGCGGCCGCTGCGTGACTACCGGCACTTCGTCGACGCTTGCTTCGGCCCTTTCTCTGTTCAGATCGCCAAGGTATGACCTATAAAGGGTTGTAGGTTTAAGTCCAGTTCATCTGGTATTTCCCCGACTATCAAACTAGTTAAATAAATTTGTAATTTTTTTTGTTTCACCATAACTTGACTTCTGACGCCTTGACTGATTGAGATTTGTGAGAGATCTTTTACAATCCTATTGTGATCCTGTGTGACGTAAGCTTTATTTAAGGGTAAATCGGGGCATTTAAAAAACATCGTCATTTCAACAGTTTTTTGTTTCTAGACTGGCTCGTACAGACAACTAGAGAAGGAGTGTTCCGAACTAACAGCCTCGTTGCGAGAAAAGGTGTCAACTCGTAGACAAGAACTGGCGCTCGCTCTTAGCGACTCCGCGCGCGCGAGAGTTCGTATGACTGCTCATGATTTGAGGGTAAGTGTATCTCTATCTCTCTCTGTCTTTTTAGGGATAACGGTTACGTGAAAACAATATCTAGTAGCTTAATTACTTTAAAAAACTTATATCGCGTTTACAGGCAATAATATCGCATTCGAATATTCCACCAGATGTCAGCACCTACGATTAAGGACATCTGTCAAAGACATCTGAAAGCCATCTGTCAAATGGTACAACGCTGTCAATGTCGATGTGTCAAATTCATATGGCAGTATTGTGCCATTGACATGACCATACTTGCCAGTAGCGCCTGTATGGAATAAAATAAAAATAAATATAGCCGACTCGGGGAAAGGTACTCACAGGTTCCTTTGGTGCTTTCTCCTTCTCATCCCCCGGGGGCACGCACAGGACACTTGGAAATATAAGGTTCAGATGTTTTGATGAAAATGGATTTGATTTGTTGAGAGACCGGTAACGACCCGGTGTTTATTTTTTGAGGTTAGGAGCAATGACTGACGTTTGAGATGTCATAGACATCTCAGTTGACAGTGACAACTGACAACAAAGAAAAACAAAGGGAGGCATATAAGTCGGCTAAACAAGTTCTAAACAGCGCCAACTAGTGAGCGTAAATACGATAACACCAGGTTATGTATAACACACTCGATCAAAAGTAATATTTTCAAAATTAATTTTGTATATCTGTTTGACAGCGTGCCGTCCAAGCTTCAGCGGTGGAATTGTCCCGGGTATTCAGCAATATGACGAGGAACGAGGAGTGGTGGACCGCCAGAGGGCTGGAAGTTGGCGATTGGCATGCGTTGGCCGCCAATACCTTGGTCGAGGTAATTAGCCTTCCTTTTTATCGAAGTTTGTATGGTATTCAGCAACATGACGCGGAACGAGGAGTGGTGGACCGCCAGAGGGCTGGAAGTTGGCGATTGGCATGCGTTGGCCGCCAATACCTTGGTCGAGGTAATTGGCCTTCCTTTTTATTGAAGAGTTTGTATGGTATTCAGCAACATGACGCGGAACGAGGAGTGGTGGACCGCCAGAGGGCTGGAAGTTGGCGATTGGCATGCGTTGGCCGCCAACACGTTGGTCGAGGTAATTGGCCTTCCTTTTTATCGAAGAGTTTGTTAGGTGAAGTGACTCGCACACCTTGGTTATAGGTTCTAAATGATCATTTCAACTCGACTTCAAAAAGTCTAAGAAACTAGACTCGCAGTTTGCCGATATCAAATCGGCATATAAAACAATACCCATTTCGTTAAAATTAAAAATATATGTGCCGCCATCTTAAATTAAAAAATAATATAATTTTAGTAATCGACACCCTGAAAACCCAGGAAACTGTAAAAAAAAAAAATTGGTTCGCCTCCCTGGATCCAAAAATACGACAATACATTTTCGTATTCAGCACCCCCGAAAACTTATAAAAGGATATCTCCTTAGGTTCCAATTCGTGGCTCTTATAAAAACGCTCATAATCTTTGTAGCTTTCTGTGATTGCCACGCGTTGTGAGCGTTTTCATAAGAGCCACAACACAACACGAATTACGCGTTAATAAAAAACAATAACGGAACCCTTATCTGTCTGTCAAACATTTTTCCGCTGAATGACCGTTTTCGGTCTTTGACTGTAACATAGTACAGGTCTTAAAAACGTCATTTCCTTCAGGTGTTCGACGCAGAAGTGCTAGTAGCGTTAGAAGAGAACGAGGCCCGCTTGTGTCTCGAGAGCGGGCCGGGCGCGCGCGCGTGGGCCGCGCGCACCGCACGCGGGGACGCGCCGCCCGACGTGCTCGCGCTCAGCGGGGACTGGCACCGGGACAGCGGTGACCAAGGCTGAGGCACAGTGGAACAGAACGAGGCCCGCTTGTGTCTCGAGAGCGGGCCGGGCGCGCGCGCGTGGGCCGCGCGCACCGCACGCGGGGACGCGCCGCCCGACGTGCTCGCGCTCAGCGGGGACTGGCACCGGGACAGCGGTAAGGCTGAGGCACAGTGGGAACAGAACGAGGCCCGCTTGTGTCTCGAGAGCGGGCCGGGCGCGCGCGCGTGGGCCGCGCGCACCGCACGCGGGGACGCGCCGCCCGACGTGCTCGCGCTCAGCGGGGACTGGCACCGGGACAGCGGTAAGGCTGAGGCACAGTGGAACAGAACGAGGCCCGCTTGTGTCTCGAGAGCGGGCCGGGCGCGCGCGCGTGGGCCGCGCGCACCGCACGCGGGGACGCGCCGCCCGACGTGCTCGCGCTCAGCGGGGACTGGCACCGGGACAGCGGTAAGGCTGAGGCACAGTGGAACAGAACGAGGCCCGCTTGTGTCTCGAGAGCGGGCCGGGCGCGCGCGCGTGGGCCGCGCGCACCGCACGCGGGGACGCGCCGCCCGACGATGCTCGCGCTCAGCGGGGACTGGCACCGGGACAGCGGTAAGGCTGAGGCACAGTGGAACAGAACGAGGCCCGCTTGTGTCTCGAGAGCGGGCCGGGCGCGCGCGCGTGGGCCGCGCGCACCGCACGCGGGGACGCGCCGCCCGACGTGCTCGCGCTCAGCGGGGACTGGCACCGGGACAGCGGTAAGGCTGAGGCACAGTGGAACAGAACGAGGCCCGCTTGTGTCTCGAGAGCGGGCCGGGCGCGCGCGCGTGGGCCGCGCGCACCGCACGCGGGGACGCGCCGCCCGACGTGCTCGCGCTCAGCGGGGACTGGCACCGGGACAGCGGTAAGGCTGAGGCACAGTGGAACAGAACGAGGCCCGCTTGTGTCTCGAGAGCGGGCCGGGCGCGCGCGCGTGGGCCGCGCGCACCGCACGCGGGGACGCGCCGCCCGACGTGCTCGCGCTCAGCGGGGACTGGCACCGGGACAGCGGTAAGGCTGAGGCACAGTGGAACAGAACGAAGGCCCGCTTGTGTCTCGAGAGCGGGCCGGGCGCGCGCGCGTGGGCCGCGCGCACCGCACGCGGGGACGCGCCGCCCGACGTGCTCGCGCTCAGCGGGGACTGGCACCGGGACAGCGGTAAGGCTGAGGCACAGTGGAACAGAACGAGGCCCGCTTGTGTCTCGAGAGCGGGCCGGGCGCGCGCGCGTGGGCCGCGCGCACCGCACGCGGGGACAGCGCCGCCCGACGTGCTCGCGCTCAGCGGGGACTGGCACCGGGACAGCGGTAAGGCTGAGGCACAGTGGAACAGAACGAGGCCCGCTTGTGTCTCGAGAGAGGGCCGGGCGCGCGCGCGTGGGCCGCGCGCACCGCACGCGGGGACGCGCCGCCCGACGTGCTCGCGCTCAGCGGGGACTGGCACCGGGACAGCGGTAAGGCTGAGGCACAGTGGAACAGAACGAGGCCCGCTTGTGTCTCGAGAGCGGGCCGGGCGCGCGCGCGTGGGCCGCGCGCACCGCACGCGGGGACGCGCCGCCCGACGTGCTCGCGCTCAGCGGGGACTGGCACCGGGACAGCGGTAAGGCTGAGGCACAGTGGAACAGAACGAGGCCCGCTTGTGTCTCGAGAGAGGGCCGGGCGCGCGCGCGTGGGCCGCGCGCACCGCACGCGGGGACGCGCCGCCCGACGTGCTCGCGCTCAGCGGGGACTGGCACCGGGACAGCGGTAAGGCTGAGGCACAGTGGAACAGAACGAGGCCCGCTTGTGTCTCGAGAGCGGGCCGGGCGCGCGCGCGTGGGCCGCGCGCACCGCACGCGGGGACGCGCCGCCCGACGTGCTCGCGCTCAGCGGGGACTGGCACCGGGACAGCGGTAAGGCTGAGGCACAGTGGAACAGAACGAGGCCCGCTTGTGTCTCGAGAGCGGGCCGGGCGCGCGCGCGTGGGCCGCGCGCACCGCACGCGGGGACGCGCCGCCCGACGTGCTCGCGCTCAGCGGGGACTGGCACCGGGACAGCGGTAAGGCTGAGGCACAGTGGAACAGAACGAGGCCCGCTTGTGTCTCGAGCGGGCCGGGCGCGCGCGCGTGGGCCGCGCGCACCGCACGCGGGGACGCGCCGCCCGACGTGCTCGCGCTCAGCGGGGACTGGCACCGGGACAGCGGTAAGGCTGAGGCACAGTGGAACAGAACGAGGCCCGCTTGTGTCTCGAGAGCGGGCCGGGCGCGCGCGCGTGGCCGCGCGCACCGCACGCGGGGACGCGCCGCCCGACGTGCTCGCGCTCAGCGGGGACTGGCACCGGGACAGCGGTAAGGCTGAGGCACAGTGGAACAGAACGAGGCCCGCTTGTGTCTCGAGAGCGGGCCGGGCGCGCGCGCGTGGGCCGCGCGCACCGCACGCGGGGACGCGCCGCCCGACGTGCTCGCGCTCAGCGGGGACTGGCACCGGGACAGCGGTAAGGCTGAGGCACAGTGGAACAGAACGAGGCCCGCTTGTGTCTCGAGAGCGGGCCGGGCGCGCGCGCGTGGGCCGCGCGCGCCGCACGCGGGGACGCGCCGCCCGGACGTGCTCGCGCTCAGCGGGACTGGCACCGGGACAGCGGTAAGGCTGAGGCATAGTGGAACAGAACGAGGCCCGCTTGTGTCTCGAGAGCGGGCCGGGCGCGCGCGCGTGGGCCGCGCGCACCGCACGCGGGGACGCGCCGCCCGACGTGCTCGCGCTCAGCGGGGACTGGGCACCGGGACAGCGGTAAGGCTGAGGCACAGTGGAACAGAACGAGGCCCGCTTGTGTCTCGAGAGCGGGCCGGGCGCGCGCGCGTGCGGCCGCGCGCACCGCACGCGGGGACGCGCCGCCCGACGTGCTCGCGCTCAGCGGGGACTGGCACCGGGACAGCGGTAAGGCTGAGGCACAGTGGAACAGAACGAGGCCCGCTTGTGTCTCGAGAGCGGGCCGGGCGCGCGCGCGTGGGCCGCGCGCACCGCACGCGGGGACGCGCCGCCCGACGTGCTCGCGCTCAGCGGGGACTGGCACCGGGACAGCGGTAAGGCTGAGGCACAGTGGAACAGAACGAGGCCCGCTTGTGTCTCGAGAGCCGGGCCGGGCGCGCGCGCGTGGGCCGCGCGCACCGCACGCGGGGACGCGCCGCCCGACGTGCTCGCGCTCAGCGGGGACTGGCACCGGGACAGCGGTAAGGCTGAGGCACAGTGGAACAGAACGAGGCCCGCTTGTGTCTCGAGAGCGGGCCGGGCGCGCGCGCGTGGGCCGCGCGCACCGCACGCGGGGACGCGCCGCCCGACGTGCTCGCGCTCAGCGGGGACTGGCACCGGGACAGCGGTAAGGCTGAGGCACAGTGGAACAGAACGAGGCCCGCTTGTGTCTCGAGAGCGGGCCGGGCGCGCGCGCGTGGGCCGCGCGCACCGCACGCGGGGACGCGCCGCCCGACGTGCTCGCGCTCAGCGGGGACTGGCACCGGGACAGCGGTAAGGCTGAGGCACAGTGGAACAGAACGAGGCCCGCTTGTGTCTCGAGAGAGGGCCGGGCGCGCGCGCGTGGGCCGCGCGCACCGCACGCGGGGACGCGCCGCCCGACGTGCCTGCGCGCTCAGCGGGGACTGGCACCGGGACAGCGGTAAGGCTGAGGCACAGTGGAACAGAACGAGGCCCGCTTGTGTCTCGAGAGCGGGCCGGGCGCGCGCGCGTGGGCCGCGCGCACCGCACGCGGGGACGCGCCGCCCGACGTGCTCGCGCTCAGCGGGGACTGGCACCGGGACAGCGGTAAGGCTGAGGCACAGTGGAACAGAACGAGGCCCGGCTTGTGTCTCGAGAGCGGGCCGGGCGCGCGCGCGTGGGCCGCGCGCACCGCACGCGGGGACGCGCCGCCCGACGTGCTCGCGCTCAGCGGGGACTGGCACCGGGACAGCGGTAAGGCTGAGGCACAGTGGAACAGAACGAGGCCCGCTTGTGTCTCGAGAGCGGGCCGGGCGCGCGCGCGTGGGCCGCGCGCACCGCACGCGGGGACGCGCCGCCCGACGTGCTCGCGCTCAGCGGGGACTGGCACCGGGACAGCGGTAAGGCTGAGGCACAGTGGAACAGAACGAGGCCCGCTTGTGTCTCGAGAGCGGGCCGGGCGCGCGCGCGTGGGCCGCGCGCACCGCACGCGGGGACGCGCCGCCCGACGTGCTCGCGCTCAGCGGGGACTGGCACCGGGACAGCGGTAAGGCTGGAGGCACAGTGGAACAGAACGAGGCCCGCTTGTGTCTCGAGAGCGGGCCGGGCGCGCGCGCGTGGGCCGCGCGCACCGCACGCGGGGACGCGCCGCCCGACGTGCTCGCGCTCAGCGGGGACTGGCACCGGGACAGCGGTAAGGCTGAGGCACAGTGGAACAGAACGAGGCCCGCTTGTGTCTCGAGAGCGGGCCGGGCGCGCGCGCGTGGGCCGCGCGCACCGCACGCGGGGACGCGCCGCCCGACGTGCTCGCGCTCAGCGGGGACTGGCACCGGGACAGCGGTAAGGCTGAGGCACAGTGGAACAGAACGAGGCCCGCTTGTGTCTCGAGAGCGGGCCGGGCGCGCGCGCGTGGGCCGCGCGCACCGCACGCGGGGACGCGCCGCCCGACGTGCTCGCGCTCAGCGGGGACTGGCACCGGGACAGCGGTAAGGCTGAGGCACAGTGGAACAGAACGAGGCCCGGCTTGTGTCTCGAGAGCGGGCCGGGCGCGCGCGCGTGGGCCGCGCGCACCGCACGCGGGGACGCGCCGCCCGACGTGCTCGCGCTCAGCGGGGATCTGGCACCGGGACAGCGGGTAAGGCTGAGGCACAGTGGAACAGAACGAGGCCCGCTTGTGTCTCGAGAGCGGGCCGGGCGCGCGCGCGTGGGCCGCGCGCACCGCACGCGGGGACGCGCCGCCCGACGTGCTCGCGCTCAGCGGGGACTGGCACCGGGACAGCGGTAAGGCTGAGGCACAGTGGAACAGAACGAGGCCCGCTTGTGTCTCGAGAGCGGGCCGGGCGCGCGCGCGTGGGCCGCGCGCACCGCACGCGGGGACGCGCCGCCCGACGTGCTCGCGCTCAGCGGGGACTGGCACCGGGACAGCGGTAAGGCTGAGGCACAGTGGAACAGAACGAGGCCCGCTTGTGTCTCGAGAGCGGGCCGGGCGCGCGCGCGTGGGCCGCGCGCACCGCACGCGGGGACGCGCCGCCCGACGTGCTCGCGCTCAGCGGGGACTGGGCACCGGGACAGCGGTAAGGCTGAGGCACAGTGGAACAGAACGAGGCCCGCTTGTGTCTCGAGAGCGGGCCGGGCGCGCGCGCGTGGGCCGCGCGCACCGCACGCGGGGACGCGCCGCCCGACGTGCTCGCGCTCAGCGGGGACTGGCACCGGGACAGCGGTAAGGCTGAGGCACAGTGGAACAGAACGAGGCCCGCTTGTGTCTCGAGAGCGGGCCGGGCGCGCGCGCGTGGGCCGCGCGCACCGCACGCGGGGACGCGCCGCCCGACGTGCTCGCGCTCAGCGGGGACTGGCACCGGGACAGCGGTAAGGCTGAGGCACAGTGGAACAGAACGAGGCCCGCTTGTGTCTCGAGAGCGGGCCGGGCGCGCGCGCGTGGGCCGCGCGCACCGCACGCGGGGACGCGCCGCCCGACGTGCTCGCGCTCAGCGGGGACTGGCACCGGGACAGCGGTAAGGCTGAGGCACAGTGGAACAGAACGAGGCCCGCTTGTGTCTCGAGAGCGGGCCGGGCGCGCGCGCGTGGGCCGCGCGCACCGCACGCGGGGACGCGCCGCCCGACGTGCTCGCGCTCAGCGGGGACTGGCACCGGGACAGCGGTAAGGCTGAGGCACAGTGGAACAGAACGAGGCCCGCTTGTGTCTCGAGAGCGGGCCGGGCGCGCGCGCGTGGGCCGCGCGCACCGCACGCGGGGACGCGCCGCCCGACGTGCTCGCGCTCAGCGGGGACTGGCACCGGGACAGCGGTAAGGCTGAGGCACAGTGGAACAGAACGAGGCCCGCTTGTGTCTCGAGAGAGGGCCGGGCGCGCGCGCGTGGCTCGCAGTAGTTGTTTCAAAGATCAGGGGAGAGGAATGGTCAATTTTCGTCATCTTTCATTAATAAAGCTAAACTATTTATTTTACAATAATAACAAAAATAAATTTGAGCGTAACTTGCCCTCTCATTTGATATCCTTATAACAGTAAAGTTTGCATAATTTTTTTTTTAATTCCTAATTTGTCCCCCGAAAATTATCCATATTTAAAAGAAATATATTTATTTATTAATCTGTGTTTGGGTCACAGGATTACTCCATCCTAGCAAACTTCATCTGACTTGGTCTAGTAGATTCGTAGAAAATTGGCTGTGACAGACGGACGGACTGACAGACGCACGAGTGATCCTATAAGGGTTCCGTTTTTTTATTTTTGTACGGAACCCTAAAACCGTAACATTGCGTGCAGGGTCGTGGAGCGAGTGGGGCTCGGGCTCGGCGGTGCGCGTGTGCGCGCCGCAGCTGGAGCTGTCCGCGTTCAGTCCGCGTGCGCCGCTCATGCCGCCCGTGCCCAGCCAGGCCGTGTGTGCGCTCGTGCTGCATAACAGGTACACACACACACACATATAAGTACATACAGTGGTGGCCTGAAGCTACTTAGCTCAGCTTTCTGAGTTTCAGGATTTCTATACATTTTAATGCTATTTTCGCGTTTTTTTTTAAACATTTCCAAACATCTCTTAGAATGCTGATCTGATCTGATGTTGGGTGTGTATAGCGATCTGGATGTCCTCTATTCTATCCCTGGATGGTCATCATCAGATCACAGCTCAGATCAACCCTGGCGTTGAACCAAAGCTTCAAAGTAACCTCGCTTGTATGAAAATCGACTGGTGTCCCTAATTAGCTGGCCACCACTGTATATAGGTTGTTTTGTTAAACACCAGCAACATCTTTAGGGGTGAGAGTGCTCATGCGTGTGAGCAACTTTTTAAATATGACCGGCTCTGAAATCTCAAAAAAAAAACAACTGTTCCATACATTTTGGGCGAGTAGGTATTGTAAAATGTATGGAACAGCGGATTTTAGTTTTTGATGCACTGCAAAACCCCGATAACAATGCCCTTCTCTTCTACAAGACAACCTTAATTAAATTATTTTTATTTTCGCAGAGAGTCAGATAACCCAGTGCCATTGGATTCGGAACTCTGCGCCGAAATACTGAAGACTCTCGACGACGCGCCAGACTGTGACGACACGAGAGGTAAATATGTTTTTTGTATACAGCAATAAATATCGTTGATCTGTCATTTAACAACATCACCTATACTAATTATCAGTGTTCAGTTCTGGGTTCTAAAACAGCCAAATAGATGAATCCATATGATCCATTTCTCATTTTCTAGATATTCGAAACTGAACCTTATAGACCACACAATAAGGTTAATTTTAAAATATTTAGGAAATGAGAAATGGATCAAATGCCGATTCTTCGACGTGGTTTTACCTCTAGACTGAAGCTTGTGCCAGGTATCCTGTTAAAAAATAAAAATATTACAGAATGTGTGTCGCGATACCGCGGCGGCGGCTCGTCCTCGTGCAGCGACGGCTCGCCCGACGACAGCGCCGACTTGGACGACGAGCGGCCCGACCCACTGTGCAGGTCTGAACGGTTCACATTTGTGTGCTAGGGGCGCTAGTGTAATTGTAGAGTGGTGTCGCGATACCGAGGTAGAGGCTCGTCCTCGTGCAGCGACGGCTCGCCCGACGACAGCGCCGACTTGGACGACGAGCGGCCCGACCCACCGTGCAGGTCTGAACGGTTCACATTTGTGTGCTAGGGGGCGCTAGTGTAATTGTAGAGTGGTGTCGCGATACCGAGGTAGAGGCTCGTCCTCGTGCAGCGACGGCTCGCCCGACGACAGCGCCGACTTGGACGACGAGCGGCCCGACCCACTGTGCAGGTCTGAACGGTTCACATTTGTGTGCTAGGGGGCGCTAGTGTAATTGTAGAGTGGTGTCGCGATACCGAGGTAGAGGCTCGTCCTCGTGCAGCGACGGCTCGCCCGACGACAGCGCCGACTTGGACGACGAGCGGCCCGACCCACTGTGCAGGTCTGAACGGTTCACATTTGTGTGCTAGGGGGCGCTAGTGTAATTGTAGAGTGGTGTCGCGATACCGAGGTAGAGGCTCGTCCTCGTGCAGCGACGGCTCGCCCGACGACAGCGCCGACTTGGACGACGAGCGGCCCGACCCACTGTGCAGGTCTGAACGGTTCACATTTGTGTGCTAGGGGGCGCTAGTGTAATTGTAGAGTGGTGTCGCGATACCGAGGTAGAGGCTCGTCCTCGTGCAGCGACGGCTCGCCCGACGACAGCGCCGACTTGGACGACGAGCGGCCCGACCCACTGTGCAGGTCTGAACGGTTCACATTTGTGTGCTAGGGGGCGCTAGTGTAATTGTAGAGTGGTGTCGCGATACCGAGGTAGAGGCTCGTCCTCGTGCAGCGACGGCTCGCCCGACGACAGCGCCGACTTGGACGACGAGCGGCCCGACCCACTGTGCAGGTCTGAACGGTTCACATTTGTGTGCTAGGGGGCGCTAGTGTAATTGTAGAGTGGTGTCGCGATACCGAGGTAGAGGCTCGTCCTCGTGCAGCGACGGCTCGCCCGACGACAGCGCCGACTTGGACGACGAGCGGCCCGACCCACTGTGCAGGTCTGAACGGTTCACATTTGTGTGCTAGGGGGCGCTAGTGTAATTGTAGAGTGGTGTCGCGATACCGAGGTAGAGGCTCGTCCTCGTGCAGCGACGGCTCGCCCGACGACAGCGCCGACTTGGACGACGAGCGGCCCGACCCACTGTGCAGGTCTGAACGGTTCACATTTGTGTGCTAGGGGGCGCTAGTGTAATTGTAGAGTGGTGTCGCGATACCGAGGTAGAGGCTCGTCCTCGTGCAGCGACGGCTCGCCCGACGACAGCGCCGACTTGGACGACGAGCGGCCCGACCCACTGTGCAGGTCTGAACGGAGCCTCACTCCCTTTTTTCATTGTCATTTGAATTTGCCACATGGACATTGAAAGAGTTGTACCATCAAACAGATATCTGCATCTCATGCGTAGGTGCTGACATTTGGTGGAATGTTTGACCCCATTCCAACGTGACATTGCATGTTCCCAGGGTATCGGACGCTGGTCTGAAGTAGTCTGAACGGAGCCTCACTCCCTTTTTAATTGTCATTTGAATTTGCCACATGGACATTGAAAGAGTTGTACCATCAAACAGATATCTGCATCTCATGCGTAGGTGCTGACATTTGGTGCAATGTTTGACCCCATTCCAACGTGACATTAAATGTTCTCAGGGTATCGGACGCTGGTCTGAACGGAGCCTGACTCCCTTTTTTCATTGTCATTTGAATAGGGGACCGGACAACTTTTTTTTTTGATGCTTCTTTGAAATACCTAACATTAATAGTGTGCAGAGCAACTACGCTCTGCTGCCAGAAAATGTGGCAGAGAGAATCCGGACAAACGAAGCGGCGGGAAGAATTCTGTACCGGAACTTCACTGGGAAAAAACCACCGGTAAAAATAAGTACCGGGAAAAAATCTCCACGCGGCACCACGTTTGCCCGACTAAAACCTAACTAACTTAACGCAGTCTGCTACCACCGTAGCTTATGAAGGGAGCTACAGGGCCCTATATGATAACCTATAAATTAACTACAATTGAACACTTACCAAATTAAATCTTCTTTCTCTTCGGATCCAAACTTGAGTGTCTTCGGGAAGGGGGAATTCCTAATCACCCTACCTAACCCTTGAGATCTCAATTCCCCAGGACAAATAAATAGATTTCTTCCCGTAGTTTCACTCGGGAACAGCCAGATGTGAACAGCCAGCCACGTTTCACCTCTCACAAGAAAAAGTCACAATAACAGAGTTTTTCACAAACCCAAATTCAATAGTTATTTAACAAACAGGAAATTCACGATTATCACTCAAACTAAACAACAAGCAAAAGACGCGAGACCGCTCCGCGTATTAAAATCAAACCGATATCGCCCGGGACAATGCAATGGCGGACCACACGCGACGCCATCCACGCTAGCAGTGTGAGAACCCCAAAACGCCTGGCGGCGATAACAGGAAACGCCTGCGTTTAGTTTTACCCAATATATTACAAACATCCCCCCGTCCCGGTCTGAGAAGCAGACCGCTAGCTTACTCTACGGGAAGGCGGGCGAGAGAGGTCACACCACTCCTTAAAATCGAACCGTCGACCAACACCTCAGCCACACGCGGAGTGCCATCTCCGCCAAGAATCAAACGTAATATGCGAGCTCGTCGCCAAAGCAATGAGGGCAAATTTGCCTCTTTTAACAATACTAAATCACCCTCCCTGGGAGGCTCAGTCCTGTCTGTCCACTTCACTCTTTGCTGCAGCAAATGCAAATATTCAAGCGACCAGCGACGCCAAAAGTCCTGGCTCATTTGCTGCAACATTTGAAAACGCGACAACCGATATACGCGTTCATCCTTCCACGGGTATTCGGGCAGGGCATTCAACGGCCCTCCCACCAAAAAATGACCAGGGGTGAGAGCTTCCAAGTCATTTGGATCTGGAGATAGCGGACAGAGAGGACGAGAGTTGAGGACCGCCTCAACTTTACAAAACACTGTGGCCAGCTCTTCAAAAGTTAGAGCCGTTTCTCCGATAATGCGGCGGAGGTGGGTCTTTGCGGATTTCACAGCCGCTTCAAAAATCCCTCCCCAATGGGGGCAACTTGGGGGACTAAACTTCCAGGTTATTCCCCTTTGGGCAGCAATTTGACTTAAACTAGTACAATTTTTATCAATAAACACAGAAACATCCTTAAGATAATTTACAGTTCCCTTATAGTTTGTGCCATTATCAGACCTAATAAGGGAAGGTAGACCTCGACGCGAAACAAAGCGATCCAACGCGGCGACGAAGGCCTCCGTAGTCAGAGCCGATACCACCTCCAAATGGACAGCCTTGGTGGCCAAACAAACAAATACACACAAATAGCCCTTCACAATACGGGCATTACGAAAGGGAGAAGCCTTGATCGAAAAGGGACCGGCAAAATCGGTTCCAACGCCGTCAAACGGTCTCGAAGGTCGGATTCGATCAGCGGGCAAATCACCCATTCTGTGGTTGCATCGTGTGGATGCCTTCAAACCTATAACATGCAATACATCGAAAACAGGACACTACGGATTGCTCTTCTGGGCAGACAAAATCCAAAACTCGCGTTGCAAAATAGCCAACAAAGCATTGCACCCAGCATGGGCTGATTACGAATGTGTCAGGATCAGACACCAAAAGCTGCACCAAGGGTCCGCCCTTGGGCAACGTAACAGAGGATGGCGAGTCTCTTATATGGAAGATCCGCCTTCCGGAGCCTGCCGTACCAACCCGAAGAAGCCCATCCGAGTCGATGTACGGGTTCAAACGAGCGACCGCGCCCTTCAACTTAGCGCGTCCGTCGCGCAAAATACGAAGCTCTGACTTCAAACCGTCCGGTCTGCACGACACGGACCCAATGCAACAATGCGCTCCGGCGCTCTTCTGCACCTGCAATCGGCTCCAACCGCTTTGCCTGTGGGTTTCTACAATTATGTATGAAAACGCTTAATCCAACTGGTAACACCCAGAAGCTTATCCAAGCTACTATACCGAGCAAAAGTAGCCAATCCGGCTCCGACGTCGTCTCAAAGCGACTACAGCATGTACACGGAGCCCAGTCAAACTCAAAGAAGTAACATCTGTCTGACAGACAGGCCAAGATGTCTCTGATCCCATCAGCCACTCTGGACCCCACCAGAGCGGGTGTGACACCAATTCTGGTGCCGTACAACCTCGGGAGGCACAGTCCGCTGGGTTAAGCTCTCCCGGCACATGTCTCCATGTTATATCAATTCCGATATTCCTGGATTTGGGAAACCCTGTTTCTCAACAAAAACCTCCAAGGTAATGTGGGGCCGCGCGCAACCATGCAAGCGCGACCTGGCTATCCGACCAGGCGAAGATGTCTCGTATCTCGACCGTGGCCGCCAGCTCACTGGCAACGTGATGCAACAATTTAGAGAGAAGGTGAGCTCCACTCAACTCAAGCTTGGGAATAGTCAGCCTAGTCCTGATGGGGGCGACCTTGCTTCTTCCTAACAAAAGCTTTTTTAGACATTGACCCGGCCATCGGCGTCAACCGTCCGCATATA